>JAMXDD010000009.1:18068334-18317643 GCA_024733475.1 Syzygium grande
AATTCCATTTGTCTATTTTCATCCTCGAAGCAGACGGTAATTTGCAATGGACTCTAGCATACATTCCATTGATCAAGGCTCTGCCAACTCATGCTCTCCTTCCTTTTTAGTAAGCTGAATTTTTTTTTTTCGCTAGGAGGTTGGGTATTATTAAAAGTTTTATCAAGTGAAAGATGGAGTAGGCGGAGGTGGTTGGCATTTGATGAGTTAGTACCAAAATGGACCTTCTTTCTCTTTTTTGTTCTCCCCTGTTTCCTCCTTAGGACATCGTGATCTGATGACTTTACAAACTTTGCATTATCATTACAACGTCGTGCTTTTTCACTTCAAATTATCGACCTAAGATTAATCTTTTCGAACAATTGAGTTGTAGGTAATTACATACATGTCCGAACAAGGATCGCTTGTTTGAATTAAGTTATTGATTAAAAGTACATGCATTTATGTTTCCTAGATTAATTGCTATGGGGTAATTAAGAGTACTCTTTTTAGGCGGCTTCTTTCATCCTTCTTGCTTATTCTCGGGGATCTTGAACTTTGAAATGTTTAGTAAACCTCTAAACACGAACCATCAGAACCGTGAAAATCAAACCACCGATTGTCTTAGCCTATATATATAATGTTCGGGCTTTGTTTTTGGATCGGGCCAAGCACATATATTCATTATTTTCGGGCCGGATTCGGGTATCATGAAACTGACTCGACCCGACCGTGACACTTACCAAGCGGTCGGTAGCGAATGGCGGTGGCAATGATGACTAACAAGCTGGTGGCGGCGTAGTAGCGGCGACGTGCCAACAATGGTGACTAGCGATCCTTCCTCCCCAGAAAACATTTTCCCTCCTATGAGGCAATTTTGCCCTTCACTTTGGGGAAAATGATTTCCCTCTTTTATGAAATCATTTTCCTCAAAATAATGAAGGATTTGGGGGTGGGCAAGAAAAATGTTTTCCCACGGAAAACATTTTCCTTTAGGAATACCGAAAAAATGAGGAAAATGTTTCCTAGAAAATATTTTTCCGTGTGACAGCCTAAGAGTCATACAACAATTTGGAATGGTTCAACAAATTCCACCTATTTGGCATCTTAAGAATTCACATTTGAGATACCACAAGAACCTCTACCAGAAAAAGAAAATTAAAAGGTGTGAACAAAGGGTTGATAGAATCGTGAATTCCTTGAAGAAATCAACAAGCAAATAGTACAATGGCCTGAAGATTTGAAAGGAGAAATAAAAGCTCTTTTGGCATCATCTAGTATATAAGGTGGTTGAAGCCTAAGCAACCAATTGATGTCGATCCTTATGTACCTGAAAGTGTTACTACTCATTGGATGAGCCGTACATCCCAGAGTACATTGTTGCCAAGCATGCGGTGTAGGCCGTATGTTCGAGGAGGTTGTAATCAATGTGGAAGAATGGGAGACACGAGTCAAAGAATATGAAGAAGCTGAAGCTACCTTAGCTAGCAAGAAACCTAGACTTGTTTAAGCTAGTGTTCCCCTATTTCGATGAATAGCATTGTAATAAAAATTTTCAAAATTGAAATAATTGCTTAATGAACAATTGCTTAATGAAGTTTCAAAGTATGTTTTGTAAAGAATCACCATGGATTACAATTCTTTGAATTGTATGACTTCTTAAGAAAGACATTGATTAAGAATTTTATACAAAGGTAAAGCTTGTACAAAAATTCTTTTCCTTGACAATCTCATAAAACCATACAATTAAAAGAATGTAGGATTTCATGATAATTTTAACACACTAATATTGGGTCTTTTTGGCAAAACAGATTATTTAACAACGGAAGGTAAAAGACCTCGAACACAAACACAAGTTAGAATGGCGAAAGAAGAAACCCGTGCTCGACTAGCTGAAGTCGAGAATCAAATGACTCAAATGGCTGCAATGATGGCAGAAATGAGGCTTTTATTCTTACATCCCATTGACAATATCCTACTACTCCAAATCCTTGACTGAATTTCGATGTAATTTCCGGGATTAATAAAATGAATGTTATTTCTCATTTCATTTGAGTACGACTCGCTTGAGGCGATCACTCTTGGGATACTAACCATGGGAATGGCTAACTAGGGGCTTAGTACGTGGACGAGGACTTAGTCGTGACTCGAGAGCCGATTTGAGAAAGAATGAGGGAATATTGTGAACCTTGAGGGCGATCTTAGGAAAAGTGATGGAAATGGTATGGCCAAGGCCGGCGATGCTCAATTGGGATCGCGGTGATTCGCAGCAACAAACGCGCTCGTGGCCAACCAATCACGAACTCGAGCCAAATGATCGTGACCGGGATTAGTAATAAACCCTCTTTCTCTCGATGATCGGAACCATTGAGACTCGAGCGACCCCTAAGTCGATACACGCGTATTCCTAAAACAACCGGTACTTTGTTAGTGAGAGTTTCGGAAAAATTGAAGTTGAGAGAGAGTTGTTCACGGAATTGAGCCCATTTTGGTGTCGGTTTCGGGGACTCGACGGACTAATTTTAAGATTCGACGCGAGAATATGTTGGCCACACACACATGGGACGCCTTTGTGCGAAAAATGGAATTTCGGTTCGGGATAGAAAAAGGACGGAATTGCCATTGGGTTAATTAAACTTAATTCGAATTTTGGAAAATTATTTTGGTTTAACCAAGGTTGGTTAAGGTTAACTAGGTTGGTTAGGGGTTGGTTAGGGACTAATGACAAGAATGCCCCTCAATAATTGGATGGAATGATTTTTAACCATTGGATGAAGGGGTAGTTTGGTCATATGAGCTTAGATGTTGACACATGGCTTCCACTAAGGGCTGAGTTGACCAGCTTTGACCAATATTTGGACATGTTTCCCTCTCTCTCTCCTCCATTTCGCTCACTCTCTCTCTCTCACCGATCGGCCATCTCCTCTCCTCCGTTCCTTCTCCTTCTTCGCCGGATCAGCCCACCGTCGCCGCCCTTCCTGGGGGTGGCCGCCGGAGTGTTGGTCACAAGACCGCCAAAGTGGAGAGCTGAACCAGTCTCGACCACTACCGATCTGGCCGAATGAAATACTGGCCGGGAATGAAACTGGCCGGACGACGCCGAGGAGGTTCCACAAGAGCCGCGGAACCACCAAATGACGCGGAGTCGCCTTTTCCACCCTTTTGGACACCCCATCGCCAGCCACCCTAAGCCGCCTTTGCCTGCTTCTTGGCCGAGACAGCTTTGAACTGGGCTATTATGAGGAGCCGACCCACCGCCGGAGTGGCTGCGGAACCACCGCCGCCGAGCCAGGAGTTAGATGTACTTGTTTCTTCATGAGTGATCCACCCGGGGCGATGAGTTTAATACCCAAACTTAGTCTAGCCTTAATTGTGTTTAGTTGGGTTAGTGGGTTTAACTTAGTGGAATTAGCTGGTTAGGGTGTTTGTTAGTGATTGTATGGTTGATGGCTGAATTAATGATGTTGTTGAGGGTGATTTAAGGTAGGAATTATGATTGACTAGTGGGAGTTTGATGGCTGTCCATGGTGAGCCAAATTCGGAAGTCTTGAGTTTTTGTGCTAGAAATGGTGTTTTAGGGCTAAATGGGCTTGATTTGCTATATTAAGCTAAGTGTATGCCTAATATGTTTGAGTGGGGTCTTGGCTGAATTGTTTGAGGCTAAAATGGAGTGTTTTGAATGTGTTTGGCTATGTTTGAAGTTGGAGTATGGTTATGGCCGAATTTTACATGTTAGGTGTTACAAATGCTAGAAATGGCCATTGTTTGTAATGTTGGAAATTGTTATGGCATTTGTATTCATTGACATGAAAATGCATGTCATACATTGTATGTCGAGATTGAGATTTGAGATGACATTGTGTGATTGTGCGGGTGTGACATTGCATGGTGTGATCACGGTAAATGCCACGAAAAGAGTGGAGTGGGCTAAGATAAAATTGATATGTGTGATCACCTAATGGCCCTACGGGTCGAGTTCCGTCCTCATGCACTTTGTAGCGGGGCGATGCCCCGGTTAGACCGGAAGACGACCATCCTCATGCACTTTGTAGCAGGCTCGTTCGTAGGTGAGCGGTGTTGCGCCTCGTGCACTTTGTAGCAAAGCAGAAGACACCGGCCGGGGGCGAGTATATACGCTGGCCATGAAGTGTCAGGTGGCCTTCGGGACCCTATTGTGGGTCATGAGATTAAGAATGAACTGAACCTTGCATTATGTGAATTGTGAATCATGCAGATTGTGAGATTGTGAGAATTGTTAGCATCCGATCGCATGAGGCATTCGTGGGATGCGGTGATTGAGTGATTTGAACCATTTAAAGAATATGAGCACGCTGCGGTGTGAAGTACGCCCGCCCGTATGTATACGTATGTGGGTGTATATATATGTTGAATTGCATTAACTTACGAGTGGGTTGAATCACGTTGAAATATATTGAGTTTTATGTTTGTTGGCTTGAATGCTTGATTTTGATCCGTTAAAGAGACACACTTTAGCCTAGCCTAGGTTTAGGTATTTGATTTTTGAGCTAGTCTCACGGTTGTGGTAAAACCGAACATTTCGTAACCTACCCCTAGGATCTTGAGCCGCCCCACTTTTGGGATTCCTAGGCGGATATTACAGGCGAGGAGCATTTCCCCACTGGAAATGACGAGATGCATGTGAGGTTTGGGCCGATTCTCTACGTTAATGTGGGTGAGGATGAGCATAGAAGAAAGAGTACATCGCATGGTGTCGTAGGCAGCGGACGGGACCCTCGGCGACCTATCCTAACCTTTGACATTCCGATGAGGCGATGGCGAGTTGGATTCGATGATTGATTGCCGATGGCGAGGGAGGCCCGGCCAGTCGGAGTTTGGTATGATGACCTAGAGCCGGAGCCTATGGATGAGGATAAGGGAGCGACTGAGAGCAGTGATGATGAGAATGGTGAGGTCGGATGAGGTAGGCGAGGATGTAGACATAGATGCCGCCGAGGATCTGGGCGAAGATGTAGACCTGAGGACACTTTGATTCCGGGAGGCTGAGGCAGCTCCCCCAGCGTACTTGGGGGAGTTCAGGAGGGTCAGGCTGATCAGGAGGACCCCGACATGGACGTGGATGAGCCAGAGCCGGATCGCAGCTCTTCGGAGGAGTCAGCTGAGTCTTACGATGAGCCCGACGATTCTAGCGACCCAGACTATGAGCCTTAGACTAGTTGGTCGACGATAGGGATCCCTACCTTTTTGTTATAGTGATCCTTAGTACAGACCTACTCACCCGGCCAACCGACACTTTTTGGATCGGTGGCCTTTTGACTTCGATGCTAGTTGGACCTTGACCTAGACACATAGTGGATATATTTTGTACATGTATCTGCGTTCTTTGTGTAAGCAGTTTTTATATATATATATATATGAGAATGAGGTTTTACGATGATATTTTGATTGTTTGGCTTCCTTGCTCATCTTTATTTGTCGGGGTTTGTAATCTGTTTTCGCATGTGTTTTTATACTACGATTGTTATTGGGTCGGCGAGGTCTCCACAGGGACGTCGACTATGATCGACCGGAGTGGTAAGGGGATACTCGCGTTCGATGGGTAAGTTGGGTTGGGCGTGACACCAAATCGAGAACTTCAAATGCTACTGAAATCCCGATCGAAGAACCAGTCAGAAACAAAGAACCGATTCAAGAAAATCCTCCAAAGACTACGCCTAAGGTTGTAAATTTGGAAGAAAATGATCAAATCAAAAAGACATCCAAAATAAAGGATGAAGAAGAGGCCAAGAGATTAGCCAAAATTAAAGAATGCTTAGCAAGTCAAGGCTATGAACTTCAAAAGTTCGACAAGTTCTCGCCGTATGTGAAGGTGGTTATTCCAGAAAATTATAAAGAACTAGAGTTCGTGAGCAAGTATGATGGCACTGGTTGTTCCAAAAGCCATTTGAAGTATTATCTCCATAAGATGGCAAAAAATTTAGATAACACAGCACTTTTTATTAGTACATTTCAAGATAGTTTGGCGGGAGAATTTCCTTGCCAATATAAGTTTAATATTGAAGTACTCCCAACTAGAGAAGATCTCATCAGAACCAAGAAACGGAAGAATGAACGGTTCAAAGCCTATGCTTAAAGATGAAAAGCTGTTACCTCACAACTAAAGGCCTCCATAAGTGAAGACGAGCTCATTGAGTTCTTTCTAAAATTATTGCCAACTGAGTATTATGACAAGCTTCATGTATCATGCTGTCAAACATTCACCATGTTGGTAAAAGTGGGCAAGAGAATTGAATGGGGGTTAAAAGAGAAGAAGGTTCAAGAAATAGCGACACAAAGGCCTTACCCCAGGAGAAAAGACAAAGAACCCATTCGAGAAGTATCTATGGTGTCTAGCCCAAGTACTCATCAAGCATCATTTTCAAAGCAATCAAATGTCGCTTGGAAAACCCAAGGCAGTTCGAGCCAAATAAAAGGCCCGTGAGGCAATACACACCGTTGCCTCGACCCCTGTTAAAGCTATTATCAATGCTTCTAGAAAGACATTTGGTGGCTAAAGAAGTACCGAGAGACAATCTTGCAAGATTTTCTTGGTACAATGAATCAAAAACTTACACCTATCACATGGGAGAAAGGGGATATGATATAGATAATTGTCTCACTCTAAAGTATACGGTTCAACAACTCATTGATAAGAAGATATTAAACTTCCAAGAGCCCGAGCCAAATGTACATTAGAATCTTCTTCCTAAGCACAATATAGTAAACATGATCAAAGATGAAGAAGCAATGATCGAGTCTGACAATGAAGATGAATATGAGGTCAAGATTAAAGCTTTTTGATTAGGAGATACCCACTTTTGTCAAGAAGCGCTCCTAAAAGGCGAGATCGTAGACAACTTGAGAGAAGGCTTCGGAAAATATAACTTCCAAGTGAAATATACCCCACCGCCATGGACATTAAAAAATGAAGTAATTGTACCTAATGGCTGGGGTGGTATGGATGACGAAATTATCCCTTAGGAGAAAACCCTGCCTAAGAAAGAAATACTCCAAGATGAAATAGATAAGGATAAAAAAGAGAAAGAAAAAGTCAACAGGAAGAAAGGCGTTTCATCCAAAAATCATCCAATGAAGGTGAAACCATAGATTTACTTGATCAAGACAACGGTAAATATAATTACCATGTCAAATATACTCCACCACCATGGGTGTTAAAAAATGAAGACATTGTACTGGACGGATGGGGTGGCACAGACGAAGTCCTGATCAGCCAACTAAATCTCAAGGAGAATGAAGATCGAGAAGAGAAAAAGAAGAAAAAGACTCGCCAAGGTGATAGGCGATTTGTTTGAAAAACACGAAGAAAATGTGAAGTTATTGATTTTCTGGATCAAGATAGTGGCCGGTATAATTATCATGTCAAATATACACTCCCTCCTTGGGCATTGAAGAATGAGATAATCACACATGATGGCTGGGGTGGAATGGATACTGACAAAGCCAATAGAAACATAATATCCATGATTACATCATTTCTAATCAAGCTTGATGAGGTAGATAAATATAAGGAGGAGGAAGGTCCTGTCAAACCTATCAATATCTAACTTCCCATTGATCAATTAAGGATCGAAGAAAAAGAAACACAGTCTGTGATTATCACTCTCACTCCAAAAGAAAAGTTTGATACTAAGTATGTACCTTGGGATTACTCTCCTAAAGAAATCAATGCCATAAACCGATCAGGGAGATGCAATGTCCTGAAAGAAGGTGAGCACGGAAAGAAAGGAATAACCAAAGAAGATATCAAATAATTACTTTCAGTCATGAAGACAAGTGAATTTGAGGTAATTGAATAGTAAAAAAAGATGCCGACACAGATTTCTCTGTTAGATCTCTTCAAGACTTCAGAAAATCACAAAATGATGTTTATGAAGCCTCTGAATGAAGTGCACGTTCCGGAGACAATTAATGAAGTATAATTGGAAGACTTTGTTGCCATTATTCTTTTGAAAGATCAAATTGTCTTCTCCAATGAATATTTCCCAATTGACTGGCATTTCCATAATAAGGCTTTATATATTGCCGTCAAATGCCAGGGCAAAGAGGTGTCATGTGTGCTGATCGATAATGGTTCGGCACTTAATTTGTGTCCACTAAGCACACTGCATCACTTGGGGATTAGCAAAGAGCTCATGAAACCTTCTAAGATAACCATGCATTCGTTTGATGGAATGAAGAAAGATGATATTGGTGATATCGAGCTCGAGGTAAACATAGGCCCTGTGCCTTTTCTAATTGACTTCTAAGTTGTGGATATTCCAAGGATTTTCAACTTATTACTCAAAAGACCTTGGATTCATATGGCTAGCGCTATTTCTTCAAGTCTCTATTGGAAGGTCAGGTTCGTCATTAATGGCAAGATAATTATCGTACACGGGGAGACGGATTTCACCACTTATAAAAAGAGTGCAATATTGTATGTTGAACCTGCAGTGAAAGAAGAACTAAGTTATCATTGCTTCGAAATGATCTCAATGATACAAATTTCTACCGGCTACATCATAAAATCCCTAGAATTTTCAACCTCATCCATTATGTCTGGAAGGGTGTTATGTCAGTATGGATTTACTCCTAGTAATGATCCTGGATCGAAATCCCAAGCAGTCAAGGAACCTCTCACTCCTCTTGCTACAAGAATGAAGCACGAAGTAGGTTATATTCCAGATAACTCTAAGGATTACCATGGAGGCCAAGGCCGAGGTTGAAAGAACCATGGAGGCTATAGAGGCCGAGATAATCGCCTCATTAATCCATCCATATGGAGGGGCAAAGCTAAAGAGCTTCCCTATCATTAGATCCACATCAAGAAAACTTTTCCTTGATCTTCCAAACTACTTCAAAAAGAAGACTTACATGTAGAGGAAGAATTTGTTCTGCCAAGTTTATTTGAAGAGAATGCCATCAACGTTTATCATAACTGAGGTAGAGATACCTACGCACCGGAGTATGAAGATTTTCTTTAACTTTTTTTACTAGCTTTTTCCATTGCATTTTGTTGATTACAATTTCAAATTTCGTGTGATTTCATTTACAATTTCAGTTCAGTTACAATTTATATTCGTATTAGTATAGATGTAATCGCATTTTTTTCAATTCAATAAAAGTGGTCAAATGTTTTGTTCAGGACATGTAGAAACAAAACCAAACTTATGATGAACATTATGCTCATTCGTAAGACTTAAGGCTTTGGGTTTCTATATTGGTCTTCATTGCTAAAATGATTTTAAGAGCAAAGAAATCTAGTGACATCAAGACTAGCTCTGTCTTTATATTCTTTTAAAATAAATTTCAAAATGGATTGCCAAAAGGTTTCATAGGGCCACGGGTGTTACCTACATCGTATGCAATTACTAATCATGTTTGTTACATATCAGGCATGAGCATTCGCATATCCATAATAGGTTTATATGTGGCCCAAATTTTTTCAAGGAGATCACTTGCGATATTGAAGAGGATAACGAGGATGAAGAATAGATCAAGAAAGGAATGGATTTGTCATGAAGAATGAAAACCACTCACATTAGAAAAAACGATCAATATTAATCTGGGCAATAAAGAGAATTCCAAGGAAGTTAAGACTGGAGAAAGTCTTCCCTCAGCAAAAGCAGAAAGAATCACATATTTGCTCAAAGAATATCAAGATATATTTGCATGGTGTTATGTTGACATGCCAGGCCTTAATCCAAGCATAGTTGAACATACTCTGCTAATTGATCCAAGTATTTCACCAAAGAAGCAAAAACTGTCACATCCCGATTTTTGGGCATGGGAAGCCGCAGGTTAATTGTAATATCCTCAATTTTAGTCCCTGGAAAATTACTATGGTTTAAGTTTGGTGGTTTTCCAATCAGAACTAAATTGTTTTCTTTTGTTTTGGAAAAACCCAGTTTTGGATCCTTGGTACTCCTTCGTTTTGTTATTTTTGGGGAGACTTTTGTGATCCGAATTTCCAAACGTTTTCTTCTGGAAAGTTGTTCCAGACATCTTGAAGTTTTATATGATTTAATTTCAGAATTTTTGGAATTGATACGAGTAATACGATGGCCTGATTTTTGGACTGTGTGAAACTACCCAGAATGGGTATTTCGGTGATGTCCACACTGTCTTGATTTTCTACAAGCTTTTCTGGGCCAAGTTTGGAAAAGTTTCCTTCACGAAAGTTGTTGAGAACTTCCTTTTCTATAACATGTGTTAATTTGAGAATTTTCTGAGATGATTTGGATTCTGAAAAGAGCTTACTTTGGGAAGCAAATATTCTGTTTCAGCAAACTATTTTTGGACTGTTTTTGAGTGACTGACAACGGTGTTTACAGAGAGAATTAGATTTCATGCTCTACATGAAAATGTTTGTTAAAGCTTTGTTTATGATATATCCGAATTTGAGAATTTTCGGAATTCATTTACTATATTTTCAAGTCCGATTTCGTGAACAGTACAAAGCAGTCCGGTTTTGTTAGATTTCAAAGATTTGTCAATTGTTACATGAAAAACGTTGGAATCTCGACTTAATGTCTTTTGGTGATATTTGAGGACATATCCACGCCAAACCTCGGGTTGAATAAGATTTTTATGCGTGTTTATCGCGAAAAATCTTTAGAAAATCTTGTGATTAAGTATGGCACGGGTTGTAATTTTTGTGCCAATTGGTATATTTCGTGTGACCTGATTGGCCCGAGTAATTTGCGTGAGAATTCAGTACATCCAGAAGACTCTAGGGAGTTTACGGTCTGGAAATTGATAGAAAATCCTAGAAGTTTGACTAAGTCAAACCTTATTCTCTTCATTATTGCTTGTATTAATGCTTGGCCTTCTTTTTCTACAAGCATTTATGAAGCCATTTATGAAGTCTTGACTTTTGGGACTTAGGCCATTAATGAAAGGATGATCGGCGCTACAGCTTACCTCACACCTCTACGTGACGTGCAAGATACCTTATTGCCCCGATGACACGCGCAAGATACCTCACTGCCCCGATGACACGCGCTTACCTCATCTCCCATGATGACACGTGCGCTTAACTCATCCAAGCTTTGGCCCCAAGTTTTGTCTCCCTATAAATAGAAACAAGGCCATTCGGCCAAGGAGAAATAGAGAGAGAGGAAAAGCCTCACAAGAAGCCCCTTCCTCTTCCTTACGCCATTTTCTACGCCCGAGAGCTCCACCAACCTTCTTTCTTATTTCTTGCTTTGTAGTCATGATCGAGAAAGAGAGAATAGAAAGAAAGAAAGAGAGAAAAAGATTACCAATTAGCCTGTGTCTCTCTCGTGGTTTGATCAAGTGAGAAAGCCACACCCAAGGCCGTGTGTTCGTGTTTAAACCCGAGAACCACCAAGAATTGCTCGAAAGACATTGAAGTTCTTGTGTTCTTCATACGTCTCATGTTCTCTAGTTCTTGTTTTCTTCATTGAGTAAGTGAATTCCTTAATATCGGGAAAGGATGTTGAGATGCGTTGTGACGTGGTTTGCTTGGACCGTTTCTCGGTCATTTGGTTGGTCGTAGTTGGTTCATTTCTCGATTTGATCATGTTTCATGTTTGATGTTGTTTTAAGATAAAACCGAGCCTTGGTTTGTAAAGTGTGCACGATGTGGCCATGCATGATGTTCTCTGGTTTGAACTTTGCTATTGATCTGCCATCGATGCAGGTGCGGTAAGGGCCGACTTATGTTAACGGCAATCGATATATCCTCGCTTGATATTAGTATTTTCACTTGCTAAGTCTCCCCGACTCATCCCCCATTTTCCCACCCTCAGGTACATAGGATGGTCGAACGGACGGCAGCAACAGGGGGAGTTGAGCCATGTTGGAGTTTGGGGAAAGCGAGGAGCGAGAAGCAGTAGTAGGCTTAGGACACCCAAGTCATAATGTTTGTTGTGTATAAATGGCTAAAGTCGGCTAAGTTAGCTTGTAAAATATGTTTGCGTGTCCTGTAAATACAAGGTTTGCTCATGATGTTGTTGTTTTAATCCCGCTGTTGTTTTTAATGTGATTGTCCCGAGAAATGCTTCCGCTTGTATTTGAAGAAAGATAATAACGAACGGGACGTCACGTTTATGACCCCAAGGTCAGGGCGTCACAAAAACTGAGGCGAACGAAGCCGGATTTGGTAAAGAAAATAGAAAAAGAAGTGATGAAATTGCTTAATGTCGGTTTCATTGAAGTAGTACCATATCCAGAATGAGTTGCTAACATAGTACTCGTAATAAGGAAAGATAGTCGAGTACGGATGTGCGTTGATTATCGCAACCTAAATAAAACAAGCCCTAAGGATGATTTCCCGCTTCTACATATCGAAGTATTAGTGGATAGCACTGCTGGGTTTGAAACATTTTTATTCATGGATGGTTTCTCAAGATATAATTAAATCCTCATGAAGAAAGAAGATAAAGCGAAAACGTCCTTTGTAACACCATGGGGCATATTTTGTTACAGGGTGATACCTTTCGGTTTGAAAAATGCCGGTGCCACATATCAAAGGGCAATGGTAACTTTGTTCCATGACATGATGCACAAAGAAATCGAGGAATATATGAGCGACGTGATTGCAAAATCCAAACAAGAAAAGGATCATGTTGAAGTACTTTGCAAGTTGTTCGAAAGACTCAGAAAATACAAGTTGCGACTGAACCCTAACAAGTGTATATTTAGAACAAAATTTGGTAAATTGCTAGGATTTGTGGTCAGTAGCAGGGGCATCGAAATAGATCCCTCCAAGATCAAGGCAATATATGACTTAAAGACTCCTTCTACAGTAAAAGAAGTGAGAAGCCTATTAGAGCAATTAAATTACATTACCTGTTTCATCTATCAGCTTTCTAAGACTGCTAAACCATTCTACAAATTATTGAAGAAAAATGCCAAAGTGAAGTGGGATGCAGAATGTTAACAAGCCTTTAACAAGATCAAAGAATATCAAATTTGCCCACCAATGCTGGTACCACCAATCCCTGAAATTCTGTTGATCTTATATTTGACGATTCACTATAAATCGTTAGGAGTAGTGCTTGTACAAAAAAGGCAAAATGATAATAAAGAATAAGCCATTTATTATTTGAGCAAGAAGTTTACAACATCAGAAACGAATTACCGGACAGTCGAGAAGATGTGCATTGCATTGATTTGGGTATTACATAGATTAAGGCAATATATTCTTTATCATCAAATTTTACTAGTGACTAAAAATGATCTGATCAAGTACCTTCTTGAGAAATCCTCCTTGGTCGGGAAATTAGCAAAATGGTAAGTCTTGCTATCTGAATACACTATCCGGTATCTGCGAAATTGGCATTTTCATGCACCAATAACATTGCTAAATACGAAACATGCATTCTTGATTTGCAATTAGCCCTTTCAATGAAGGTAAAGAGGTTGTAAGTATATGGAGATTCTATGCTCATCATATTGTAAACAACTGGTGAATGGCAAACTCGAGACGCCAAACTAATTCCTTATCACATATACTTAGAAGAGATTATTAAAAACTTTAAAAAAGTAACATTCGATTATCTCCCAAGAGCTCAGAATTATTTTGCAGATGCTCTTGTAACTTTGTCATACTTACTACAAGCTGAAAATGGTATAAATATAAAACCATTGAGAATCAATATTCTTGAACAACCAGCTCATTGCATGATGGTCCAAGTAGAGTTTGACCACGAACCATGGTATCATGACATCAAAAGATATCTTCAATCAGAAGAATTTCCTGAAGGAAGCCAACCAGGTGATAGGAAATTTATAAGAAAGATAGCCAACAAATTCTTCCCCAGTGGTCAAACCCTCTATAAGAAATCATTCGATTCAATCATACTAAGATGTGTGGATGCTACAGAAGCTGAACAGATCATGAAAGAAATTCATGAGGGTGAATATGGACTGTACATGAATGGACATCTTCTCACCCGAAAGATTATGAGGTTAGGATATTATTGGATGCCAATGGAAACAAATTACACCTAACATATGAGATGTTATCAATATTATGTTTATGGGGACAGAATCAATGCACCGCCAAATAAGCTACATCAAATGTTTGAGCTGTGGCCATTTTCAATATGGGGCATTGATATGATTGATCTAATCAACCCCAAGGCCTTAAATGGGCACCGATTTATCCTGGTTGATATTGACTATTTCACTAAATGAATTAAAGCGAACTCCTACACGAATGTTACTGCCATGAATATTGCAAGATTCATTAGGCGGGACATCATTGCTAGATATGGAGTTCCAGAAGCAATAATTACAAACAATGGCTCAAATCTAAACAACAAGATTGTGGATGATTTACTTGACCACTTCCACATCCGACATCTAAACTCATCTCCATATCGTCGACAAATGAATGGAGCAGTTGAAGCGGCAAATAAGAATATCAATAAGATATTGGCCAAGATAGCCAAAAATTATCGTGATTGGCACGAAAAGTTAACGTATGCTTTGATGGCATGCCGAACTTCAATTCGAACATCAACCGGAGCAACCCCATTTTCCTTGATTTATAGAATGGAAGCAGTTCTACCTGTTGAAGCAAAAATTCCTTCATTAAAGATATTATCCCAATTGAAGCTTTCAAAAGCTGAGTGGATTCAACAAAGATATAAATAACTCAACATAATTGATGAAAAGAGATTAAGAGCTATATGCCATGGGCAAGTCTATTAGAGAAGAGTGGTTAAATCCTTTAATCGAAAAGTGAAACCGAGGAATTTTAAAATAGAGGATTTAGTAGTGAAGAAAGTTATCTTCATCAATTCAGATCCTCATGGCAAAGTCACTCCAAATTATAAGGGTCCATACATTGTCAAGAAAGTTCTTCCTGGAAAAGCATTGATTCTTGTAGATATGACAAGAACAAAATTAGTCTACCCTGTAAATGCAGATGCTATCAAGATTTTCTAGTAGAGATTTGGGTTACTTTAGAACATGTGCAATATCATGCGTGCCATGCATTTCATGAACATGTTTATCTGTTTTGCAAAAGAAAGCAAAAAGAATCCAAACCAGTTGATGATTTCAGAATCCCTAATGGAGTTATCAAATAGTAGAGGGAAGTATTATTTCCAATTTAATTTTCTGTTGATATCCCCTAAATGTGTTTTTCTTTTTATCATCGCTAGGTAGATAAAGAAAAGGGAACGACAAAAAAAAATCCCTCGTGGAATCAAAGAAAAACATGCAAACAAGAGGGATCTTGGCAGGTTGATTAGACAAGTATCCCTAAATCGTGAGTGCATGTGTCGAAAAAGTTGCCTTTTTAAGAGAAAAACAAACTTTTTTTCCCTAAGTGGAATGACACTAAAATTGAACAAAACAAAACAGATTGTTTTGAAAAAGAAAATACTTCAAAAATGTTTCAAATCAAAAGTTTTGAAGCACGCTCTCTTTGAAAATGCACTAAGTATCAAAGTTCCCTAAAAGGGATAATTTGACAAAAGGCTTTGAAAAATTTCAAAGAAAAAGTTTGGATCAAATCGAATGGAAAGACCTTCAAATGATGAAAGGTAAGCTATATCCAAACATGTCCCTTATACACTCAAAGTCAAAATAGAGAAGTGAGTGAGAAAAAACTCATCCAAAGGAAATAGGGGATGTTTGCAATGATTACATGGATTGGAATGATGAAAGGCAGTCATTTCCCTATCCTAAACACATGCTTATCCCTTGCAAACCAAATTTGAGTCGAAACAGCAGAGAATTTTTTTCCAAAACAATCCTATTAAGAATCACCCCACATTGGGGCAAATCAGGAGATTTGTGATTGATAGCTATGGAAAATAGAATCAAGAAAGACTTTATCGCATACTCTTGCATCAATCTTTCTGTGATAACTTCAAATAAAGTCATATGGAAGCTCAAGACATCCCAAAAGGAAGAAGAACACTTCATTTTTTATACCCAAACACATTACCTTTGGCAAAGCCCAATTGAGCCAGAATATTCATTTCAGAATCCTAAATTGATGATCATCTTTTCGCACTGGAGCATGAGCATGTGATCTACTTTAATTAATAAGAAACAAAATGGCATGACACGGAGTCCTCAGAATTCAAAAAGATCAAAGGCAAAAGAATCTAGGGCATGAAAAAGTAGTGTGCCCGGTAAAAACAAAGCCAAATGCCCGAGGAAAATGAACAAAAAAAAAGTTCAAAAGAAAGCTCGAAATGGAAAAAAGTCATGACAAAACAAAGCCAAAATCACGAGAGATCATATATCACAACAAGTGAGAATGAGCAAAAGAAAAGAGATTGTAATGAATGTTTAGGGGACTTTGATGTTCATAAAAGAAAGACCCCTAATGAGCAAAAAGAAAAGGTGGTGATGTCAAGAAGATCACAAATTTTTTAAAAACCCTAAATTCAAACAAATGAGCCTTTTGAGCCTACCCAATACCAACAATACAACCTACCCCAAAGACTCTTCAATTGGGATGTTAAGAATAGAAATATGACTTTATGACAAGAAGTCATCACTTAAAGAAGTGTATGCCATAATATATTGTCTTGTCCTCGAGGTTCTTAACTTGTAGACCCAAAGTCAAATATGATGAAATCCTATTTCTTGACCTCAAAATGCCTATCCTTTGAATAGATATTGACCAAGCCAACATTACAGTGCTCCGAAAGATCTTATCGAATCAATTAGATCGTATACACTACGAATATCTTCGAACACCTACGGATTGGTTAAGAGAGATAAAATTGAGGGATATTAGACAAATCCCATTTCAATCAAATAAAGAAAAGACCAAGCTCATAGATCAAAACAAATCATTTCTAATGAAAGTCTTACAAACGATCATTTCAAGCATTTCTTGAAAGATTGCAAGCATTTTGTTCAAATAATTCCTCGAAAAGGAAATTTGATTGTCTAAAATGCATTAATACAAAGAATGCATATTTCCAGACTAGGTTTCAAAAGTCTTTGGTCAATTTAAAACCAAGTTTTCAAACAGTTTGTGGTAAGCTAAAAAAAAAACCATGTTTCAAACAGTTTTGATTAATTTCAAAACTATTTTTCAAAATAGTTTTTGGTCAACTAAAAAACCATACAAAGGTTAGTAAAACCTCAAAATCACATAACTCACGGTCAAAGCATTCATTGTTTGAAGTCTTCCCAAAGTCCTATTGGTGACAAACCACTAGGCAAATTCAAATCTTACAAGCGAGGAGCCTTTAGGCAAGTTAAAGTCCTGCACGAGAGGAATCCTTAGGCAAATTCAAAGTTCTACAGACGAGGAACCCCTAGGCAAATTCAAAGTCCTACAGACGAGGAGCTCCTAGGCAAATTCAAGTCCTACAGATGAGGAGTCCCTAGGCAAATTAAAGTCCGATAGGCGAGGAGCCCTTCGGCAAATTCAAGTCCTACAGGCGAGGATCCCCTAGGCAAATTCAAGTCTTACAAGCGAAAAACCCCTAAGAAAATTAAAGTCCTATAAGCGAGGAGCCCCTAGGCAAATTCAAAGTCTTACAAGCGAGAAGCCCCTAGGCAAATTCAAATCCTATGGTGAGGAGCCCCCTAGGCAAATTTAAAGTCATACTAGTAAGGAACCACTAGGCAAATCCAAAGTCCTACTGGCGAGGAACCCCTAGGCAAATTCAAAGTTCTATAGACGAGGAGCCGCTAGGCAAATTCAAAATCCTACTGATGAGGAACCACTAGACAAATTTCCAAATCCTCAAGCGAGGAGCCTCAGGTGTTTATGGTTCATGGGTTTGTCCTTAAACCACGAAATCAGAATAACCATCATAATCATCACCACCATCAATTCATGCCCTTGGATAAGTAACAAAGAGATGCTCACAAACGGGTAAGTTTCTCTCCCTCAATCATTAAGAACCTTTCAAAATATGTTCTGAAAAGAGAACCTTTGGATTAGATCACGAATTTCAAAAGCAAGATCCCTAATCAGTTGTTGTGAAATTTCCATCTTATCTTGTTCATTAAGTCAACTGAAAACTCAGGTGTCACCTTATCTTTGAGATCAACTTCTAACGAGCTTAATCTCAAAGAGGGGTAGCTGTTGAGATCTAATTTTTAGCTTTTTTTTTTTCATATTTTCAAAAATCTCAAAATTAGGATTAGAAATCTTGGTCAATCAGAGAAACCTATTTCTAAACCAAAAAATAATTTTTTAGCATTTTCCTGCATTTTTCCTTAATTTCTTTTAGTCAAAATAAGTAAGAAAATCAATAAAAATAGCAAATGGAATAAAAAAATTCCATAAAAACATTCATTAGTCTTATTTTAAATCCAATTTCATGAATACATCATCAATTTGAAAAATTTCAATCGGGTATGTGTTTTTCCCAAAATTAGGCAAAATCAAGCCCAAATTGAACAAAAAATGCAATTACATCTTTTCTAGTCATTTTTAAGTCATAGTGTCTTCACAATAATTGATTCTGAGACCTTGAATTACATAATGGTTGGTCCAATTGCAGAAAACCCCAAAATTCAATTGAAAATTAAAGGTTTTGAGCCCAAATTGGGATCGTGCCCAATATGAAATTGTTGAACCATACGACCATCATTTCTAGGTTTAATCAGATGTGTGTAATTCAATTTTGGCATCAATTTTATCTAATCAGGTCATTAGGACATCAAATTGAACAAAATCCTATTAATTTGAATACAAAAATAGGAAAATCTTGGACATAATTATCACAAAAATTAGGGAAAATCACCGGTTTAGGTTCAAAATGTGATGATGAATTCAATTTTGGGATTAATTTTGAAAATTGGATCAAAATTGAGCTTAATTGGCGAATTTAGACCAATCCGAGTATGTCAGGTCGATCGGGTCACCCCGACCCAACCCAGGTTGTTCACCTTCTTCGGTCGACTCACCAAAATACACTAAACCTAGAAAAAAAAAAACACTTCAAGCCCGTGACTTTACCAATCTTTTCTAGCCAATTTGGCATGCGAAAATAGACTTGTCCAATTGCAGAATCTCTAGTTGGCACCAGAGAACTGATCTAACCGATCGAAAGTCGGTTCCAACGAACTTTAGTTGGGAATTTTGATGAACAAAAACAAAGAAAAACTGAATATTGCGAGAGGAAGGTGTTCGATGATCTGCCTAAGAGAGAGAAGAGGGAGAAACAGAGGGAAAAAGCCTGAAATCTAGAGAGAGAGAGAGGAGTGGAGATCCCCAGGTCGAGTGATCGGCACCGATCAATTGAACAACATTGGCAAATTGACCTTCTAGGGAGGATCTTCTCCTCGGGCGAACAGTGGCGAGCTGACTGTGAACGCCTGAAAATCCAGTTTGATCAGCGAATTCGGAGCTCTTCCGATGAATGCAAGACCACTAGGTTGAAGTTTAAGTGTCAAAGAGCAACTCTATAGGCGCGGATCAGCTTGGCGATTCCTTCTGATCATTGAACGAAGAAGATAAAGTTGGCTCATAGTCATTTTTTTTCAAATTTTCCAGAATTCAGTTCTACTCCCAATATGAATGTTTATGTGATTTCGTCAATGAATTTTGGCATTTTGATATTCAGAACTAGTTTCTAATCACATTTTGTGATGTTTGATTGCATTTGGATCATTAAAATGCACAAACCGAGTCAGCCATGCATGAAAACCACTTCGCTGGAGCTCGGAGGTCCTCACTGGAGCATTACCATGGCCATAGGCCTGTCAACTTAGCCTTCTTTAATCATTGTTTAATGTTTTTGCCCTTGATTTGAACCGAACTAGACGGTTAAGGCGAGTACAATAGGGATTTTGAGTTTTTGATGAGCATGATTTAGGTTGGCAACAAATTAGCATTTTCCGACAAGGTTTTCGCCGGTTGGTGACGGTTCGACGACCAATCAATTGGTTTAGTTTGATAGTAGATGATATAGTCTCAATGTAAAATCCAAAATCTCGGCCGGAATCACACCGGAAGGTCGTCGAATCCTGATCCGAAGTCACGGCCTCGAAAACATTAAATTGGAAATTATGCATACCAAGTGTTTGACAAAATGCCTAGGGAGAAAAATGGTTAAAACGGTGCCGTTGTTGGTTCTGGGCTCATCGGAGAAGGTGACCGGTGACCGGCGTCGGCGATGCCCAATTTGATCAGGCTGAACTAGGTTGAATTGGGCCAGTCCAATTCATTTTCCCAGCAAGAAATTTTTTAAAAATAATAAATAAATAAATAATCTAAAAAAATTCACAAAAACATTAAAAAATTAAAAAAATTGTGGAAAATCAGAAAAAAAAATTTAGAAATTCGAAAATTTTCAGAAAAAATAGGAAATTTAGAGAAAAACAAAATATTAGAAAATTCATAAAAATTAGAAAATTCAGAAAATACAAATAAAAAATGTGAAAATTTTAGAAAATAAAAAAATGAAAAATTGGAAAATTCATAAAAATTTTCTGGAAATCATAAAAATCAATTCTCGGTTAATGAAATTTCCAAAAAAAAAATCAAAAATTTCAAAATTTTTAAAAATTCACGGAATGGTCCAAAAATACTGTGGCTAACCTTAGAAAGTGAAATTTGAATTTTTGGAAGTGAACAAGTGACATTTTAAGAAAATCTCAAATTCAGGGGTTATAACCCCTAAAAAACCCTAAAATCCTAAAAAATATAAATCATGAAATGAATAAGCTCTTAGAGCTTCATTAGGGTTTGGATGTTTTGATTGAATTTCATTTTTAGAGACCATTTAGGATTGATTGAGTTGATTGACATCGATTATGCATTTAATACTTGATTGGTTTTTCCTGCAATTAGAATGGATAAAATTAGTGGGTAAGCCTCGGAAATTTGCATGACACATTAGACATCGTATCATTTTTAGATACTGAAAGGGCGTTAGAGATCTCGATTTGGGATCAATAACATAACCAAGTCCCCGTACTCAGAATCTCTGGTTCATAGAATCGTGATATTTCTCTCATACCCCGATTATATTTCTAGTTTATCTACCAACAATGACTAGTGGTGACTCCAAAATCATAAACTTAGACTAAATAGGAAATTACCATTCTCTGTCTCGTGAGGTATGGTTTGGGAAAAATCCTTATACGGAAAACCCTTTTTATTAAATAAAACCCTCTTAACCCAAATATAAAAATGACAAAATCTTGGGCACAAGTATAATAAAAATTGAGGAAAATTATATGTTTGGGTTCGAAATATGACGGGGAATTCAATTTTGGTGTTTAATTTGAAAAATTGGGTCAAAATAGGGTCCAATTTGCATTTTTGGTCAAAACTGGAACTGCCAGGTCGAGAAGGTCGACCCAACCCGACCCGAACAGTGCATCTTCTTCGCCCGACTCACGCTAACACGTACACAAACCCAAAAAATCGTTTCAAACTCGAGACTTCATTGATGATTTCTAGCTATTTTAGCACATGTTGATCGGTTTGGTCAGCTGGAAGATGTCCAGCTTACATCGGTTAATCATCCCAACCGATTAGAATTCGGTTCTAATAGATTTCGGGTAGGAAATTTTTATGAACAAAAACGAGAAAAATTGAAGAACGGGGAGGAGGAGGTGTTCGAGGGAATTCCCGAGAGAGGGAAGAGAGAGAAAGAGAGCGAAACGTGCAAAAATATAGAGAGAGAGGGTTGAGGATACCCTCACGAGTGTTCGGCGCCGCCATATACGGCGGAGCGCCGGCGAATCGTGAAGAGGCTATGGTCTTCCCCTCACGACTTGAACCAGACCAAGCTTATCGCGAAGGTCTGAAAATTGATCTCGACTGGCACATCTAAACCTGTTCCGTCAAATCCAAGAGCATCAGGGTGAAGACCGAGAGTCAAGGAACAATCCCTGAGGTCTCGATCACCTCAACAATTTGGTTTGATCATCGAACGAACCAGGTAAAAATCGTTTGTGATCAGTTTTTTTCAAGAATTTTCCAGATTTCGGTTTTGGTTCCAATGTGCATTTTTAAGTGATTTCATTGACTAGTCTCAACACATTGATGCTTATAATTAGTTTCTAATAATTTTTTGTGTTGATTTGGTTGCATTCTAAACGATAAATCCTACATAAGCCGAGTCGGCTATGGTTGTTGAACTTCGTCGGAAAACCCGAAGCCACGCCGGAGCATCACCGTGGCCTTAGGCCGTTCAAGTAGGTTTTCTCAAACTTTGTTTGTTGATTTTCTAGTCATTAGGTTTGTGATAGACGGCCAGAGTGATTGGGATTGATGTTTGTGTTTTGGAAAATCTCGAGTGCACAGTTTACAAGTTAGGATATTCGGATCAATTTTTCACCAGCCGGCGAAGGTTCGACGGCGAGTTGATTAGGTCGGAATAGTAGATGGTAATATGAAGATGACAATGGACCCAAAGTCGGTACCAGAGTATCGCTAGAAGGTCGTCGGTGGAGGACACAAAGTCACGGCCTCGAGAACACTTAATATTGAATAATGCCCACCAGATGTTTGTGAAAATGCCAAAATGAGAAATGCCCAAACGACGCTATTTTTGGTGTTGTGCTCGCCGGAGGAGGTGACCGGTGTCGACGCCAGCGACTCCCTGTTCAGTCAGGCCGAACCGGGTTGAACCGGTCTAGTTTGGTTCATCCCTCATCAGGAAAATTCGAAAATAAAAAATAATAATAAAATCAAATCAAATAAAAAATTCTAAAATTCTAAAAAATTTAAAAAAAAAAATTCTAAAAAATCACAAAAATCATCAAAAATTAGATTTTCTTAGAAAATTCAAAAAATTATAGAAAATTCAGAAAAATCCAAAAAATTCATAAAAATTTTGAAATTTTGGAAAACGCATAAAAAAAAATTTGAAAATTTTGGAAAATCAATAAAAAATTGAAAAATTTGAAAATTCATAAAAGTTCCCAAAAAATCATAAAAAAATCAGTTCTCGGTTTTAAAAATTTTTTTGAAAAAAAAAATTAAAAATCTTGAAAACTCACAGAATGTCCCAAAATCATCATGGCCAACCATAAAAAGCAAAATTTGAATTTTTGAAAGTGTCCAAGTGGCATTTTTTGAAAATTCCAAATTTGAGGGTAAAACCCCTAAAAAACCCTAAACCCAAAAAATACATCATGAAATAAACAAGCTATTAAAGCTTCATTAGGGTTTGGGTGTTTACTTGATTTTCATTTTTAGTGACCAAATTAGGATTGCTGTGATTGATTTGTCATTGATTGTGTACTTAATTCTTTGGGTGCTTAATTGTTTGTTCATGATTAAAATAGTGAATTGACCTTAGGGATCCGTGTGACACGTTAGACATGCCATATTGTTCTTAGGTACCGAAAGGGCATTAATGGTCTCAATTTGGAATTGTTAACGTAACCAAGTCCCTTACTCAGAATCTCTAGTTCGTAGGATTATGGTGCTTCTCCCGTACCTCAATTAGGTTTCTAGTCAACCTACCATAAATGACTAGTGGCGACTCCAAATTCAATTTTAGATCAAATAAACCCCGCTGTCATGTGAGGTATGGTTTGGGAGAAGCCCATGTAGAAAAATATCTCCATTCTAGCACGCGAGAGTGTGGCGCGACAGGCTTGGCGACTCTGCTTGGGAAACCTTAGGACTCTAAGTGGACTTAGATCTAAATAGAATGGTATGCATGTGTTTGTGCTCACAAGGATCTAAGGTACGTTCTACTAATGACGTGTTAAATGGTGATGCAGATGGGAGGTATAAGGGGTGTAGTCGGTGCTTACCTTTGTTTTGCAGGATGGTGTTGGGATTGAATGTGATTCCACCAAATTTTAGAAGTGCTGTTTAGCTATAAATTGTTGTGCTTGCCTTTAAATTGCTTTAGCACTACACTTTTAGCATGTACCACCCGTGGCCCAACTCCAGCTACAATTAGGACTACCCTTAGGAGGTATATGTTTAGGCGAAACTGTGAGCCGATTGCTCATACGATCGTTTAAATACAATACCGACCACCGAGATGGAATAATATTCCATTACTTTAGGCCGATCGCCTATTAGAATGGAATCCCTTGTCCATTAAAGTGATGACCTTGACCCTTTAGTATATCCAACCCTTTTAGGCGTCAAAACCTCACTTGTTGCATATGCTTATCTTTGTGATTGGTATACCTAAAACCAAGCAAAAATGTATTGGTAAGTAAGTGTCATTTCACTTTTCTCATCTTTTTAATTATGCAAAGTTAGCTAACACAATTCTGTTAAAAAATGCCCAAGTGACAATCAATGTTTGATCAAAATGCCTATTTACACTAGAATGAATGAATAGGGCGACATGCTCCATTTGGTCATATTTTTCATTTCTAGATGGAATGTATAGGTCCATGGCGATTTCCAATGTAATTCAAGTAGATTGAATGCTCAAGATGTGACATGTACAATCTCATTTCTCGAAAGTCCATTTTCGATGTATTCAAAGTTGTAAACCATAGAATATGACTTTATGGTCAAAATGGAGTATGACAAAAGGCATTTACATTAAACATTGGTTTTATTCACATTTTCAAGTATATGCTCTTTTAAGGCATAAATGGATTAGAAGTGACATTTGTATTACGTCATAAGTATGCAAATGTACTTTATCTCCATTTTTTCCATAAAAGGACATATAATTAAAATGGGAGCATTTAAGAATTGATGCATAATCCATGGTGATTAATAATGAACTCTTTTGCATGATTAGGCTCGATGGGAAAACTAGACATCTAAGTGGTTCCTATTCCACGAAAAGAGCTCATAGCTTGGTGGAAGGACATGACAAAAGATAACCGAGTTTATGTCCAAGATAGATTGGGATACCTTTTAGACTTGATCCATGTGAAACATCAAGTTAGCTTGATCTAAGCATTGGCACATTTTTGGGAAGTTTCCACTGTCACCTTCCAATTTGGAGAGTATGAATTAACATCGATTTTAGAAGAATATCAGGCCGCCATTGGAATTGATTCCAAGCCTAAAGTCGTAGAGCCACCCATTGGACTTAATCCCATAAGCATTCTTGTAGAATTCCTTAACCTCAAAACTTCCAAAATTGAAAAGTTAATTAAACCAAACACGGGTATATTTCCATTATCCTTTCTAATGGCCAATTTTTCTAAACTTCCAAGGGAAATGGGAAACACTTCGGCTCGGGTTTTCATTCTAGCCTTCTTTGGCTTTGTTCTATTCCCCGTATCTAGAACGGGATTAGACCCTTTAGTGGTTGTGATTGCAAGGCAAGCATGTCTCAAATGGGATTTCTCTAATATGCTTCTTGCCCAAACCATCATTTCCTTGAACACGTATCAAAATCGTGGAAAAGGAATCTTTCAAGCTTCTAATGGTTTCATATCTTTATGGTTCATCTCACACATTCAACTTTGGTATTGTTTCATGAACATCCGCGAAATTTGTTCAGTGGTAAATCCAATTGAGCGATATATTCATATCCAAAACAAATTACCCAAACAATCTTTCTTAAATTAGGCTAATTTCATTAGAGCCTTAACTCTTAATCAAATTCAATGGCGGATCAATTGGCCAAAGATTAACAAGGCAAGGATTACAAGCCAAGAAAGGAATGTGATACCATTACTCGGGTTGAATGGGGGAGCCGTTTATAGTCCCTTGAGAGTTGTCAGACAATTTGGGATGCTTCAACAAGTCCCACCTGCATGGAACCCTAAGGAGTTTACCTTTGACATCCCAAGTGGGATTATACTCAAAGAAGAGAAGAAGAACCTTCAAGCCAAGGTTCACAAAATTATCCTTTCTTTGGACAATTCACCTTCACAAGTAGTGGAATGGCCAATGAACTTGGAAGGAGATATGAAGATCTATATGGCATCCAAGGAATACATCAAGTGGATGGAAAGTAAGCGATCAATTGATGTGGAACCATAAGTTCCATTGAGCATTATAATGGATCCCGAGGAGAAGTATGTCCTAGAATATATTGTCCTACACGTGCCTGGAATTGAGCCTTACATCCCCGAAGAAGTCGTGATTGATGTGGAAGAATGGGAGGCTCGAACTAAGAAATGGAAAGAATACCAAAAGGTAAAAACTACCTTAGTTAGCTAGAAGCTTAAACTTGGATGATTTAGAATTCTCATTCGAGTTTAAAATCAATTTGTAAAGCAATCTTGGATTTTATATGAAATACTCATTTTTCAAAATCCATTTGGATAAATCCAAAGACATGGTTAAATAGAAGGATCACCATGGATTATAATTCTTTGAATGGTATGATTTCTTAAGAAGAACATTGATGAGAAGTTTTATGCAAGGCTAAGGCTTGTGTAAAAGTTCTTACCCTTGTTAATCACAAGAAACTATACAATTGAAAGAATATAGGTTTTCATAGTCATTTCACCAATTCTAATACTCCGATAGTTTTCATGCAGTAAGGTTTCCTAGCAACAGAATGCAAAAGACCCTAAACCCGTTTACAAATTAGAATGGCAGAGGAAGAAGCCCGTGCTCAATTAGCTAAAGTTGAGAATCAGATGACGCAAATGGTTGCAATAATGACGGAAATGAAGGCTTTTATCCTCACATCTCGAGGATCTTATCCTACTACTCAAAATGAGGGAACTTCAAACGCTACTGAAACACCGATCGACAACCCAATTAGAAACAAAGAACCGATGCAAGAGAATACTCCAAAGACTACGCCTGAGATGGTAAATTTGGAAGAGGATGATCAAACCAAGAATACGTCCAAGAATGAAGAGGAGGCCTAACATTTGGCTAAAATTGAAGAATGCCTTGCAAGCCAAGGATATGAACTTCAAAGGTTCAATAAATTCTCGTCTTATACAAAGGTGGTGGTTCTAGAAGACTACAAAGAACCGAAGTTCGTGAATAAATATGATGGAACTGGTTGTCCTAAAAGCCATTTGAAATATTATCTCCGTCTCCGTAAGATGGCAAGATATTCAGACAATATGCCACTTCTTATCAGCACATTTCAAGATAGTTTGAAGGGAGCAGCCCTAGCATGGTACACCACTCTTGATATTGAAGATTTTACTAAATGGGATTATTTGGCGAGAGAATTCCTTCGACAATACAAATTCAATGTCAAAGTACTCCCAACCTAGGAAGATTTAGTCCGAACCGAGAAACGAAGAAGCGAAGGATTTAGAGCCTATGCTCAAAGATGGAAAGCTGTAGCCTCATAAGTTAAACCGCCTATAAGTGAGGATGAGCTTATTAAACTTTTCTTGAAGTCGTTACTAACTGAGTATTACGACAAGCTGCATATATCAAGCTGCCAAACATTTACCATGTTGGTGAAGGTCGATGAAAGAATCAAATGGACATTGAAGGAAAAGAAATCTCAAGAAGTGACAGCATGAAGACCATATCCTGGAAGAAAGAATAAAGAACTTGTACATGACGTGACTATGATATCTAGCCCCAATGTTAATCAGGTTTCATTCCCAAGACAGTCTAACGTCCCTTGGAGAAATCTAAAACAGTTTGAGCCTAAGAAAAGACCCGTAAGGCAATTCACTCCGTTGCCACGGCCCCTGTCGAAGTTACTACCGATGCTATTGGAAAGGCATTGATGGCCAAAGAAGGTCCAAGAGATAATCCTACAAGGTTCCCTTGGTATGATGAGTCAAAGACTTGCACATATCATATGGGAGAAAAAGGGCACGACGTGGACAATTGTACAGTCTTGAAATACGAATTTCAACAACTTATAGACAAAAAGATATTAAGTTTTCAAGAGCCAGAACCGAATGTACATCAAAACCCTCTTCCTAAGCACAATATGGTAAATATGATCCTTACAGAAGGAGAAATAATCAAGCCCGATAACGAAGATGAGTATGAGGCCAAATTAAAAACTACTCGACAAGGAGATACTCACTTTCGTTGTGAAGCATTCTTAAAAGGCGAAATTATGGACAACTTGGGAGAGGATTTTGGCAAATACAACTTCCAAGTAAAATATACTCCACCACCATGGGCTTTTAAAAGTGAAGTGACTGTACTCGATGGTTAGGCTGGCATGGATGATGAGCTCAGCAAACAAAATGAGACTCCTTCTAGTGATGAAGTAGATCAATTTGAGGAACAAAAAGAAAGGATTTGACAAGGTGAAAGGCAATTTACCCAAATATCACTCGAGAAAGGTGACATTGTAGACTTCCTTGGTCAAGATAGTAGAAAATACAACTTCCATGTTAAGTATACACCTCCACCCTGGGCTTTTAAAAATGAAACTATTGTGCCTGATTGATGGGGAGGCATAGATGAAATCCCAATCAACGAATTAAGTCTTGAGGAGAAAGAAGATCAAGACGAGAAAATGAAGAAAAATGCTCGCCAAGAAGACAGACGATTTGTTCGTAAAGTACAAAAACGAGACGAAATTATGGATTATCTGGGACAAGACAGTGGCCGGTATAATTATTGTGTTAAATATACATCACCTTCATGGGCATCCAAAGATGAAAATATCATGCCTGATGGTTGGGGTGGAATGGATACTATTGAAGCTGACAAAAGCATGGTGACCATGATTAGACCACTATTAATCAATCTTGATGAGGTAGATAAGCTTGAGGAAGAGAAGGATCATGTTGAACCAATTACAATTAAGCTCCCAATTAGTCTACTAAAGATTGAAGAAAAAGATGTTCAACCTGTGATTATCACTTTGCCTCCAAAGGAAAATTTGATACTAAATGTGTACCATAGGAATATACACTTAAAGAAGTTGATGCAATAATCAAATCGGGAAGATGTTATGTCCCAAAAGAGGGTGAGCACGAAAAGAAAGGAGTAATGGAAGAAGATGTCAAGCAGTTGTTGTCAATCATGAAGACAAGCGAATATGAGGTAATCGAGCAATTGAGGAAGATGCCAACACAAATTTTATTATTGGATCTTTTCAAAACCTCAGAAAGCCACAAGACGGTGCTTATGAAGCTTCTTAATGAAGTACATGTTCTCGAGACGATTAACGAGGTGCAACTAGAAGATTTCGTTGGAGCTATTCTTTTGAAAGATTAAATAGCTTTTTCTGACGAAAATTTTCCAATGGATGGCCGTTCACATAACAAGGCCTTATATATTGCCGTCAAATGCCGGTGCAAGGAGGTATCCCGCGTGCTGATTGATAATGGCTCTACGCTTAATTTGTGCCCATTAAGCACGCTGCATCATCTAGGAATTAATGAAGAGTTCATCGAGCCTTCCGAAGGTGACTATTCGTTCATTTGATGGGATGAAGAAAGACGTTATCGGTAATATCGAACTGGAAGTAAATATAGGTCTTGTGCCTTTCCTAATTGATTTTCAAGTGGTAGATATTCCAAGGACTTTCAACCTACTGCTAGGGAGGCCTTGGATTCATATGGCCGGTGCCATTCCTTCCAGTCTTCATCAAAAGGTTAGATTTGTTATTAACGGTAAAATGATCACCGTGCATGGGGAGACAAACTTCACCACCTACAAGGAAAGTGTCATACCTTATATCGAGCCTGAGGTAAAGGAAGATCCCAACTATCATTCCTTTGAGATGATTTCTATGGTATAAATTTCTGCCAGTAGTGTCATGAAATCTCCGGAATTTTCAGCATCATCTATGATGTCTAGAAAAGTATTATGCCAATATGTATCCAACCTTGATGATGGACTTGGGATAAAAGCGCAAGGAATTAAAGAACCCATTATCCTATTTGGCACAAAGAAAAAGTATGGGGTGGGGTATGAAGTCACCAGAAATCACCATGGAGGCCGAGGCTAAGGTCAAAAGAATCATGAAGGCCGTGGAAGCCGAGGTGACCGAACCATTAACCCATCAACGTGGAAGGGTAAGGCTAGAGAGTCACCCTATCATCATATTCATATCAGAGAAAACTATCCTGGACCTCCCAAATTGCTTTTGGAAGAAAATTTACATGTAGAGGCAGAGTCTATCTTGCTGGGTTTATTTGAAGAGGACGTTATAGGCATTGTTATGACCGGAGACGAAGATACCTATGCACTAGAGTAGGAAGATTCTTTTGAACCATTTCCTTATTGTTACTTTACAATTTGTCTGTTTCATAGTGATGTTGTTTGCAATTTCGACTTAGTTGCAATTCTTATTCTTGTCAATACAGTTGTAATCATGTTTTGTGATTCAATAAAGGTGTTCAATGTTTTGTTAAGGATATATGAAAACCATACCAAGCCTATAATGAATATTATCCTCGCTTGTGAGGCTTGAGGTTTTGGGTTTCTATATCATTCCTGGTTATGAAAATGATTTTGGAAACGAGGATGTCTAAGGACATAAGGACTAGCTCTATTCCTTTCATTTCAAAATAAAATTCAAAATGAATTTCCAAAACAAGTGTTTCATAAAACCTCATGCATTATTATATTTCATATGTGTTTACTAACCATGTATGTTGCATGTCAGGCATGAGCATTCGCACATCCATAATAGGTTCATATGTGACCCAAATCTCCCCGAGGAGATCACTTGTGATATCGAAGTGAATAATGAAGATGAGGAATGGATCAGGAGAGAATGGATCCGTCATGAAGAATCCAAGCCACTCACGTTAGAAAAAAACAATTACTGTTAATTCGGGTGATAAAAAGAACCCCAAAGAGGTTAAGATTGGAGAAGGTCTTTCCTCAACAGAAGCAGAAAAAATAATAGATTTGCTCGAGGAATATTGAGATATATTTTCATGATCTTATGCTGACATACCAGGCCTTGATCCAAGCATAGTTGAACATGCTTTGCCAATTTAACCAAGTATTCCACCAAAGAAGCAAAAATTGATGCAAACAAAGTCGGAATTGACAAAGAAAATAGAAGAAGAGGTGATAAAACTACTCAAAGTCGGTTTCATCGAAGTAGTACCATATCCAAAATGGGTTGCCAACATAATACCCGTAATGAAAAAAGATGGTAGAGTATGAGTATGCATTGATTATTGCAACCTAAATAAAGCAAGCCCTAAAGATGATTTGCCGCTTCCACATGTATTAGTGGATAGCACAGCTAGGTTCGAAACATTTTCATTCATGGATGGCTTCTCAGGATATAATCAAATCCTTATAAAGGAAGAAAATAAAGCCAAAACATTCTTCATAACACCATAGGGTACATTTTGCTATAAGATGATATCTTTCGGTTTGAAAAATGCTGGTGCCACGTATCAAAGGGTAATGGTAACTCTGTTCCATGATATAATGCACAAAAAAATCGAAGTATATATAGATGACATGATTGTAAAATCCAGACAAGGAGAAAATCATGTTAAAATACTTCAGAAATTGTTCGAAAGACTCATGAAATATAAATTGCGGCTAAGCCCCAGTAAATGTGTATTTGGGGCAAAAGCTGGCAAATTGCTAGGGTTTGTGGTCAGTAGCAGGGGCATCAAAATAGATCCGTCAAAGATCAAGGCAATATATGATTTGAAACTCTTTCCATGGTAAAAGAAGTGAAAAGTTTATTGGGACGATTAAACTACATTACCCGTTTCATCTATCAGCTTTCTGAGACTGCTAAACCATTCTTCAAACTGTTGAAGAAAAACGCCAATGTAAAATGGGATGCAGAATGTCAACAAGTCTTTGATAAGATCAAAGAATATCTGGTATACCCACTAGTGTTTGTCACGCCCTGCACCCTGCGGCGCGCCACATTCCTCACAAAGGTCGATTCGAGTGCGATGTCCCAGGACGCGTCGCCGACCCAATGCCCAACACAGAGATTAAAGCACATGCAGAAGCAATATAATACTCGAACAATTTCAAACCACATAAGCAAGGATAGCCACACAACAAACGACATGAACAGATATACACTTGCATTGATACTGGGAACCACATACATCATCCATTTACAGCTTGCGCTCAAAAATCAAAAGCGGGTCAAAGGCCACTACTGGCAAAAAGGGGTAAGTGGCTCGAGGGTCAGTCTACTACTTAAGGTGGGGCTCCGGTCAAAAAGGTACTGGCCCTATCAGTCTGAAACTAAGGCTAAACCCTATGGTGCCCAGTCCGGATCGGAATCAGAGGACTCCGAAGATGAAGAGCTATCGGGCATCTCCTCCTCAAAGTCCGATGAGTCCGGCCTAGACTCGGCTTATTCTCCCTCCTCCTCCAAGTCCATGTCCTCAGGCTCGGCCTCTGGTGCAGGATCTTCCTCGATCGGCTCCGGCTCCTCGTCATCCGGCTCTATCGACTCTAGAATAGTGTCCCCGTCGGCTGGCCCTAAGTCCATCGGATCGAGCTCATCTACCTTGTACTTTACTGGTACAACAGCAAAGCTCGCACTCTTCTCGGCTGAAGAACCAGGGTCAGCCACTTCTCCATCGGGGCACCGGGGGTACCTCGTGCCCAGCCTGGTAAACGGGACATTAAAAGTTCGGAGAGGACCATACTCTTCGAGACTATCCCTGAAGCACCAAGCCACGTATTCGTGGGTTTGGTAATATATTTCCCCCACGTCCACCCATACTAAAGTGTAATACTTAATATACAACTTTCCCGTCCCCTACGGGGTGTATCGTCCTCGTCCGCTCCATATGATGCGGGATCCCGAAACGTACTGGAACTTTAGGCATCTCAAGGCTGGGGGTCTGAAAAATTGAGTTTCAACAACAGTGAGAACAAATTTTAGCGAGTAGGTTCCCTAAACCTAAACTAGGCTAACATGCACCTCCTGACGAGTACTAAACAATGCACAGTTCAAAACATAAGTTGACTCAAGCCCTCGGGCCCAAATCCAATACTTACTTGACCCTACAGGTTAGGTATCACATAAATTCGCAACAATAGCACAGGATTCAATCACAGTACATATACGAACATCACTCAGCCACGACGCATGTCATGCATATGCTCATGCTCACACCCATGCTCAAGCCTCATCAATACATCTTGCACACTTGCACTCTTGCACACTTGCAATTACCAATTTCACCGACCCGCGTAAAACGCATCAGGTCTAACAGTTTGAAATCGATCTCCAGCCCACGTAAAACGCATCAGGCTGGTCATCTTCCGGTAATCTAGACATCGTCGCACATAACATGCATCAGAACGGGTTCACTACCCCGTGTAAAACGCATAAAGGCTTTAGGTTATCACACATTCACATACACCAGTTATTATCTGAACCCCGCGTAAAACGCATCAGGGTGTTTTATGCGATCACACACTCATGTCATTCTCACATACTCATATATGCACGTGCCATGCTAATGCTCGAGATGCACACCTACAGTCACAACGTTCACACTTGGGCACTCACAAATTTCACCATGAGTATTCAATTGCACGACGCCACTTATTCAGATCACAACACAACATGTTCAATTCAATGGATCACAAGCTCAATTAATCAAATTATCTAGTCTAGTCATGGAACAAACTCAACACATGATTTACCCATATAAGTCACAGTAACGGATCAACATGAATTTGCGCACTCAAAGCCCGCCAAACTAGTCTAACCTTAGTCACACTAGGCATAAGACATGGTATCACAAAAATCAATCACCATCAAGGACAAATCAGCTACTAATTTAGCTAGTCTAATATTTCCGCAATTACACCATGAAACCCCAAATCGATCGCGCCTTGCCCAATTCAGTCCTAGCATGGACAGCCCCCACACGGGCCTCTCTAGGTCAATAAATCTCCTCAAAATATTTCATTTAGCTCCTCAAAACATCCTCCAAAACAGCCACCATGAGAGCAATACTAGGCGCGCACTATCTTCCACAATTTAAGCCTGAACTTGACCGATCTCGAGCCATTTCGATCCGACAATTCCAGCCAACTCACAACACATTCACAGCTACTACACCTCATTAAAAACAAAAAAGAGGAAGAGAGGGGGGGAGTTCACGGGAGAGGGAGAGAGGAGGGGCTGGCCAATGGTGATAGGAGGGAATGAGGGGGAGAGAGAGAGACTAGGGAGTGTATAGAGAGAGTAGGATAGTGGGGTTGGTGAACAACTAAGCAAAAATGACAATCAAGTCCCTAATCAAAAGGCTAAGATCAAGTCTTGCTAATATCTCTTGGGGGCATTATGGACCAAAAATTCCAGCATTATTGGGCTGAAACAAGCCATTATAAAACCCTAAAATAATCCCCAAATAACCCCAAAATTCGGAACCCTATAATTAGGCCTAGGGGTAAAACGGTAATTTTTCGGTCTCGGGTTAAATTTTCAATTTTTGACTCTATTGATCCCAAATACACGTGGCCACCTAAAAATGGCGTCGTCCTTGAAAATTAGTCACGTACGTCCACGAAATTCGACACCGAAGTCAGGACTCAATTCCACGATCGATTTAGCTCAATTTGCAGTTTTAGCGTCTATCACTAACGGGCGGCTGTTTAGGGGTTACACGTATCAACCTAGGGCTACTCGAGTTGTGACGGTCTCGATTCTCAAGAGAACACGAGGATTTATCGCTAGTCCCAAGGGTCGCGGTTGTCCGGAATAAGTTCAGGATCGTCTGCCATGCGTACTCTCGATCGTGCAAAATCACTCACGATCCGATCGTACGTCGTTGGCCAAACTGAATCCGTCACTCTCCTTAGATTGGCCCACTTTGGCACAAGATATTCCCTCGCCATTTCTCGACATCAAACTCGATTCACGGTCGAGTTCTTGGGTCCACACACCGTTTTTCCTAGTTAACCATTCCCTAATGGTCAGTATCCCGAGAATGATTAGTTTCGGGCGAGACTCACTAAAACGAACTGAGAAATAATCATCTATTTCATTGATCACGAAAGTAAGTCGAATTTCAGGACGTTACAGTATTAGTATCATAAATTCCAGGTCCCATTGATCTTTTATTTGACGATTCATCATGAGTCGTTGGGGGCAGTGTTGATACAAAGAAGACCCGATGATGATAAAGAACAAACCATTTATTTCTTGAGCAAGAAATTCACAACATCATAAATGAATTACCCAGCAATTGAGAAGACATGCGTTGCACTGATTTGGGTGTTACACTGATTAAGACAATACACCCTTCATCACTAAATTTTGCTAGTGACCGAAAATGATCCGATCAAGTATCTTCTTGAGAAATCCTCCTTAGTCGGGAAACTAGCAAAATGGCAAGTATTATTGTTTGAATTCGACATCAAAATTCATCCCAAAAGTCAGTCAAAGGATGGAAGATAGCCGATATGCTACGAAAAATTCACAAAGTATCGCCAGGACTAAAGAATGACTTGATGACCACATATTGACATTAGTTGATGACAAGTGGATCATGTATTTTGATGGTGCAATCAACTTTTCTGGATCAGGAACTGGGGGCAGTACTGATCTCACTAGAAAGTCACTATTCAGATATGCAAAATTACTATTTCCATACACCAATAACATTGCTGAATATGAAGCATGCATTCTTGGCTTACAGTTAGCCCTTTCAATGAAGGTAAAAAGGTTGTAAATATATGGAGATTCTATGCTTATCATATTGCAAATAACTGGTGAATGGCAAACTCGAGATGCTAAACTGGTTCCTTATCACAGATATTTAGAAGAGATGATGGAAAATTTCGAAGAAGTAACATTTGATTATCTTCCAAGAACTTATAATCATTTTACAGATGCTCTTGCAACTTTGTCATCCTTACTACAAGCTGAAGATGGTATATATATATAAAACCATTAAGAATCAATATTCTCGAATAACCAACTCATTGTATGATGGTCCAGGCAAAGTTCGACAATGAACCATGGTACCATGATATCAAAAGGTATCTTCAATCAGGAGAATTTCCTAAAGAAAGCCAACCAAGTGACAGGAAGTTTATAAAGAAGATAGCCAACAAATTCTTCCTCAGTGGTCAAACCCTTTATAAGAAATCATTTGATTCGATTTTATAAAGATGTGTCGATGCTAAAGAAGCTAAAATCATCATGAAAGAAGTTCATGAGGGCAAATGTGGGCCACATATGAATGGTTATCTCCTAGCTAAAAAGATCATGAGACTGGGATATTATTGGATGACAATGGAAACGGATTGCATCCAACATGTGAGATGTTATCACCAATGTCAAGTATATGGAGACAGAATCAATGCACCGTCAAATGAGGTTCATCGAATGTCCGAGCCATAGCCATTTTCAATGTGGGGCATTGATATGATTGGTCCAATCAACCCTAAGGCTTCAAATGGACATCGGTTCATCCTAGTTGCTATTGATTATTTCACTAAATGAATTGAAGCAAGCTCCTACACAAATGTTATTGCCAAGAGCGTTGCAAGATTCATCAAGCGGGACATTATTACGAGGTATGAAGCTCTAGAAGTAATAATTACGGACAATGACTCAAATCTAAACAATAGAATTGTAGATGATTTACTTGAGCACTTCCATATCCGACATTTGAACTCATCTCCAAATCGTCCACAAATGAATGGAGCAGTTAAAGCAGCAAATAAGAATATCAAGAAGATATTAGCTAAAATAGCCAAAAATTATCGTGATTGGCACAAAAAGTTGCCATATGCTTTGATGGCATATCGAACTTTAATTCGAACATCAACCGGAGCAACTCCATTTTCTAGTCTATAGAATGGGAAGTGCTACCTATTGAAGTGGAAATTCCTTCATTAAGGATACTGTCCCAATTAAAGCTTTCAAAAGTTGAGCGAATCCAACAAAGGTATAAACAGCTCAACATGATTGATGAAAAAAGATTAAAAGCTATATGCCATGGGCAAGCCTATCAAAGACGAGTAGCTAAATCTTTCAACCGAAGGTTAGACCAAGGTATTTCAAGGCTGAAGATTTGGCAGTGAAGAAGACCATTCTCAATAATTCTGATCCCCATGGGAAATTCACACCAAACTACGAAGGTCCATATGTCGTCAAAAAAGTTCTTCCTACAGGAGCATTGATTCTTGTAGATATGGATGGAAAGGAATTAGCTTATCTTATAAATTTGGATGCTGTCAAGATATTTTATCCATGAAATGAGATTGAACATTTGAGAAAGAAGATTTGGGTCACCTTAGAACATGTACATTTCACGCTTATCATGCTTATCATGCATATCATGCATATTTGTTCATTTTGCAGAATGAAGCCCGAAGGATTTTGGGAAGGTTGAAGATTCTCAAAATACTCAAGATAGTTTGGTAAAGCAATGTATCTTTCCAATTAACTTTTGTTGGTACCATTCCTTAATATACTCTTTCTTTTATCATCCCTAGGGAAACTGGGAGAAGAGATCAAAAGAGATACTGGGAGAAGAGATCAAAAGAGATAATTTTTCATGAATAATCATATCAAAACGAACAAGAGGGATCCCGACAAGCCGATCAGGTAAGTATCCCTAACCCATGAACTTGAGCTTAAACATTTCACTTTCAAATCTCTAATGAAGCAAATTAATGCAGAAGTTTGAAAAGATAATATTCCTCGAAAAATTAAATCAAAACAATCAAGAGGGACATTGACAAGCCAATCAAGTAAGTATCCCTAACTTGTAAATTTGGGTCTCGAAGAGGTTGATTTTCCTGGAAAAACGAAACTTCCTTTTCTCTAAGCGGATCAATATGAAAGATTGTTTCAAAGATTATCTCAAAAGTGCTTCAAACAAAAAGTTTTGAAACACACATTCTTTGAGCATGCATTACGCATCAAAATTCCTTAAAAAGGAAGTCTTGACAAAAAGCTTTGAAAAATTTCATAGAAAAGTTTGGATCATATCAAATGGAAAGACATTCAAATGATGAAAGGTAAGGCATATCCAAATATGTCCCTTGTACACTCAAAGTTAAAGTGTAGAAATAGGTGAGAAAAACTCATCCGAAGGAAATAGGGGAAATTCGTAATGATTACATGAATTGAAATGATGAAAGGCAATCATTTCACTATTTCAAACACATACTTATCCCTTACAAATCAAATTTGAGCCTAAACAATGGAAAAATTTTCAAAAACAACCCTGTTAAGAACCACCCCACACTAGGGCAAATTAGGAGGTTCACGGTTGACATTTATAGAGAATCGGATCAAGAAAGATTTTATTGCACGCACTTGCATCAATCTTTCTATGATAACTTTAGATGAATTCATATGGAAGCTCACAACATCCTAAGAGGAAGAAAGAGCATTTCGTTTCCATATCCCAAACACATTATCCTTTGCAAAGCCCAATTGAGCCTGAATATTCATTTCAAAACCCTAAATTGGTGGTCATCACTTCGCACTGGAGCATGAGCATATGATCCACTCTAGAAATAAAAAGTATGACATAGAGTCCTTAGAACTCAAAATGTCGAAAGCAAAAAGAGATGCAAAATTCAGAGGCATGAAAAAGCAGTGTGCCCGGTAAAAGCAATGCTAATGCCAAGAAAAATGAGCAAAATGAAAGAAAGAAGAGCATTCAAAAGAAGAATGACAAAAATCAAATCAAAAGCAAAGCAAAAGTTGTGATAAATCAAAAGTCACAACAAATCAATGATTGAAAAGATCTTGATGGAAATTTAGGGGACTCTTGTGTTCATGATAAGAAAAGAGCCCCAAGTGGACAAAGAAAAAGGATGATGATGCCAAGAAGATCACCAATTTCACAAAAATCCTGAATTCAAAACAAAACAATTGAGCCTTTTGAATATTCCTAATACCGACGTTACAACCTCTCCCCAAAGACTCTTCAGATTGGGATGTTGAGAGTGAAAATATGATTTCATGATAAGAAGTTATCACTCCAAGAATTGTATGCAATATTATCTTGTCTTATCCTCGAGGTTCTTAACTTGTAGACCCGAAGTCAGTTGTGACGAAATCCTTTTCTTGACCTTAGAATACCTATCTTTCGAATAGCTATTGACCAAGTCAACATTACAATCCTTTAAAAGAGCTTGTCGAATCAATCGGATTGTATACATTGCGAATATCTCCGAATACCTGAAGATTGGTTATGTGAGATAAATTGAGAAATACAGAGTGATTCTCATTTCTGTTAGAAAAGAAAAGACTGAATTTATAGATTGAAATAAATCCTTTCAAATGAAGGTCTTCCAAATGATAATTTCAAGCATTTTTTGAAAGTTAGCAAGCATTTTGCTCAAATATTTCCTTTAAAAGGAAATTTGATTGCCTGAAATGCATTTAATACAAAAGAATGCATATTTCAAAATCAGGCTTCAAATAGTTTTTGATCAACTAAAACCAAAATTCAAAAAGTTTCTGGTAATCTGAAAAATCACGTTTCAAGATAATTTTTGGTTAGCTAAAAAACCATGCGAAGGTTTCTTGGGATTATCCTTAAAATCACATTTTTTTTTAACAGATATTCCAAAGCAAATTGTAACTTCGTAGCCTCTGAGTGATAATTCTCATGAGTGATTGTGATTTTATAGCTTTGAATATGGTGATTTTTACAATTTTCTCAAGTGATCACAGGATTATAGCTTCAGAGTTATCACCCTCCGAGTGTTCGCAACCTGTAGCCTTGGATAACTTTTCTTTGGCCCATAGAATGGTCTATTCATGGTGATTTTTATGGTCTTTTCAAGTGTTCGCAGGTTTGTACCTTTGAAGTGATCACCCTCCGAGTGTTTGCAACCTGTAGCTTTGGATGACTTTTTAGGCCTAAAGCATGGCCTTGTTATAGTTCTTCTTAGTGATTGCGGATTTGTAGCCTTGGAGAATTGACACTCCACCAGTGATCACAAATGTAGCTTCAGAAAACTATTACAAGTCCTACTGATGAGGAGTCACTAGGCAATTTCAAGTCCTATTTGACGAGGAGTCACTAGGCAATTTCCAAGCCTTACGGGTGAGGAACTACATGGAAAGTCTCCAAAATTAAAGTCCTATTGGTGAGGAACCATTAGGCAATTTCCAAACCCTATGAGTGGGGAACTCTATGGAAAGTCTCCAAAATTAAAGTCCTACTGGCGAGATATCATTAGGCAATTTCCAAACCCTATGGTGAGGAACCACATGGAAAGTCTCTAAATTCAAAGTCCTATAGGCGAGGAGCCCCTAGGCAAATCTAAGTTTTACTGGTGAGGAACTACTAGGCAAATTCAAAATCCTTAGGCGAAGAGCCTCAGATGTTCATGGTTCGTGGATTTATCCTTAAATCGCGAAATCAGAACATCATCACTACCATCAATTCATGCCCTTGGATGAGCAACAAAGAAACTCTCACAAACAGATAAGTTTTTCTCTCTCAATCAATCATTAAGAACTTTTCAAAATGTGTTCTCAAAAGAGAACCTTTAGATTAGATCACAAATTTCAAAAGCAAGACCCTAATCAATTGTTATGAAATTTCCATCTTATCTTGTTTAGTGAGTCGACTAAAAATTTAGGTATCACCTTGTCTTTGAGATCAACCTCTAACGAGCTTAATTCAAAGAGGGGCAGCTGTTGACACCTAATTTTTAGCTCATTTTTTGTAAAATTTTCAAAAATTTTCAAAATTAAGTCTAGGAATCTTGGCCAAGCCTAGAAACCTATTTCTAAACCAAAAAAAAAAAATATTTTTTAGTATTTTTTCTGCATTTTTTCTTAATTTCTTTTAGTCAAAATAGGCAAGAAAATCAAGAAAAATAGTAAATGGAATCATAAAATTCCATAAAAATAGTCATTAACTTTCTTTTAAATCCAATTTCATAAATATACTGTCAATTTTAGAAAATTTCAATCAGGTATATATTTTTCCCAAAATTTGGCAAAATTAAACCCAAATTGAACCAAAAATGAAATTAAATTTTTTCTAGACATTTTTAAGTCTTAGTGTCTTCACAACAGTTGATTTTGGGACCTTTAATTGCACAATGGTCAGTCCAATTACACAATTTGACATAAAAATAAAAAATCCCCAAAATTTGATCGAAAATTAAGACTTTTGAACCCAAATTGGGAATCGTGCCCAAAATCAAATTTCCAAAATATGAGACTATCGTTTTTAGGATTAATCAGGTGTGGGTAATTCAATTTAGGCATCAATTTTGCCTAATCAGGTCATTAGGATATCAAATTAAACAAAATCCTATTAACTCGAATATAAAAATGAGAAAATCTTGGACACAATTATAATAAAAATTGGGGAAAATTATATGTTTGGATTCGGAATATGATGGAGAATTCAATTTTGGTGTTTAATTTGAAAAATTCGATCAAAATATGGTCCAATTTGTATTTTTGGTCAAACCCAGAACTGCCGGGTCGAGCGGGTCGACCCAACCTGACCCGAACAGTGCATCTTCTTCGCCCGACTCACGCTAACATGTGCACAAACCCAGAAAATCGTTTCAGACCCAAGACTTCATTGATGATTTCTAGCTTTTTAGCACGTGTTGATCGGTTTGGCCAGCACTGGAAAATGTCCAGCTGGCACCGATTAATCATCCCAACCAATTGGAATTCAGTTCTAACGGATTTCGGGCAGGAATTTTTTATGAACAAAAATGAGAAAAACTGAAGAACGAAGAGGAGGAGGTGTTCGAGGGAATTTCCGAGAGAGGGAAGAGAGAGAAAGAGAGCGAAACGTGCAAAAATCTAGAGAGAAAAAGGCTTGAGATCCCCTCACGAGTGTCCGGTGTTGCCATATACGGCGGAGTGAAGGCAAATCGTGAAGAGGCCGTGGTCTTCCCCTCACAGCATGAACCAGATGAAGCTTATCGCGAAGGTTTGAAAATCGATCTCGACCGGCACATCCGGACCTATTCCAGCAAATCCAAGAGCATCAAGGTGAAGACCAAGAGTCGAGGAACAATCCCTAAGGTCTCGATCACTTCAACAATTTGGTTTGATCGTCAAACGAACCAGGTAAAAATCGGTCGTGATAAGTTTTTTTCAAGAATTTTCCAGATTTCGGTTTTGGTTCCAATGTGCATTTTTAAGTGATTTCATTGACTAGTCTCAGCACATTGATGCTTATAATTAGTTTCTAATCATTTTTTGTGTTGATTTGGTTGCATTTTGAACGATAAATCCTACATAAACCGAGTTGGCCATGGTTGTTGAACTTTGCCAGAAAACCCAAAGCCACACAGGATCGTCACCGTGGCCTTAGGCCGTTCAAGTAGGTTTTCTTAAACTTTGTTTGTTGATTTTCTAGTCATTAGGTTTGTGATAGACGACTAGGGCAATTGGGATTGATGTTTGTGTTCTGGAAAATCTCGAGTGCACAGTTTACAAGTTAGGATATTCGGATCAATAGATGGTAATATGAAGATGACAATGGACCCGCCGGCGAAGGTTGAGGACGGGCAAGTTGATTAGGTTGGAATAGTAGATGGTAATATGAAGATGACAATGGACCCAAAATCGGTACCGGAATATCGTCGAAAGGTCGTCAGCGGAGGGCACAAAGTCACTACCTCGAGAACACTTAATATTGAATAATGTCTACCAGGTGTTTGTGAAAATGCCAAAATGAGAAATGCCCAAACGACGCTGTTCTTGGCGTTGTGCTCATCGGAGGAGATAACCGATGCCGCGCCCGGCCTCAAAAAGATTAGGCCTGAAATGTGTCTAGCCAAAGACTTAGTTCGATCGAGGCGAACTAGGTTGAATCGATCGATTCGGTTCATCACCAAAGTGAGGAAAAATCAAAAAAATAAAAATAATAATAAAATCAAATCAAATAAAAAATTCGAAAATTCTAAAAAAAATAAAAAAAAAACAAAAAATTCTAAATAAATCACAAAAATCATCAAAAATTAGATTTTCTTAGAAAATTCAAAAAATTACAGAAAATTTAGAAATATCCAAAAAAATCCAGAAAATTCATAAAAATTTTGAAAATTCAAAAAACGCAAATAAAAAAATTTGAAAATTTTGGAAAATCAATAAAAAATTGGAAAATTGGAAAATTCATAAAAATTCCTAGAAAATCATAAAAAAATCAGTTCTCGATTTTAAAAAATTTTCCGATAAAAAAATCAAGAAAATGAAAAAATCATCATGGCCAACCAAAAAAAGCGAAATTTGAATTTTCGAAAGTGTCCAAATGGCATTTTTTGAAAATTCCAAATTTAAGGGTAAAACCCTAAAAAACCCTAAACCAAAAAATACATCATGAAATGAACAAGCTATTAAAGCTTCATTAGGGTTTGGGTGTTTACTTGATTTTCATTTTTAGTGACCAAATTAGGGTTGCTATGATTGATTTGCCATTAGTTGTGTACTTAATTCTTTGGGTGCTTAATTATTTGTTCATGATTAGAATAGTGAATCGACCTTAGGGATCCGTGTAACCCGTTAGACATGCCATATTATTCTTAGGTACCAAAAGGACTTTAATGGTCTCAATTTGGGATTATTAACGTAACCAAGTCCCTTACTCAGAATCTCTAGTTCATAGAATTGTGGTACTTCTCCCATATCTCAAATAGGTTTCTAGTCAACCTACCGTAAATGACTAGTGGCGACTCCAAATTCAATTTTAGATCAAATAAACCCTGCTGACATGTGAAGTATGGTCTGGGAGAGGCCTGCGTAGAAAAATACCTCCATTCTAGCACATGAGAGCGTGGCGCGATAGATCCAAATTTCACTTTTCTCCAATTCCCAGCAATATCAATGCTGGTCACAATAATATCGACACCGTCCAATTAAGTGCATCACGAAACTTTGAGAAATTCAACACCAAAATTCACGCTCTAAATAACGGCCAAATTCGATCTAGTGTAATTTTAGCGAAATCTCAAATTTAAAAATAATCTGAGAGTGATCAATTCTCAGCGAGATTTAATTATAAGCACATTGACGAAATACTCGATTTATAAATCCCAAAAATAGATCGAAATTTGGAATGTCACAACTTTTCCCCCTTACAAAAATTTCATTCTCAAAATTTACAACCTAAACCCAATTATTCAAACAAATGGGGGTATTGATGTTGCATCAACTCTTCGCTTTCCCATGTCGCACCTTTGGTTCTATGATGCTCTCAAATTACTTTAACCATCGAAATTATCTTGTTTCGTAACACTCGTTCTATTACTGTTCTCAATCCTTACCGGCCTTTTCACGTATGAGACTATGTCGTCCACAACTATTTTTTCGTAATTCAGTACATGGGTTGGATCTGGTTACGTATTTCCTTAACATAGACACGTGGAATACATTGTAAACTTGGGACAAATTCGGCGGTAATGCGAGACGATAGGCCAAAGTACCAATTCTCTCTAAAATCTCAAATGGACCCATGTACCTCGGGCTCAACTTCCCTTTCTTGCCAAACCGTGACAATCCTTTCATCGGCGATACTTTGAGAAAAATGTGGTCCCCCACTTGAAATTCCAACGGCCTACATTTCCGATCTGCATAATTCTTTTGCCGGCTCTAAGTGGTCTTAAGCCTGTCCCAAATCACCTTGATTGTTTCTACTAACTGTTGTATTAACTCTAGACCCGTGATGCTCTTCTCACCAACTTCATCCCAATAAACCGGCATTCTACAAGCTCTACCATACAACACTTTAAATGGTGCCATTCTGATATTCTGTTGATAGCTATTATTTTAGGCAAACTCAACCAGATGCAATTGTTCCTCCCAACTACCCTTAAAATTCAATACATATGGCCACAATATATCTTTCAAAGTCTGAATCGTCCTTTCAAACTAACCATCCATTTAGGGATGATAGGCCGTGCTAAACTGTAACTTTATTCCTAATGTCGTGTAAAGACTTTTCCAAAAAGCGGTAGTAAACTTAGGGTCACGATATGAAGTAAACGTCACTGGCACTCAATGAAGATGGACTATTTATCGCATGTATATCTTTGTATACCTTTCCAAGGCGAAGTCCTTTCTCATCAGTAGAAAATATGCTGACTTTGTCAATTGGTCATTACTACTCAAATTGAATCACAACCTCTCTGGCTCCTCGGTAATCCCATTACAAAGTCTATCGTGACGTGCTCCCATTTCCACTTAGGGATTTTCAATGGCTGCAATATTGCACCCGATTTGCAATGTTACACCTTCACTTGTTAGCATATTAAACACTTAGCCATGTGCTTGGCTACATCCACTTTCATGCCGTTCCATCAATAATGCTGTCACAAGTTATGATACATCTTCGTACTACCCGAGTGAATACTGTAATTGCTATAGTGAGCTTCTAACAAAATTTCTTCCCTCAGTTCTGCATCACCGGGCACACACAACCGTCCATGGAACTTCAGAATCCCATCCTCGGATACCTGAAAGTCCGATTTCCTTTTTGCGACATCCATTTTCAGAATTTTCTGAATCTTTGGGTCCATCGATTGTGAAGTCTTAATCTTAGTCTAGATTTCCGATTCAATCCTCAATGTGGTAAGTAGACTTGAGACATGACTTACTTCAAACTCAAACTCCGAATCCCGAACTCCCTCCAACAGAGTCCATTCCTTGATCATCATGTGTGTAATGCTCGACTTCCGACTTAATACTTCCGCTACTCTATTAGCTTTCTCGGGGTGATACAAAATATCGCAGTCATTGTCCTTAAGGAGTTCCATCCAACGACGTTGTCTCATGTTCAATTCCTTTTAGGAGAATAAGTACCTAAACTTTGATGGTCCGTATAAATTTGAAATTTCTCTCCACATAAGTAATGTCTTCAAATCTTAAGGCGAAGATAATCGCGGCCAATTCCAAGTCGTAATTCGAATAATTCAGCTCATGCAATCTCAATTGCCGCGATGCGTATGCCATTACTCTTCCATGTTGTATTAGCACACATCCTAATCCCTTTAGCGATGCGTCACTATAGATCTCATATCCTCCCGGACATGACGGGATTGTCAATACTGGCACGATCGTCAATCTCTGCTTTAACCCTTGGAAACTCCTTTCACACTTATCCGTCCATTCAAACCTCGTCTTCTTCTTTAGTAACCGTGTCAACGATGTCGCTAATGCCGAAAACCTTTTCACGAAGCGTCTGTAATAACCCGTAAGACCCAAGAAGCTCCGAACCTCGGTTACTGTTATTGGTCTCGGCCAATTCATGACGGCTTCAATCTTCATCGGATCCACTACAATTCCTTCCCCGGATACCACATGTCCTAAAAATGCTACACGATGAATCCAGAATTCGCACTTGCTGAACTTAACGTAAAGTGCATATTCCCTTAAAGTCTGCAGAACCTTTTCCAAATGTAATTCGTGCTCGGCGGAACTCTGTGAGTATACCAAGATATCGTCTATGAAGATGATTACAAATTGATCTAGGAATTCTTTGAACACCCAATTCATCAAATCCATGAAGGTAGCAGGGGCGTTAGTCAATCCAAACGGCATCACCATAAACTCGTAGTGTCTATATCTCGTCTCGAATGCCGTCTTCGGCACGTCCTCCTTCTTAATCCTCAGTTGGTGATAACCCATCTTCAAGTAAAGCTTAGAAAATATCGATGCTCCTTGCAACTGATCAAACAAGTTGTCTATCCTTGATAGTGGGTACTTATTCTTATTGGTCACTTGATTCAACTGTTTATAGTCAATGCACAACCTCAAAGACTCATCGTTCTTTCTCACGAATAACACCGATGCTCCCCATGGAGACGCACTTAGGCGGATAAAGCCCTTATCCAGTAACTCTGGCATCTAAACTTTTAATTCCTTTAATTCTAACAACGACATCCTATAGGGCACTTTTGAGATCGGTTTCGTATCGGGGGCCAACTCAATCACAAACTCTACTTCTCTATCAGGTGGCAATCCCGGCAATTCCTGAGAAAAGACATCGGGGAAATTGTGCACCACGGCTATGTCTTCTAGCCTCAGCTCTTCAGTCATCGAATCAACTACAATGCCAGAAATCCTTAGCACCCTTCGTCTAACAACTTAGTCACCTTAAGTGACGAGATCCAGGGGATTGAGGTTCCTCCTCTGTTTCCTATAAATTTGAATCTAGGATGTCCAACCGGATTAAATTGGATCACCCTGTTACTACAATCCATTACAGCTTTCTATTTAACTAACCATTCCAATCCAACAATCACATCAAGTCATATATAGCTAAAACCGTCAAATCTATCCTTTCTTCTCTATCACTAATCACTATCTTACAATTAGGGCATCCAAACACAATCAGCACTTTATCATTCAATAGAGTAGTCACACACAGCATAACTTCAAGCGGTTTCGGCTTAATTCCAAACAATTTAATGAATTGCTCATATATAAACGAATGCAACCACCCGCCTGGGTGGCGCTGCTGGAGCGCGCACTCTTCCTCTCGCAAAAGGTTGAGTGTTCAACCCGGACGTTGCAGGTGACTTAACCGTGGCACGTGTGTGGTGGCTAGCACGTGTCGCTTCGTGGTTTGCTCCCGGCTACTGGGTGTCGAGGGTTCCCTGGGTTACCAAAAAAAAACGAATGCAACACCATCGGATCAAATGAAGCATATGCAGCATGACAATAGAGAGAGACCGTACCTGTGACTACGCTAGGCGCGTCCTCAGCTTCTCTCCTCGCCATTACATATACTCGTCCTTCGGCCAGCGACCTATTCTGATTGGCCGGCGGGATAGCTCCAAATTGATTTCCATTCCAAGGCGATAGTGAGAGTAGTGCAGGCGACCTAGCCTGCCTATTGTTAGGGCAGTCCCTTATCTGATGGGCTCTTTCGCCACGTTTAAAACACGCTCCACCCCTATTCGGGCAAAGTCCATTCCCATGTTTCCCTCCACATAATCAACAAGGGGCGTTCTAAAAGCAATTCGGCTTCCCGATATTTCTTTGAATGGGAGGGATAAAATGATTATTTTCCATCATAGGTCTCTTCCCAAAACGATGGTTGTCCTAAGCCGGGGCCTACCGTAATTTAAAGGCAGCAGCCCGATCCATCGAATCACTCTTAATTACCTGAGCCTAGTCATAAATCTCATGATAACCCCTCAAGTTTAGTGAGATCATCTGACTGCGAAGGTCTGGCTTCATTCCATTTGGGAACCTCTTGGCTTTATCCACTGGATCCTCTACCATTCTTAAGGTAAACTTGGACAGCCTCGCGAACTCAGCCTCATATTAGTCTACTGATATCTGACCCTGGCGAAGTCTCATGAAGTCTGCCAACTTTTGCTCTCGGGTACTTTTCGAGAAATACTTATCATTAAAAGTCTCAGCAAAAAAGGTCCAAGTCAGAGCAATCCCAGTAGGGAACACTTGGCCTCTTGTGGCTCTCCTCCAATTGCTTACATTTTCCTAAAGCTGGTATACAGATAGGGTTATTTTTTCCTCTTCAGTGCATCTCGGCACTTCAAAAGCTTTTTCTAGCTCTTCCACCCATCGAGGTATGGCCTCAGTATTACCTCTACCATCAAACCTCAAGGCTTTAGCTTCAAAAACTGCTCAACCAGCTTAGACATCAACCTGTTTGCATTTACTTGGCCCTGAGTGGGGTGCCCACCATTTTCGTTGTTCCCATTGTTTCCATTATTTCCATTGGCTCCGTTGGCGGCAACAGTGACCTTAGTAGCAGCAACGACAGTAGCATTCCGCTCTTCAGTTTATCTTCCCATTAAAATCTCGACTTCTTGTAGTCCCTCAGAATTCTATCCACTCAAGGATCCTCCATAACTCTAGCTTGCAAGGCCACTTGACCTCAACCTTGACCTCAACCTCTTCCTCGGCTGCTCATTCTCACTAGATCTCACACTCGCCTATCTGCTATAATTCCACTCAGGAATTAGAGACCTAGGCCAACTATACCAGTCTAAAGCCCTAGACAGTGAATAACAACAACAATTCATTATGCAGGTAGCCAATCATAAATAGAACTCAATCGCAACTAATAAGGTTCGTGTACTTACCTCAAGTCTTGACACACCTGTACTTCACACATTATTACATAAGCTCACTCAACAACCACAATCACACTGTTTGTGGTATGCATGGCACACGAGTCTCCCTGACTGGCTATCGCAAAGTCATCTCTCCTTATTACTCTAAGTTTCGACCAACTATGATCAAGCTAACCTTGCTTTGATACCAATTCAACTTGGGGATGCCACACCTTGGACCGTAACGGGCTTGTGACACCCCTACGTCGATCATATCAAACGCAACGTCCCAGGATGCATCGCCAACCCAAATGGAATACCCACATGAATACGAAAGCAGAAGAAAAAAAAATGACCCAAACAAAAGACAAAGATAGAGAGATAACACAAAACAATAATTTCATAACAATGGAAAGCAGTCAGACATTAGGCTCCTAGGGTTACATCCACCATAATCATCAAAAAGGGACAGGTAGTAGGGTAAGCTAGCTAGCTATACAAAAGGAGTTCTACCAAAAAGCTTTCAAGCCTAGTACATAAATGCTCTTACGGTGCCTAATCTGAATCGGACCCTGAAGACTTCGACTCCGTGTCAAAGTTGATTTCGATCGGCTCTTCCTTGTGCTCGAACTTCAAGGGCTTTAGCACGAGCTCAAACTCAGGCTCTTGGTCTTCAAATTCCTCCTCGAGCTCAGGATCCGTAGGCGTTATGGATACTGGTACGGGCTTGGGTTCAGGACTAGGGTTTTCTAGAGGATCTTCGGCGTCCAGAATCTCACCGTTAGGAGCATACACGTCCCGGGGCTCCCAATTCACGGCATCCTCGTTGCTGTGTTTCTGTCTCTCAAAATCCCGGATTGGGCCAACTAGCTCCAACCCATCACGATAGAACCAGGCCAGGTAAGTGTGGCACTGTAAGTCCTCTAAGCCCACATCTACCAAGACCGTAGTGAGGTGCCTAATGTAAGTCTAATTTGGACCTACAAGGTACTCAATCTTCTCATGCACCATATACATAGGAATCCCAAAACACCAAGGTAGCAACATGATCAAGGTTGGGGTTAGGGATCTGAAATGATTTGCACTATAGCAATGAGAGTAAATCTCAATAAGTAGACAACCTATACTCCACCTAGGCCAATGTGTACCCAGACGAGTCCTAGCATGCAATCTAGCAATCATCATAATAAAATTCTCATGCACACTTACCTCGCTTCAAATCACCCGCCAACTCCGCGCGTTAGTCAAATCATGATATTGCAATAATAAGTCAACAACATAACAAAAACACTCGAGCGCTATAACCACGTACATTCACCCAATTCAACCAAACACATTTCGCATGTGTGACCAACCAACTATCTGCGACCTACGTCAACACGCCTCAAGCTCAGCCCTCTGATCAATTCGGGCTTAGTCCTGCATAACTACGCCTCAAGACATTTCTCTTGACCTGTGTAACCACGCTTCAAATCATTTATTGCCTTTCTAGCCACACCTCAATAACCACGCCTCAAGTTGACAGTCCTTCGATCAATCCAGGCTCGGTCCCGTATAACCACGCCTCATGACATTTCTCTCGACCCGTGCAACCATGACTCAGGTTATTTCTTACCTTTCTAACCACACCTACGTAACCACGCCTCAAGTTGACAGCCCTCCGATAAATTCGGGCTTAGTCCCGCGTAACCACACCTTAGGACATTCCTTATGTACATACACCACAACACAATTTGCCAATACCAATCTAGCACATCATACTATTCAAATCCAAGTCATGCTCACCACATTAGCCCTACTAATCCGACCTTCAAGTCGACCACATTCAAACACCCATTTTACCCATAAATGCTACTACAATTCAGTCATTGACCCTATCTCGATCGATCGCTAATTTGGCACAAAATCACCACCACAATAAACCATAACCAATCACATCCAATTGACTAAATCCTACCTAATTTAGTCACTAAACCAACACTAATCACACCTAAACAAGTCTAATAATACCCAAAGTATTAGGTAGGATTTAGGGAGTCACTTACCAAGATTTTGGCCTAAGGAAAACCTAGGACAAAGGGTGTGAGAGGGCAATGGTGGGCAACGTCCGGCGACATGGCTATGGCCTAGGCAGTAGCTAGGCGAGCTCAGCCACGGCCAATCGAGCGGGCTAGGGTCACGCCCCGAACCCAACTTACCCATCCCGAACGCGAGCATCCCCTTACCACATCCGGCCGATCATAGTGCGACGTCCCCTGTGAGACCTCGCCCGACCCAACAACAATCGAGTATAAAAAAAACACATGCGAAAAGCAGATTACAAACCCTAACAAAAATAAAGATGAGCAAGGAAGCCAAACAATCAAAATATCATCAGTAAAAACCTCATTATATATATATATATATATATAAACTGTTTACACAAAGATATAGATACATGTACAGTCATATCCACTATAGGGTCTAGGTCAAGGTCAAGCTAGCATCGAAGTCAAAAGGCCTAATCCAAAAAGTGTCGGTGGCGGGTGAGTAAGTCGGGTACTAAGGATCACTATAACAAAAGGTAGGGATCCCTATCGTCGACCAACTAGTCTAAGGCTCATAGTCCGGGTATTTGGAATCGTCGGGCTCATCGTAAGACTCGGTGACTCCTCGAAGAGGCTGCGATCCGGCTACAGCTCATTCACGTCCATGTCGGGTCCTCCCGATCCTTTGACCCTCCACGAACTCCCGGTGATACGCTAAAGGCGTCGACCTCAGCCCTCGGAGTCAAAGTCGTCCTCAGGGTCTACATCTTGGCTGCATCCTCATCCTCGGCATCTATGTCTACATCCTCGCCTACCTCATCGACCTCACCATTCTCATCATCACTGCTCCGCCGCCCGGCTCGGGGGTCGTCCTCATCCTCATCCATAGGCTCCGGCTCTAGGTCATCATACCAAACTCCGGGGCTGGCTGGGTCTCGGATGGTTTGGCGGGCGTCGGTGGAGAAGCGCCGACCACCTCGCCATCGGCAATCAATGGCTCCAACTCGCCATCGGCGTCTCTTTGGAATGTCAAAAGGTACGGATAGGTCGATCGAGATCCCGTCCGGCGCCCTACGACACCATGCGATGTACTCGCTCCGATGCTCATCCTCACCCACATTAACGTGAGAACTGACCTAAACCTCACATGCATCTCGCCATTTCCACTGGGAAATGCTCTTGATCAGAATAATATCTGCCTAGGAATCCCAAAAAGTGGAGGCGGCTCCGGCATCCTAGGGGTAGGTTACAAATGTTCGGTTTTACCACAACCGTGAGATTAGCTCGATGAATAAAATACCTAAACCTAGGCTAGGCTAAAGTGTGTCTCTTAATGAATCAAAATCAACATTCAAGCCAACAAACATAAAACTCAATATGTTTCAACGTGATTCAACCCCCGCAAGTTAGTGCAATTCAACATATATATATACACCCACATACGTGTACATACGGGCAAAGGCGTACTTCACACGCGCGTGCTCATATTCTTTAAATGGTTCAACTCACTCAATCACCACATCCCACACGAATGCCTCATGCGGTCACATGCTAACAATTCTCACAATCTCATCACAATCTGCATGATTCACAATTCACATAATGCAGCGTTCGGTTCATTCTTAATCTCACGACCCACAATAGGGCCCGACCGAAGGCCACAACACTTCATGGCCGGCGTATATACTACGCCCCGGCCCGGTGTCTTCTAGCTTTGCTACAAAGTGTGCGAGGCGCAACACCGCTCACCTACGAACCGAGCCTGCTACAAAGTGCATGAGGATGGTCGTCTTCGATCTAACCAGGGCATCGTCTGCTACAAAGTGCATGAGGGCGGAGCTCGACCCGTGGGCCATTAGGTGATCACACATATCAATTTTATCTTAGCCCAACTCCACTCTTTTCGGGGCATTTATCGTGATCACACAATGCAATGTCACACCCGCACAATCATACAATGTCATCTCAAATCTCAACCTCGACATACAAATGCGTGACATGCATTTTCATGTCAATGAATACAAATGCCATAACAATTTCCAACATTGCAAACAATGGCCATTTCTAGCATTTATAACACCTAGCATGTAAAATTCGGCCATAACCATACTCCAACTTCAAACATAGCCAAATACATTCAAAACACTCCATTTTAGCCTCAAACAATTCAGCCAAGACCCCACTCAAACATATTAGGCATACACTTAGCTTAATATAGCAAATCAAGCCCATTTAGCCATAAAAACACCATTTCTAGCACAAAAACTCAAGGCTTCCGAATTTGGCTCACCATGGACAGCCATCAAACTCCCACTAGTCAACCATAGTTCCTACCTTAAATCACCCTCAACAACATCATTAATTCAGCCATCAACCATACAATCACTAACAAACACCAAACTAGCTTAATCTCCACTAATCAACCCAATTAACCCAACTAAACACAATTAAGGCTAGACTAAGTTTGGGTATTAAACTCACGTTTGGGTGGGCGACTTCATGGAAGAAACAAGTACATCTAGCTCATGGCTCGGCGGCGGTGGTTCACGACCAGCGGGACCTCACTAAAGGGGCTTCGGCTTCCACTGCCAAGATCGGCCCGTGGCTGGTCGTCCACGAGGGAGGAGGAGGCGCGGCTGAGGACGAAGGTTCGGGGCTGGTTCAGCTCTCCACGGCGGTCCTTTGCCGTGACCAACAGCTCCGGCGAGCGGCGGAGGAAGGGCGGCGACGGTGGGCTGATCCTAAGCAAGGAGAAGGAACGGAGGAGAGGAGATGGCTGATCGGTGAGGGAGAGGGAGTGGGCGAAATAGAGGAGAGAGAGAGGAAAACATGACCAAAAGTGGTCAAAGCTTGACAACTCAACCCTTAGTGGAAGCCATGTGTCAACATCTAAGCTCTTATGACCAAACTACCCCTTCATCCAATGGTTAAAATTCATTCCCTTCAATTATTGAGGGGCATTCTTGTCATTAGTCCCTAACCAACCCCTAACCAACCTAGTTAACCTTAACCAACCTTGGTTAAACCAAAATAATTTTCCAAAATTCGGAATTAAGCTTAATTAACCCAAGGGCAATTCCGTCCTTTTTCCATCCCGAACCGAAATTCCATTTTTCGCACCAAGGCGTCCCATGTGTGTATGGCCAACATATTTCGGTGTCGGAATCTTAAAATTAGTCCGTCAAGTCCCGAAATCCGACACCAAAATCCGGGCTCAATTCCGTGAACAACTCTCTCTCAACTTCAATTTTTACGAAACTCTCACTAACGGTAATTTGTTTAGGAATACGCGTATCGACTTAGGGCTGTCCGAGTCTCAATGGTTCCGATCATCGAGAGAAAGAGGGTTTATTACTAATCCCGGGGTCACGATCATTTGGCTCGAGTTCAGGATTGGTTGGCCACGAGCAGCGTTTGGTTAAGCGAGAATCCTGCGATCCCAATTGTGCATCGTTGGCCTTGGCCATACCATTTCCATCACTTTTCCTAAGATCGGCCCCTCACTGGTTCACAATATTCCCTCATTTTTTCCTCAAATCGGCTCCCGAGTCACGACTAAGTCCCTGGTCCACGTACTAGCGTCCTAGTTAGCCATTCCCCATGGTTAGTATCCCAAGAGTGATCAGCTCTGGGCGAGTCGTACTCAAATGAAATGAGAAATAACATTCATTTTATTAATCCCAGAAATTACATCGAAATTCGGGCTGTTACAACCTTCCCCCCTTACAAAAATTTCGTCCTCGAAATTTACACTTCCATCCCGTCTAATCAAACAACTGGGGGTGTTATTGTGCGCATGGCCTCTTCACTTTCCCAAGTAGCGCCCTCTGTGCCGTGGTGCTCCCATACAACCTTCACCATCGGGATAGTCTTATTCCTGAGCACTCGATCTCTTCGGTCCTCAATCCTGACTGGTCTCTCCACGTACGACACTTTGTCGTCCACGTCTATCTCCTCGTACTTTAGAACGTGGGTCGGATCTGGTTCATACTTTCTCAACATCGACACGTGGAATACATTATGCACCTGTGACAAGTTAGGCGGCAAGGCAAGACGATAGGCCATATCACCAATCTTCTCCAATATCTCAAATGGCCCAACGTACCTGGGACTGAGTTTTCCTTTCTTACCAAACCGGGACAATCCTTTCATCGGCGATACCTTCAAGAATACATGGTCTCCCACTTGAAACTCTAAGGGTTGTCTTCTAAATTGGCATAACTTTTAAACGGCGACTGCCTACTGTTCTCGATAATCGGGATAATCTCAACGGCCTCAACTATCGCTGTACTAACTTCCGGCCGGTAATCTAAGGGCTCACCAATCTCATCCCAACATATTGGTGTTCTGGCGCTCTACCATACAATGCCTCAAAGCGGCGCCATCGAATACTCTGGCGATAGCTGTTATTGTAGGCAAACTCCTTAAATGCATTGTTCTTCCCATTTGCCCCGAAAATCTACGACACAAGCTCTCAAAGATATCCTCCAGTCGAATTGTTCTCTCGATTGGCCATCATGCATGGATGATAAGCCGTCTGAATTGCAACTTTGTTCCTAAGGCCACTTGCGGACTTTTCCAAAAATTGGCGTAAATCTCGGATCGCGATCGGCGTAATGGTCACCCCGGTACTCCATGCAATCGCACTTTCTCTGCTGTACATACAACTCGGCATACCTTTCGGTTCAAGGTCCTTTCGCCTTTGCCGGAAATCTGGCCCGACTTGGTCGAGACGATCCACTATCACCCATATAAGTCGTTCCTCTGCGGCTTCTTGGCAATCCCGTTCTGAAATCCATGGTGATATGCTCCCATTTCCACTCGGGATCTCTAATGGCCTCAACATTCCACCAGGCTTGCGGTGTTGTGCCTTCACTTGTTGCACGTCAAACACTTAGCCACGTGTCTCGCCACATCGGCCTTCATTCCATTCTACCAATAATGTTGCCTTAAGTTACGGTACATCTTTTGTACTACAGGTGGATCTTATCTTGACTCCGATGAGCTTCACTCAAGATTTCCTCCTTGAGACCTTCATTGTACGGTACACACAATCTTCCTCGAACTTTAAAGTTCTATCCTCGCTCATCTGGAAATCCGGCCTCCTTTTAGAAACATCAATCCAATGATCTTGGATTTCTTGGTCCGTGTTGGAGTTCCTTAATCCTTGCACGGATCTGGTTCAATCCTCAAGGCTGCCATCAATTTGGACATTTGGCTCACCGAACTTAAACTCGGAATCTGAGGCCGTTCCAACAATGTCCATTCTCGCACCATCATATGTGCCACACTAGACTTGCGACTTAAAGCATATCGCTACTCTATTGGCCTTACCGGATGATACGAGGATGTCGCAATCATAGTCTTTCGATAGTTCCATCCACCTTCTTTGCCTCATGTTTAGCTCTTTTTGCGAAAATAGGTACTTGAGGCTCGATGGTCGTGTAGATTTGAAATTTTTTTCTCCACAAAGATAATGCCTCCGGATTTTAAGGGTAAATACTATCATGACCAACTCTAAATCGTCGTCGGATAATTCATCTCATGAGGTCTCAAGCGCCTCGCGATCATACCACTTTCCCATCTTTGCATCAACACACAACCTAGCCCTCTCAATGAAGCATCACTTTGTACACTTGAATCCTCCGATCCAGGATGGAATAGTCAACCTTTGGAGCTGTCGTAAGTTTGTGTTTCAACTCCTGAAAACTTTTCTCACTTGTCATCCCATTCGAACTTGGACTCTTTCTTTAACAATCTGGTCATGGGCATGGCTATGGATGAGAATCCTTCTACAAACCGTCTGTAATAGGCCGCGGTCCAAGGAAGCTTTGATCTCGATCCTTTGAGGTCGGTCTCGGCCAATTAGTCACGGCCTCTATCTTGGTCGAGTCTCTCGATATCCCCTCTCGACACTTTCGTGTCAAGGAAGCTACTCGATTGAGCCAAAATTCACACTTCTTTGAACTTGGCGTGAGGCGCATGCTCTCTTAACGTCAGTAGCACCTCGATCAAGTGCACCTCATGCTCTTCAGGACTCTTAGAATATACCAATATGTCGTCGATGAAGACAATCACTGACTGATCCAAAATTTCTTAAACACTCTGTTCATTAGATCCATGAAAGCTGTAGGAGCATTCGTCAGTCCAAAGGGCATAACTGTAAACTCATAGTGCCCATACCTCGTCCCGAAGGCTGTCTTAGGTATATCCTCCTTCTTGATTCTTAACTGGTGGTATCCCTGTCCGTAGGTCAATCTTGGAGAATACCAATGCTCCCTGCAACTGATCAAACAAGTCGTCGATCCTAGGCAGTGGGTACTTGTTCTTTTCTTGTCACTGGTTTGCACATAGTCGATACACAATCTCAGGGTTCCGTCTTTCTTTTCACAAAAACACAGCGGGCGCTCCCCATGGAGACGCTCGGACGAATGAAACCCTTGTCCAATAACTCCTGCATCCGGACTTTCAACCCTTTTAACTCGAGGCAATGACATCCGATATGGGGCTTTTGAGATCGGCTCATGTGCAGGAGCTAGCTCAATTACAAACTCAACTTCCGCTCGGTGGTAAAAACTGGCAATTCTGTGGAAATACTTCGGAAAGTTGCATACTACCGGGATATCTTCTAAGCTGAAGCTCGCAGTGCGGTGGGATCCACCACATTGACCAGATATCCTTCACATCCAACCGTTCAACAACTCATTCACTTCCGGTGAAGAGATCCAAGGAATCGAGGTTCCTCCTCGACTTCCTTGAAATTCAAACCTAGGTTGTCCAATTGGATTGAACTTGATCGTTTTACTATCACAATCCACTACAGACCTTCTTTGCACTAACAGATCCATTCCAACAATAACATCAAAATCGAACATGGCCAACACCGCCAAGTCGACACGGCCTTCCACACCACCAATCACTATCTTACATGCGAGGCCATCCAAAGGAGACTATCATCCTATCATTCAGCGGAGTAGAATCGCATAACACGGTCTCAAGCAAAATAGGCTCAAACCCAACCAATCTAATAAAACATTACGACACAAAAGAATGGGTTGCCCGGATCAAACAAAGCATAGGCTGCATGGTCTCCCAAAGAAATCGTACACTGTGACCACCCCGGGCGCTTTCTCCACATCCTTGCGTGCCATAGCATACACCCTTCCTTGGGCTGGTGGTCATCCTGGGTTAGTCATTTGGGGATGTCCACCACGATTCCCGTCCTGCGGGGTTGTTGACCAATTTTGATGTAATTTCTGGGATTAATAAAATGAATGTTATTTCTCATTTCATTTGAGTACGACTCACCCAGAGCTGATCACTCTTGGGATACTAACCATGGGGAATGGCTAACTAGGACACTAGTACGTGGACCGAGGGGACTTAGTCGCGACTCGGGAGCCGATTTGAGAAAGAATGAGGGAATATTGTGAACCCGGTGAGGGGCCGATTTTGGGAAAAGTGATGGAAATGGTATGGCCAAGGCCAACGATGCACAATTGGGATCGCGGTGATTCTCGCTTAACCAAACGTGCTCGTGGCCAACCAATCTGAACTCGAACCAAATGATCGTGACCCCAGGATTAGTAATAAACCCTCTTTCTCTCGATGGTCGGAACCATTGAGACTCGGATAGCCCTAAGTCGATACGCGTATTCCTAAAAGCCGCTTTGTTAGTGAGAGTTTGAGAAAAATTGAAATTGAGAGAGAGTTGTTCACGAATTGAACCCAGATTTTGTCGGATTTCGGGGACCCGACGGACAAATTTTAAGATTTTGACGCTAGAAAATGTTGGCCACATATATATGGGACGCATGGGTGCGAAAAATAGAATTTCGACCAAAAAAAAGGAAAAAAGGACGGAATTGCCCTTGGGCCATTTAAGCTTAATTCCGAATTTTAGAGAATTAAATTGGTTTAACCAAGGTTGGTTAAGCTAACTAAGATGGTTAAGGGTTGGTTAGGGGTTAAAGACAAGAATGCCCCTCAATAATTCATTGGAAGGAATGTAAAACCATTGGATCAAAGGGTAGGTTGGTCAAGTGGTCTAGGATGGTGACACTTGGAATCCACTAAAGGGAGATTTGACTAGTTTGACCAAAAAAAAATGGATAAGTCTCTCTCTCTCTCTCCTCCATTCTCCCCTTCCTCCCCTTTCGGTCATTCCCTTCTCCCTCTCATCTCGTCTCTCTCTCCTCCGTTTCTCTCCCTCTCGGCGGAACAAGCCCCCGTCGTTGCCCTCCTCGCCTTTCATGGGGGGTGTGGGTCCTGACAGGGAGGCCCGTGGAGGCCGGGACCATCCCAAAGCCGTCCTCAGCCCCTTCCCTCCCCTCTCTCACGCCCAGACCAGGCCTTGGACCTTGCCCGTGGCCCGTGAGGGCCGAGGGCCTCATGGGAGGTGGCCGTGAGCCGTCGTCGAGCCGCAAGTCGGATGTCATCTTGTTTCTTCCTCAAATCGTCCATCCGAAGTGAGTTTAATACCTAAACTTAGTTTAGGCTTAATTGTGTTTAGTTGGATTTATTTGGGTTAATTGGTGGAGATTAAATTAAATTGGTGTTGGTTAGGGATTGTGTGGTTAATGGCTGAGTTAGTGAGGTTGTGGATGGTTGATTTGAAGTGGAACTACGTTTGATTAGTGAAGAATTGATGGCTGTCCATGATGAGTTAAATTTGGAGGTCTTGGGTGATTGTGCTAGAAATGGTGTTTTTAGTGCTAAATAGGCTTGTTTTGCTAAATTAAACTAAGTGTATGCCTTACATGTTTAATTGGGGCCTTGGCTGAGTTAATTGAGGCTAAATGGATGTGTTTTGGGCATGTTTGAACTTGGGGTTTTGGTTTGGCCGAATTGCATGTGTTAATATACAAATGCGAGAATATGTCCATTGTTTGTAAATGTTGGTAATTGTTGTGGCCATTGAGTTCATGGATATGAAAATGCATGTCACGCAGCGCATTGTATGTCGAGATTGAGATTGAGATGCATTGTGTGATTGTGCGGGTGTGACATTGCATCGTGTGATCACGATAAACGCCCGGAAATGAGTGGATTGGGCTAAGATAAAATCGATATGTGTGATCACTTAAGGCCTTTGGGTCGTGGCCCACGGGTCAAAGTTCCGTCCTCATGCACTTTGTAGCAGGGCGATGCCCGTTAGACCGGAAGACGACCATCCTCGTGCACTTTGTAGCAGTGCTAGAAGACACCGGCCGGGGCGAGTATATACGCTGGCCATGAAGTGTTGTGGCCTTGGCCCGGGCCCTATTGTGGGTCGTGACATTAAGAATGAACCGAAGCGTTGCATTATGTGAATTGTGAATCATGCAGGATTGTGATGAGATTGTGTGAATTGTTAGCATCCGAACGCATGAGGCATTCGTGTGGGATGCGTGATCAGTGATTTGAACCATTTAAAGAAGATGAGCATGGCGTGTGTGAAGTACCTTTGCCCGTATGTACACGTATGTGGGTGTATATATATATATTTGTTGAATTGCACTAATTTGCAGGGGTTGAATCACTTGAAACACATATTGAGATTTATGTTAGTGGCTTGAATGCTTGATTTTGAATTGTAAGAGACACACTTTAGCCTAGCCTAGGTTTAGGTATTTGATTCACCGAGCTAGTTAAACGGTTGTGGTACATTTAGTTTAATTTAGCAGCCTACCCCTAGGATGCCGGAGCCGCCTCCATTTTTTTGGGATTCCTAGACCTCCGGATATAACTCATCATGGAGCATTTCTTCAGCTGGAATCAAGATGCATTGAGGTTTAGGTCCACCATTCTTTATGTTACTACGGGTGAGGATGAGCACCGGCGAGTACATAGCATGGTGTCGTAGGGGCTCCACCGGGACCCCCAAATAAATCCAACTAAACACCTTTGACATCCCTAAACTACGTTGATGGTGAGTAAACGCCGGTGATTGCCGATGGTGAGGTGGTCGATGCTCCTCCACCGGAGCTCCGCCAACCTCGAGGCCCGGCCAGTCCGGAGTTTGGTATGATGGCCTAGAGCCGGAGCTTATGGATGAGGGACGTTGGAGGTCGATGGGAAAGGATGATGGGGATGGTGAGATCGATGGGTAGGCAATGACATAGATATAAATGCCGTCGAGGATGCAACGAAGATGTAGATCCGGAGGACGATTTTGACTGGCGTCTTGGGCCGGCGCCCTCGGCCAAGAAGATGGAGGGGGAGCTCGGGAGGGGGCTGATCGGGGAGGAGGAGAGACATGGGCATGGATGAGAGAGAGAGATCGCGGTTGACCAAAAGTGGTCAAAGCAAGAGTCTTCAACCGAGGCTAGTGGATTCCAAGTGTCACCATCCTAGGCCACTTAGACTAGTCGGTTGACGATAGGGATCCACTTTTTTTATAGTGATCCTAGTCCAATGACTCATTGACCCACCGACACTTTTTTGGATTAGTGGCCTTTTGAACCATGTTAGTTTGACTTAACCGACCTAGGCCTATATTGGATAGCTGTACATGTATCCATGTTCTTTGTGTAAACAGTTTGTATATATATATGAGAATGAGGTTTTACCTGGTGATGTTTTGATCTATGTGGCTTCCTTGCTCATCTTTATTTGTCGGGGTTTGTAATCCGCTTCCGCATGTGTTTTTATACTCGATTGTTGTTGGGTCGTGATGTCTCCCGGGACGCCGCACTATGATCGACCGCGGGTGTTAAGGGGATGCTCGCGTTCCTCCGGTTAAGTTGGGTTGGGGCGTGACACGGGTGGGGCTGGTGTTTGCGATCCCAGCGGGCGATCCGAGGACACGACCTAACTCGGTGGTCAAAACTCCCACTTTGAAACATGCTCCGAACCTACTCGAGGCGGGTTAGGCTTCCCAATGTTTCTCCCTCGAGATGGAACGAACCGTCTATTCGGTCATTGGCCTTTTTCCCAACCTGCGATTGTCTCTATTAGGCATAAACCGTGATCCCGAGGCGACGGCCCCTCTTGCTGATCTCTTTTCTATGATCCGAGCTCTCGTACATCTCACGGTAGTCTTTAAGATTATGAGATAGAATCGGCTCCCGAGGTCTGGTTTCAATCCATCTCGAAACCTCCTAGCCTTGTCTCTGATTCACCACCAATGAAAGGCGCGAACTTAGCCAATCTCGCAACTCCGTCTCGTATTGGTCTCATCATACGTCACGACGTAGGTCTCATAAATTCGACAACTTCCTTTCCATGCTACCTGAGAGAACTTCTCCTCATAAAAATGTTCAACAAACACAGCCCCAAACCAACTCGGTAACACCCTAGGAATACCGGCCCTTCACGGCATTCCACCAATCGTTGGCAATCAGTCTCAGAATCGATATTAATTGCTAAGTCTACTCTCTCGGTATCGGTGCACTTCAATACATTAAATGCCTTTTCCAACTCCTCAACCCATCTGGGCGCTAACTCTGCATCGCCCCTACCACTGAACTTGGGCGGCTTAAGCTTTAGAAATTGCTCAACTAGATAAGGCATCCGCCCTGCAGACAACCGGGTTGTGCCTGCTTACCGGTTACCCCATTACCCGGCTATCGCCGCGGGGTCGGGCTGCTGCATGTATGGTACGCCCTCTCCTGAGCCTGCAAACCCATGATATGCCCTATCTCACGGAGGGTCTCCATAACTTCCTCCATTCTGGGGTCTCTGGCCTCTCTGGGCTCAGCTCTCGGTTGCTCTTTGGGTTCCTTTCCCTTTCGGCGACTCATCTCTCTCTAAGCTGGCTACTCAACTACCTGCTATAACCCCACTAAGGAGTCAAAGACTTAAACCATACTATCCCAGTCTAAGTCCTAGGCAGGTATCAAACAATAGCCAAACAATCACATGCGGTCTAGCACTGAGCACAATACATCACCCAAAGGAACATGTGTACTCACCTCAGGTCCTGACGCGCCGCTTGCACCTTCGGGGTTGAATCACTTACACATTCAATCAATCAAACAAATGCAATTAGGAGACACACCTAGCACACGAGGACACCTAGTTGGCTACCCTTGGTCATCGCTCCTTATCACTCCAGGCTTCGACCGTATGGATAGAGCTAACCTTGCTCTGATACCAATTCAAACGGGGATGTCACGCCCCGAACCCAACTTACCCATCGGAACGCGAGCATCCCCTTACCACTCCGGTCGATCATAGTGCGACGTCCCCAGGAGACCTCGCCGACCCAACAACAATCAGAGTATAAAAAAAAAACACATGCGAAAGCAGATTACAAACCCTAACAAATAAAGATGAGCAAGGAAGCCAAACAATCAAAATATCATCAGGTAAAACCTCATTCTCATGTATATATATATAAACTGTTTACACAAAGAACGCAGATACAAGTACAGTCATATCCACTACAGGTCTAGGTCAAGGTCAAGCTAGCATCGAAGTCAAAAGGCCACTAATCCAAAAAGTGTCGGTGGCGGGTGAGTAAGTCGGTACTAAGGATCACTATAATAAAAAAGGTAGGGATCCCTATAAGTCGACCAATAGTCTAAGGCTCATAGTCCGGGTCATTTTGGAATCGTCGGGCTCATCGTAAGACTTAGCCGACTCCTCCTCAAGAGCCGCGATCCGCCCGCTCATTCACGTCCATGTCGGGGTCCTCCCGATCCGCCCGACCCTCCCGAACTCCCCAAAGAGTCTCCGCTAAAGAGGCGTGTTCGACCTGGAATCAAAGTCGTCCCCAAGGTCTACATCTTGGTCAGATCCTCGGCGGCATCTGTGTCTACATCCCTCGCCTACCTCGCCGACCTCACCGTTTCTCATCATCCTGCTCCATGCCTCACGGCTCGGGTAAATCACCTCGTCTCGTCCTGGGCTCCGGCTCTGGGTCATCATACCAAACTCCGGGGCCTGGCTGGGAGGCCTCGATGGTTAGGCGGGCGTCGGGTGGAGAAGCATCGACCACCTGCGCCATCGGCAATCAGTAAGCTCGACTCGCCGTCGGCGTCTCTTTGGAATGTCAAAATGCGGATGGAGTCATTGCGAGGTCCCGTCCACGCCGCCCTACGACACCATCGCGATGTACTCGCTGCTTTTGATGCTCATCCTCACCCACATTAACGAGAGAACCGACCCTAAACCTCACATGCATCTCGTCATTTCCGGTGGGAAATGCTCCTTGATCTGTAATATCGCCTAGGAATCCCAAAAAGTGGAGGGCTCAGGCATCCTAGGGGTAGGTTCGAAATGTTCGGTTTTACCACAACCATGAGATTAGCTCGATTGAATAAAATACCTAAACCTAGGCTAGGCTAAAGTGTGTCTCTTAACGAATCAAAATCAAGCATTCAAGCCAACAAACATAAAACTCAATATGTTTCAACGTGATTCAACCCCCCGCAAGTTAGTGCAATTCAACATATATATATACACCCACATACGTGTACATACGGCAAAGGCGTACTTCACACCGCGTGCTCATATTCTTTAAATGGTTCAACTCACTCAATCACCGCATCCCACACGAATGCCTCATGCGGTCACATGCTAACAATTCTCACAATCTCATCACAATCTTTGCATGATTCACAATTCACATAATGCAACGTTCGGTTCATTCTTAATCTCACGACCCACAATAGGGCCCGACCCAAGGCCACAACACTTCATGGCCAGCGTATATACTCGCCCCGGCCCGGTGTCTTCTAGCCCTTTACAAAGTGCCTAAAGGCGCAACACCGCTCACCCTACGAACCAAAGCCTGCTACAAAGTGCATGAGGATGGTCGTCTTCCGGTCTAACCGGGCATAAATCTGCTACAAAGTGCATGAGGGGCGGAACTCGACCCGTAGGCCATTAGGTGATCACACATATCAATTTTATCTTAGCCTAACTCCACTCTTTTCAGGGCATTTATCGTGATCACACAATGCAATGTCACACCCGCACAATCATACAATGTCATCTCAGATCTCAACCTCGACATACAATGCGCGTGACATGCATTTTCATGTCAATGAATACAAATGCCATAACAATTTCCAACATTGCAAACAATGGCCATTTCTAGCATTTGTAACACCTAGCATGTAAAATTCGGCCATAACCATACTCCAACTTCAAACATAGCCAAATACATTCAAAACACTCCATTTTAGCCTCAAACAATTCAGCCAAGACCCCACTCAAACATATTAGGCATACACTTAGCTTAATATAGCAAATCAAGCCCATTTAGCTCTAAAAACACCATTTCTAGCACAAAAACTCAAGGCTTCCGAATTTGGCTCACCATGGACAGCCATCAAACTCCCACTAGTCAACCATAGTTCCTACCTTAAATCACCCTCAACAACATCATTAATTCAGCCATCAACCATACAATCACTAACAAACACCAAACTAGCTTAATCTCCACTAATCAACCCAATTAACCCAACTAAACACAATTAAGGCTAGACTAAGTTTGGGTATTAAACTCACGTTTGGGTGGACGACTTGCGGAAGAAACAAGTACATCTAGCTCATGCTCGACGACGGTGGTTCACGACGGCACGACGGACCTCCTTTGCGTCGCCGGCCCACGGCCAAGATCGTAGTGTACTGGTCGTCCACGAGGGAGGAGGAGGCGGGCCGAGGCAAAGGTTCGGGGCTGGTTCAGCTCTCCACGGGCGGTCCTTTGCCGTGACCAACAACTCCGGCGAAAGGGCCGAGGAAGGGCGGCGACGGTGGGCTGATCCGGCGAAGAAGGAGAAGGAACGGAGGAGAGGAGATGGCTGATCGGTGAGGGAGAGGGAGTGGGCGAAATGGAGGAGAGAGAGAGGGAAAACATGACCAAAAAGTGGTCAAAGCTTGACAACTCAACCCTTAGTGGAAGCCATGTGTCAACATCTAAGCTCCTATGACCAAACTACCCCTTCATCCAATGGTTAAAATTCATTCCCTTCAATTATTGAGGGGCATTCTTGTCATTGGTCCCTAACCAACCCCTAACCAACCTAGTTAACCTTAACCAACCTTGGTTAAACCAAAATAATTTTCCAAAATTCGGAATTAAGCTTAATTAACCCAAGGGCAATTCCGTCCTTTTTCCATCCCGAACCGAAATTCCATTTTTCGCACCAAGGCGTCCCATGTGTGTATGGCCAACATATTCTGGCGTCAGAATCTTAAAATTAGTCCGTCGAGTCCCGAAACCGACACCAAAATCTGGGCTCATTCCGTGAACAACTCTCTCTCAACTTCAATTTTTGAAACTCTCACTAACAAATTTGTTTAGGAATACGGCGTGTCGACTTAGGGGCTGTCCGAGTCTCAATGGTTCCGATCATCGAGAGAAAGAGGATTTATTACTAATCCCGGGGTCACGATCATTTGGCTCGAGTTCAGGATTGGTTGGCCACGAGTAGCGTTTGGTTGCTGTAATCACCGCGATCCCAATTGTGCATCGTTGGCCTTGGCCATACCATTTTCATCACTTTTCCTAAGATCGGCCCCTCTTTGGTTCACAATATTCCCTCATTTTTTTCCTCAAATCGGCTCCCGGAGTCCATTCAAGTCCACTGGTCCGCGTACTAGCGTCCTAGTTAGCCATTCCCCATGGTTAGTATCCCAAGAGTGATCAGCTACAGGCGAAGATGATACTCGAATGAAATGAGAAATAACATTCCATTTTATTAATCCGGAAATTACATAAAGAAATTGAGAACATTACATAAGTGACGAATAGCCGGGCTTAACCATGGCCATGACAGTCTGGCCAAGGTAGGGACAATGGCCGGCAAGCTTGGCCACGGCTTGGGCAGGCGGCTGGCGAGCAGCGATAATGATGGCGAATGGGCAGGCGTGCGACCCAGCTAGCTAGCATGTGAGCTGGTCGGCGTGTTGGGCAACACGGCGACAAGCGACGGCGGCATCAACGGTGGTAGCGACTGGTAAGAAGGGAAGCTGGGGTTATGGTGGTGAGTCGGCGGCAATCGGGGGCGGCACGGTGGCGTCGCAGGTGGTTGGGTAAGGCCGAACGGGCTGGTTGGCGGCAGCGGAACCGGAACCGTAGGAATGAAGGAGAAGGATTGGCCTAAGGGCGGACAATGGGACGAATGGTGGCCTTGGCGGCTGGGCATGCGGCGGCACAAGGCGAACGGCCGGTGAGCAAAAGGGAAGCGGGCAGTGGTAGCGAAGGGGAAGGAGGAAGAAGAAGAAAGGAAGAAGGAAGAAGAAGAAGAAAGAAAAATGAGGAGAGAGAGAGGTCTACATGGCGATATGGGGGAGGGGACGTGCGCGGAGGGGACACGTGGCAAAGGAGAGAGAGAGAGAGAGAGAGAGAGAGAGAGAGAGAGAGAGAGAGAGAGAGAGAGAAAGTCAACCCATTGAGTGCAATCCAACGACCCACGTTCAAACTCGATGTCAATCTGATGATCCACAAAAAAATCCTAATTATAAATTAGGATTAGGCCAAAGACATTGAATAAAATAAATCCAGAGGAAGGTCTACTAGTCAAAATTCGCACACGGTTCAAATTTCATTTTTCTCCAATTCCGGGCAATATCGACACTGGCCACAATAATATCGACACCGTTCAATTAAATTCGTCACAAAACTTTGAGAAATTTGACACCAAAATTCAAGCTCTAAATAATAGCCAAATTTGATCGAGTGCGATTTTAATGAAATCTCAAATTTAAAAATAACCCGAGAGTAATTAGTTATAGGCGAGATTTAACTATAGGCACACTGACGAAATACTCGCTTTATAAATTCTAAAAATAGGTTGAAATTGAAATTTCACAATGTATTTAGCATAGGAGGAGTATATTTAGTAAAATTAGAAATCACACTTTCTTTAATGAAAAATAATACGAAGAAAGAGAAAACACAATAGAGTTGTCAATACATATATGGTAAGATGAGATTATGTCAGTAGTTTACATCTTGCCAATTTATATCTTTACCTGTTGAACACAACATATTGCAATTTACTTTAATTTTAAAATAGAATATGAATTCTTTCAAATATAAACTTCATAGAATTGTTTCTTCTAAGACTTTTTTCATTTTGATACGATTTGTTTCTTGCATAAATAAATGGTGTCTACTTTGTAAAATGTACACATGGATATTTTCTCTGAAAATGAATTCATAAGTCAAAATGCCGGTGGTAGCATGTTAAATAGCAATATCGCAAGTTACCATTAGCATTTTTTTGGCATTACTCTAAATCACGTAATGAGGGAGAAAATTCTCAATGTCCATCATCTTCCCCCACCGTTTTTGTCGTTGCCCTCTTACCAATGTGTTTATCTTTTCGAAGGAGGATGCAAGAGAGTAAAACTATATGAAATAAAATAACACAACATTAACCTAAGAGCTAGAAGAAGACAATCTCAAAAGTAATCATAGCTAAATTATCTCAAGTGCCTCCCAACATAATACTAGATTGTGGGACATATAACAAATACACACAAAGCATTTCCAATCAAACTACGGATGGATCTCTAAACATTATTGGTATCTCCCAAAGGAAAACTAGTAGAAATTATCGGAGTGCTTGATGAAGTTGAGAATGTTTCTAACTCCGTCTCGGCTTCATCATTGTTAACTGGCACATTAGGTGGGTAAATAAGTGGTTTTGGAGGCATTTGGAGTTCACCAATATCTCCTTCAATCATTTCTAGGACTTTGCTCATTGAAGGCTGATCGTCGGGGTTTAATTGTATACACCAAAGTGCAACTATTATCATCTTCTTTATCACCTTCCTCTCTTCTGTTACAATTTCCATTTCAACACTTTTTTCTTCATTGACTTGGTCGTACACCTACAACGGAAAATAAATTTGGCTTGAGTGTTCCGCATTTGCATTTATATTCTTCCTTCGACCTGCCATTTCCATGAGCAACATCCCGAAGCTATAGACATCTGCTTTATAAGATACACCACCGATGTTTCTATAGAACAACTCAGGTGCCATATATCCTAAGGTCCCTCTTGCAGCAATCAATGAGACTATGCTATGATTAGTGGCATAAAGTCTCGCGAGTCCAAAGTCAGAAATTTTCGGAGTGAAATTCTTATCTAAAAGAATATTATGAGGCTTGATATCGAAATGTAGTATTTGCATGTCGCACCCCCGATGTAAATATTCAATCCCCCTTGTCACCCCAAGAGCAATCTCATATATTTTCATGTAATCAAGAAACTTCTCACCTTCCTTAGTGAAAATGTGCTTATCCAAAGATCCATTTGACATGAGATCATACACGAGCGCTTGTTTTGAGCCTTCAAAGTAAAAACCAATGAGTTGCACTACATTAACATGGTGAATTCTTCCAATAGTAGCCACTTCACTAATAAAATCTTGCCCATGGGCCTTGGATTGCTTTAAAATCTTGATGGCCACTTCATTGCCGGTTCGGAGCATTCCTTTGTATACGGAACCATACCCTTCTTCTCCTAGTTTGTGCTTAAAATTTTTTGTCATCTTCTTAATATTCGAGTAAGAGTACCTTATGGCAAAAAGTTATTGTGAGCTTGCAAAAATTCTTCAATGTTCTTGTCCATCGCTAAGTGTCTTTTTCTATAAGTGTAGATAAGAAATAGCCTGACAAATGGCATACCGATTATGAATTTCGCTACACGGAATTACACTGAAGAAAATTCTGAGAGGTTAGAATAATTTTTTAAAATTATTTTAAGAACAAATCATTATGGCTTACCTCGTAGAGATATAAAATCCACAGTTATCCAAACGGTCATATCATCCAGGAGACCTGTGGAAGGAATGACTGATTTGAAAGGGAATTGAAGGAAAAGAAGTCCGAAAAACAAAACTCATGAGGAAACAAAGTTGTAGCTAGCCACTTTGTGCAAGTTCAGTTTTGTCTAAAAGAATATGAGAAGTGGTATACGTGCATTTGCAAATAAATGAAAATAAGAAGCTTTGTTTCACATAGTTGATAGACAACACAAGAAACTCCTTTTGATTTCTTAGCAAGCAACAATTATAGAGAAACGGTGTTATTTTGTTCTTCCTATCAATACATGTACATAATTTTTTAAGGAATTTGCTAGCACAAGTGTCGCTTGAAATATTAATCAAGTGACTAATTAAGGAACTATTAAGAAAATAAGAGAATCTGAACTCAATGCCTACCAAAAACTAGTCATGTGGCTGCTCGACCAATGACCCTTTTTTCCTTTTTATGCCGGGATTTCTATCGTTTTGTGGAAATGAAGCATAATCTAGACACATGTATGTGTGCAGCTGATGATCGGTATGTTTGGGGCGATTTCTACCGTCACTTTTTTTTTCGCGACTTTGGCTAACTCCTAAAGTTTGATTCTAATGTGTGACGCAAAGCTCTGAAATCTTTCAAATACACAGATGTTGGCCTATACTAAAATGCATACCTTGTCATGATTTTCTTGGATTTGAAATATTTCTTACATATTCCAGTTTTGAAGAGAAAGTGGCTAGTGAAACAGTGTACACAATCATGCATAAATGCGGTAAGATTTTATTGCCAACCGATACTTACCACCGTCGTAGTACTTGTATCCGCAAACCTGACCTCTGAGGATGCTATGGAAATCAAAGATGCAAAAGAAAGTTGTGACGCTTAAATAACGGGTGCTGGATCCGCAATCCTGACCCATGTAGATGCTAGAGAAACCAAGTACGCAAAGGGAACGGAAGTTCGTTCTAATAGGCTGATCCTGAACCTGAACTGTTTCGTTAGGTTGAGCAAATTTGATAACAAATCCATCGGCCATCATGTTATGGATTAGCTCGTACTTGTAGGAGCTACTATTAATTTGCTCATAAATCCCAGACTTTGATACCCACGTCCACCGGCTAATGGTGCAAAAATCCATAACATTCGATGCTGTTGGACCAACCAAAGCATACAAGTTCCAACTTGATGATGTGTTGGAAGAATACAACCCCTCGATGTAGGGACTGGTAGCAATGTAGTATGAAGAACTAACCGGCTTTGAGCAGTTCACAATGACCACACATGATGCGTATTCAAGGTACTCGATAAATAGATCGTCACTGTTCATGGAGTAAGACCTCAATAGCGAGTAACGTGGGAGAGACGGGCAATCACCCTTGTGAATCCCATCGTCGACCAATGTGATTTCGCTAGCAGAATAATTGATAGACTGGACATAGTATTTGTCATCATGCAAATATAGAACAGTGTGATTACCTTCACAAGCTAGCTCAAATTTCGAGTCACCGCATTCTTTCGGATCACTGTTTAGTCGGAACGGATAGCTTATATTGAGGATGTCGCCGCAGGATGAAGTGACGCACGGCACAATACTTGGCTTTGCCTTTCTAGTCATCGCTTGCAGTAGAACAAGAATGAGTAGCAGCACTTGATAGGTTTTCATGGAGCTGAGAGCATTAACCATGTCTCTATTTGTCTTTGGGCAAAGAGAAATTGGTGAAGAATTGCTTTTTGTGTGCGGAGGAGGCACAATATAAAAAGATTGGAAATAGATGGGATGATCCTCCACTTGGAGTCGCCTTGTCCCTTTAGAAAAAGTCCAAGTCAGTCAATTTAACAAATTAAAGGAGTCCAGCGCACTCATAGGGACAAGTAGACAGGTGGCAAACGCGTTTGCCAAAAAGTCCACGTCAGTCAACCTAACAAATGCACACAATTCAACAAATTAAAGGAGTCCAGCGCACTCATAGGGACAAGTACACAGTTGGCAAACGCAAAAAGTCCAAGTCAGTCAACGTTTGATTCTTTCTCTCGACGTGATTTTTGGGTCGACGTCGCATCAACAAACAAGTCCACGATATTGTACAGCTTTTGCTAGACGTATACAGCTTATCCAATCAGTATTGTACTCCATTCAAGTGTACTGGGCCACGATATTCTTCCTTCCCAAATCAGTCTTTAATAGTATTGAGGCTATACTTAGACAATTTCTTTGGAAAGGTCCTGGCTTAAGATCGGGTGGTGCTAAGGTAGCTTGGAATACAGTTTGTCTCCCGAAAGAAGAAGGCGGCCTAGGGATACGAAGACTAACCGAATATAATAGAGCCATGACTCTAAAGCACATATGGATCCTTTTCACGAATAAGGAATCTATGTGGTGTAAATGGGTACATTCAAACTTTTTAAAGAAGACAAACTTTTGGGTTGTATCCAAACCCACCTTTTGCTCTTGGACTTGGAAGAAGATCCTTGATTTGCGAGCCTCAGCCCAGACTCTTTTCCAGTGGAAGATTGGTAATGGCCGGTCGATATCTTTTTGGTTTGATTGGTGGCATTCAAAAGGGCCCCTTTATCTCCTATTCACTAATATGGATATTTATCAGTCTCGGATCCCGCGTGATACTTCCGTCCGAGACTTCTTTCACTCTACATGGCAACCATCAACCACCTTACACACTATTATGGATTGGATGGAAGCTCTTCCAAGCTTTGAAGATGACACTCCAGACACTTTGATCTGGAGCCCTAATCCGACACAATCTTTTTCGGTGGCTCATGCCTGGAACCATATAAGGAAGGAAGGCCATTCAGCCCCTTGGCACTCCTTTATATGGGATTCTCATTTGGCCCCCCGACACTCCTTTCTATTATGGATCGTGTCACTTAATCGGCTTCCCACTCAAGTTCTTCTTCTCCAAAATCGTCGGATCGAATCAGGACTTTGTGCTTTTTGCCGCACTACCCCGGACTCCATTAATCACCTTTTCTTTGAATGCTCCGCTACCAGCAGGCTGGCTTCTTTCTGGGCAGCTAATTGTAATCTTCATTGGCGCAATCGTCCGTGGCCGGAGCTTATTTTGTGGGCCAGCAAAGTTTGTGGAGGCCCTTCCTTTGCCCATAGAATTGCTCGTTTCTCCTTCGGAGCTCTTTGCCATATCATATGGAGTGAGCGAAACAACTCTCTTTTCAGGAACAAGAGTATATTCATCCCGGGAATACGCAAGCACGTTTTCAAACAGGTGAAGGATAAAGCTTTATCCTTGGGACGAATTGCAGACACACCTACAAATAGAAAATTACAAAGGAGCTGGGACCTTTCACCTTCCATCTTTTCTTAATTTGGTAGTGTAGTTCCTTCTCCTGTATAGGCCCTTGCTGGTTTGGTGTTTTTGCTTAGCCTTGTAGAGTGGCTTCTTCCCCTCTTGGATTTTTTTGTTCCTTTGGGGCCTAGGGCCGTTTCTTGTGTTTCTTGTACATGGTGATTTTGAAAAGTAATACAAATTCTTACCTTTACCCCAAAAAAAAAACAAACAAGTCCATCTCTCTCCCGCTCTCCCTCTCATCTCCTCCTTCTGATACAGTTGATACCAATAAATTAATTAGGTCATTGATAATAAAAATAAATATACAAAAAGAGACAAGGATAAATACATAAGGATCATGACATAGGCTATAAAGGTTTGGTTGTCAAGATTACGGCAGCATATTATTAGCAATCACTAAAATATTCTAGCAGGAAGTTTAAGAATTTGAAAATTGAAAAGACTGATGTCATAGAAAAAATAGTTGCTGCTGGGGTATTCGTAATGTGGATTGTCGACGAGAATTGTTATGAAAAGACCAGGCCATTGAAGCTATCGATAAGAAAAGGAACACATGGTTTTTTGCACAATCAATGATAGCTACTTGGCAAGAGGAGACAAATGTCGAGACTGGAACAAGATCGATGATGGTTACCATACATGGTATGACATTCCGAATTTCAATCCATTTTTGGAATTTATAAAACGTGTATTTCGTCGGTGCGCTTATAGTAAAATCTCACCCGGAGCTAATCACTCTTGGGTTATTTTTAAATTTGAAATTTTGCTAAAATCAAACTCGATCGAATTTGATCGTTATATAGAGCCTGAACTTAGGTGTCAAATTTTTTGGAGTTTCGTTACGAATTTAATTGAACGGTATCAATATTATTGTGACCAGCATCAATATTGTCCGGAATTGGTGAAAAATGAAATTTGCACCAGGTGCGAATTTTTTACTAGTAAACCTCCCGCGTAATGTGTTTTAGTTAGTATTTTTAGCTTTTTTCCTAATTTATAAATTAGGATTTTTTGTAGATCGTCGAATCAATTTCAAGTTTGAACGTGGGCCGTTGGATCGCACTCGATTGGGGTTGACTCTCTCTCTCTCTCTCTCTCTCTCTCTCTCTCTCTCTCTCTCTCTCTCTCTCTCTCTCTCTCTCTCTCTCTCCTCCTTTCTTTCTTTTTCTTTTTCTTTCTTCTTCTTTCTTTCTTTTTCTTTTCTTTCTTCTTCTTTCTTCTTCTTCTTCTTCTTCCCCTTTGCCGCTACCCTACTCCCTTTTGCCCACCGCCGTTCGTCTCAGCCACTACTCACTGACCATCTGCCTTGCGCCGCCGCTCTCCCAACCACCAGGGCTGTCGTCCGTCCAACCATTTTACCCCTAAGCCGACTGCCCTTCTCCTTCCTTCCCTTCCCCTTTGCACGTGAGCAACCAGCTCGCCACCGCGTCCGTCGTGGCCCAAGCCTTTCTTTTGTGCCTTGACCACTGTCCTACCTTGCCTACCCACCTGCAACGTCGCGGTGCTACCCCTGACCGTCGTCGGCTCCGCCATCACCGCCACGGCCCTTCTCTTTTGCCCTTCCCCTATTTTAGCTCACCCCGGCTCTACGTTGTTGCCTCGGTTGCCCGTCGTCGTCACTGGCCACCAACCCAACTCACCGGCCGCTCTCCTACTTGCCTGGCTAAACTCGTCACCGTTGCCGTTGCCTGTCACTGTTGCCGCTTACCCGGTCATGTCGCCTAGTAGTTGCCAAGCCGTGGCCGAGCTTGCCTGGCCGTTGTCCCAGCTATGGCCGAGCTTGCCTAGCCACTCGCTCGCTCTCCTAATCACTCGCCCAGGCGTGGCCAAGAGTCTTAGGCCATGGCCGAGGGCTCTATTGAGTCATGGCCTGCCACCTTACTAGTTGTGCTCGTGCCGTGCCGAGCTACCATTGTTCAACCCGGCCATGTTGGGCCCCTTGCCGGTTTTCTTTTGGCCAAAACCTAGGTAAGTGACTCCCCTAACTCTACTTAGTACTTTTTGTATTATTATAGTTGTTTAAGGGTGATTAGTGTTGGTTTAGTGACTAAATTAGGTAGGAATTAGTTATTTTGAATGTGATCGATTTATGGATTATTGTGATGGTGATTTTGTGGGTAAATTAGTAATCGATCGAGATAGGTTTAACAACTGAGTTGTCGTGGCGTTTATGGGTGAAATCGATGTCTGAATGTGACCAACTTGAAGGTCGGATTGGTGAGGTTAATGTGGTGAGCATGACTTGATTTTGAATAGTATGACATGTTAGATTAGTATTAATGAATTGTGTTGTGATGTATGTGCATAAGGAATGTCATGAGGCGTGGTTACGCGGGACTAAGCCCGGATTGATCAGAGAGCTACCAACTTGAAGCGTGGTTACGTGAGTATGGCTAGAAAGGCAAGAAATGACCTGAGGCGTGGTTACGCAGGTCGAGAGAAATATCTTGAGGTGTGGTTACGTAGGTGTGGATAGAAAAGCAAGAAATGACCTGAGGCGTGGTTACGCGGGTCAAAAGAAATGTCCTAAGGCGTGGTTATGTGGGACTGAGCCCAAATTGATTGGAGGGCTGCCAACCTGAAGCGTGGTTACACAAGGTGTGACTAGAAATGTAAGAAATGACCTGAGGCGTGGTTACGTGGATCGAGAGAAATGACCTGAGACGTGGTTACACAGGTTAAGAGAAATGTCCTAAGACGTGATTACGTGGGACTAAGCCCGAAATGATCTAAAGGCTGGACCTGAGACGTATTGACATGAGTCGTGAATGGTTGGTTGGATACGCATGCAAAATGCGTTTGGTTGAATTGGGTGAATGTACGTGGTCTTGGTACTTGAGTGTTTATGTTATGTTCTTGAGCTATTATTGCGTTATTGTGATTTGACTAATGCATAGAGTTGGCGAGTGATTTCAGGCGAGATAAGTGTGCATGAGGATTCTATTATGTTGATTGATAGATTGCATGTTGGGACTCGTTTAGGTATGCATTGGCTTAGATGGGGTCTAGGTTGTCTACTTATTGAGATTTATTCTCATTGTTGTAATGCAAACCATTTCAAATCCCTGACCTCGACCTTGATCATGCGACCACCTCGGCGTTTTGGGGTCCTTATGAATACGATGCATGAGGAGACCAAGTATCTAGTGGGTCCAAATCAGACTTACATTAGGCACCTCACTACAATCTGGGTAGATGTAGGCTTAAAGGACTTGCAGTGCCACACTTACCTAGCCTGGTTTTATCGTGACGGGTTGGGGCTAATCGACCTAATCCAGGGTTTTGAGGGACAGCAACATGGCAATGAGGATGACGTGGATTAGGAGGCCAGGGACGTATATTCTCTTGATGGTGAGATTCTGGATGCTGAAGATCCTCTGGAGAACCCTAGTCCCAAACTCGAGCCAGTACCGGAACCCGTAGCGCCTACGGATCTTGAGTTTGAAGAGAAATTTGAAGAGCCCGAGCCTATGCCAGAGCTCTTGGAGTCCGAGCACGAGGAAGAGCCGATCGAGATCAACTCTACACGGAGTTAGAGTCTGCAGGGTCTGATTCAGATTGGGCACCATAGGAGCATTGGAGTGCTAAGCTTAGAAACCTTTTTGTAGAGCTCTTTTTGTGCAGCTAGCTAACTTACCTTACCATCTGTCCCTTTTTAATGATAATGGTGGATGTTAACCCTAGGAGCCTAATGTCTGACTACTTTCCATTGTTATGAAATTATTGTTTTGTGCTATTACTATCCCTTCATTATTGTCTATTATCTGGGTTGTTTTAATTAACTTCCGCTTGCGTATTCATGTGGGTATTTCGTTTGGGTCGGTGACGTGTCCTGAGACATCGTGTTTAATACGACCGCCGTAGGGGTGTCGCAAGCTCGTTAAAATCCGGAGTGTGACATCCCCAGTTGATTTGGTATCAAAGCAAGGTCAGTTTGATCCAAGTTGGTCGAAGCTTGGAGTAATAATGAGTGATGACTTTGGGGTAGCCAGTTTGGGAGACTCGTGTGCCATGCGTACCCCAGACTGTGTGATTGTGGTTGCTGAGTGTCCTTATGTAATGATGTGTGAAGTGCAAGTGCGTCAGGACTTGAGGTAAGTACACGAACTATGTTGGCTGCGATTGAATGTTACTTTTGACTGACTACCTGTTTGGTAAATTGTTGTTGTGATTCACTACCTAGGACTTTAAACTGGTATAATTGGCCTAGGTCTCTAATTTCTAAATAAAATTATAGCAGGTAGGCGAGTGTGAGATCCTGTGAGAATGAGCAGACAAGGAAGAGGTTGAGGTCGAGGTCGAGGTCAAGTGGCCCCGCAAGCTGGAGTGTTGGAGGATCCCCAGGTGGATGGAATTCTGAGGATGCTATAAGAAGTCGAGATTTTAATGGGTAGATGATCAAGAGTTTGGAATGCTACCGTCGTTGTTATTATTGAGGCCATTGCTGCCTGGGCCAATAGGGCCAATGGAAACAATGGAAATAATGGGAACAACGAGAATGGCGGACACCCCGCTCAGGGCCAAGTAAATGCAAATAGGGCAATGTCTAAACTAGTTGAGCAATTTTTGAAGCTGAAGCCTCCGAGGTTCGATAGTAAAGGTAATACTGAGGCTGCACCTCGATGGGTAGAAGAGCTAGAAAAAGCTTTCGAAGTGCTAGGATGCACTAAAGAGGAAAAAGTAACCTTAGTAGTATACCAGCTTCAGGAAAATGCAAGCGAGTGGTGAAGAGCCACAAGAGGCCAAGTGTTCCCTGCTGGTACTGTTTCAACTTGGACCATTTTTACCAAGACTTTTAATGGCAAGTATTTCTTGAAAAATGCCTGTGAACAGAAATTGACAAAATTCATGAGACTTCGCTAGGGTCAAATGTCAGTAGACCAATATGAGGCCAAGTTCGCAAAGCTGTCCAAGTTTGTCCCAAGAATGGTAGAGGACCCAGTGGACAAAGCCAGGAGATTCCGTGATGAATTGAAGCCGGACCTTCGCAGTCAAATGATCTCACTGAACTTAAGGGGCTATCATGAGATTTATGATCGGGCTTAGGCAATTAAGCCTGATTTGATGGATCGGGCTGCCGCCTCTAGATCGCGGCAGGCCCTGGCTTAGGACAACCGTCATTTTGGGAAATGACCTATGACAGGAAATAATCATTTTGTCCCTCATAATTAGAGAAATATCGAGAAGCCGAATCGCTTTCAGAACGCCCCGTGTTGGTTATATGGACGGAAACATGGGAATGGACCTTGCCCGAATATGGGTGGAAGGTGTTTTAAATGTGGCGGAAGGAGCCATCAGATAAGGGACTGCCCTAACAATAGGTAGGCTAGGTCGCCTACACTACTGCCGCCGCCGCCTCAAAATGGAAATCAATTTGAAGCTATCCCACCGGCCAATCAGAATAGGCTACCGGCCTAAGGACAAGTGTATGAAATAGCGAGGAGGGAAGCTGAGGACGCGCCTGGTGTGGTCACAGGTACGGTCTCTCTCTGTGATCATGCTGCATATGCTTTATTTGATCTAGAGGCGTCGCATTCATTTATATCTGAGCGGTTTGTTAAATTATCTGGAGTTGAGCCAAAACCGCTTGAAATTATGCTATGTGTGACTACTTCGTTGAATGATAAAGTACTGATTGTGTTTGGATGCCCTGATTGTAAGATAGTGCTTGGTGATGGGGAAGAAAGGATAAATTTGACGATTTTAGCTATGTATGACTTTGATGTGATTGTTGATATGGACTGGTTAGTTAAATAGAAAGTTATAATGGATTGTGATAACATGGTGATCCAATTCAATCGAGTTGGCATCCTAGATTCGAATTTGTAGGAAACCGAGAAGGAACATCGATCCCTTAGATTTCGTCACTTAAGATGATTAAGCTGTTAGACGAAGGGTGTCAAGGATTTCTAGCGACTGTAGTTAATTCGACGGCTGGAGAGCTGAGGCTAAAAGACAGCTGTGGTGCGCAATTTCCCTAATGTCTTTTATCAAGAATTGTCGAGATTGCTACCTGATAGAAAAGTAGAGTTTATGGTTGAGTTGGCCCTCGATACGAAACCGATTTTAAAAGCGCCCTATAAGATATCGTTGTCAGAATTAAAGGAATTGAAATTTCAGATGCAAGAGTTACTAGATAAGGGCTTTATCTACCAGAGTGCGTCTCCATGGGGAGTGCCAGTGTTATTCGTAAGAAAGAAGGATGGGTCTTTTATGTTATGCATTGACTACATACAATTAAATCACGTGACTATTAAGAATAAGTACCCACTACCAAGGATAGACGACCTGTTTGATCAGTTGCAAAGAGCATCGATATTTTCTAAGATCAACTTGAGGACGGGTTATCACCAACTGAGGATTAAGAAGGAGGACGTGCCGAAGATGGCATTCAGGACGAGATATGGACATTACGAGTTTACGGTGATGCCATTTGGATTGACTAATGCTTCTGCAACCTTTATGGATTTGATGATCGGGTGTTCAAAGAATTCCTGGATTAGTTTGTAATTGTGTTCATAGATGATATCTTGGTATACTCACAGAGTTTCGCCGAGCACAAATTACGTTTAAAAAAAGGTTCTATGGACTTTAAAGGAACATGCACTTTACACTAAGTTCAGTAAGTACGAATTCTGGCTTCATCGTGTAACGTTTTTAGGACATGTAGTATCTGGAGAAGGAATTACAGTGGATTCGACGAAGATCGAAGTCGCCACGAATTGGCTGAGGTCGACAACGGTAATCAAGATTCGGAGCTTCTTGGGTCTGACAAGTTATTACAGATACTTCATGGAAAGGTTTTCGGCATTAACGACACCGTTGACAAAGTTACTAAAGAAAGAGACAGGGTTTAAATGGACGGATAAGTGTGAAAGGAGTTTCCAAGAGTTAAAGCAGAGATTAACGATCACGCCAGTGTTGATAATCCCGTTAAGTCTGGGAGAATATGAGATCTACAGTCACGCATCACTAAGGGGATTGGAATGCGTGCTAATGCAACACGAAAGAGTAGTGGTATACACATTGCAACAATTGAGACTGCATGAGCTGAATTATCTAATTCACGACATAGAATTGGCCGCAATTATCTACGCTCTTAAGATTTGGAAACACTACTTGTATGTAGGGGTGTCAATAAAGCCCGCCCGACCCATACCGGACCGGCCCGACCCGGACTGGCCCGGAAATGTAGAGCTTTTTCGGGGCGGGTCTTCTTTGGGTTGGGTAAGAGCTCTAAATTTGCTATATTAATCCTGTTTCGGGCCGGGCCGGTCCGGATCGGGCTTTTTTTATAGCTGGCCCATGACTTAAAAAAACCTAGTTGCCTATTATCTCCGTCGTCTTCAAGCTCCCCTCATCCACTCTTCGGAAAAGCAGAGCGAAGCACATCGTCTTCAAGCTCCCGCTCGGGGCTCCGCCGTTCGGCTGCTCGGAGGCTCACGAATCTCGTCCTCCGCCGTCGCCGGTCTGCGGTTTCAGGTGACCGCCGCCGCCCCCCCCCAACCTCCCTCTCTGTCTCTCTTTCTCTCTCTCTCTGCGTTTGCGCGAAGTGGGTCGAATTGGGTTTTTCGCTGGAGGGTGTTGGGCCATTTCTTGCGTGCTGTCTCGGGTGTTTATCTGCTGAATCCTTCAGCGGTTGCTTTCGCACCCGGTCACTTATCGAGGGTTTTGATTGTGGTGTCGGGGTGGTTTCTTAATTTCCCGTTTGCCCTGTTCGTCGCGTGAGTTGCGGAGTGAATTGGATTGGATTGATCGGTGGGTTTGGGGTGGAATTAGTGAGTTCCGATCGGTGGTTAGGTTTCGGGGCGCATTGATATGGAAATTACCGTCGTTGCCACAACGATCGAATCTGGTTCTTCGGGATATGGGTTTCCGGGGCGCTGTACCGATTTTGTGGTACCTGTCAGTTTTGCTGCTTTGCGAGCGTCTCCGCTTCGGATTTTCGAGAACCGGAGTCGAAGTTAGGGTTCGGTTATCGCGATTTCTTGTTGTGCTTCGGGTTTTTTCATGAATTTTTACCAGTAGTGGTAAAATGGGTATTGCGGAGATGGGGAATTTGTGGCGTCGAAAGCCATTGCATTGGAGTTGTATCTGGCTTCTTCTCTGTCTAGTTTCCCTTTCCTTAACATTCCACTTCTGTTGCAGGTTGTGATATATTCACCCGCGAGAACCGCAACTCAGCAAGGATCAGGAAAAGTGGGAAGGTGGAAGATTAACTTTGTGTCAACGCAAAAGTATGTGGTGCAATCTGGTTGGTCTCTTCAGTTTAAAAAATCTTGGGCTATTTTATGTTGTACATTGGAATTGGTTTAACTTGAGTGCTTCCATATGGTGGGTATGCTACTTCCCAATCTTTGGATTCTTAGTGCAAACATAGCGCATCTTTGCCCTGTTGAACATGCTGTGCATCGGCTTATTACCCACATCTACACGTGTATGTGTTCTGTTAATTTAATTGATCATGAGTAAACATGCGATGCTCCAATAACCATTGAGCTTTAGAATTTCTATTATATGTTTTTAGTATTATGAGTAATATATTCCTCTCTCCCCGTATAATGTCCTTGAGACACTCGCATGGGTGCGCAAAGTATGAATGCATGCATCTCTCTTCAAATTAGGTACCTGGAAGTTCATCACAGCCGATAAATCTACTTCTTCATAAAAATTCTAGGTTAGGTTCTTGATCGGTTGCTGTTTTACAATATACTCACATTTTCATAATTCTTTTCTTACGTGATCAACGGTGGAATTAGTGAACTGTTGCTGTTTGAATGAATAGATAGTTGTTTGATTGGGGATTTTTTGTTTTTGGTTGCTAACTTTATTGCAACTTAAGGAGCTGGTTAGGCCTTCTCTACCTTGCATGCTAATTGTAGCAATAATTTGCAGGTTTTAAGTGTCATAAATAGAAGGATTACAAGATGTCTAAGACGAGTTCTACTAGTGTCACAGAAAGAAGGACAAGATCTGTAGTGTGGGAACACTTTAAACGGGTTCCTGATCAAGATAAGGCTGAATGTTTATATTGTGGGGCCCAAATTCGTTGTGCTAGTAATCATGGGACTAGTTCGATGCATCATCATTTAGGTAGATGCAAGGAATACCCATATGCAAATGTTGAGAAAAGGCAAAAAAGTGCCTCGGATCAACTTCTTGGGGTCGGTAGTTCATCGGGTCCATGGAAATTTGATCAAGATGCTAGTCGGAAAGACCTAGCAAAAATGTTTATTATTGGTGAATTGCCTTTTAAGTTCGTAGAAAATGAGGGATTTCGACTATTCGTGAATAGAATCCAGCCAAAGTTTCTAATCCCGTGTCGAAACACATTGAGGCATGATTGTTACAAGTTATACATGGAGGAAAGAAGTAAATTGAAGAAATATTTCTCGGAGACATCTCCAAGAGTGTGTCTTACGATCGATACATGGACTTCTTGTCAAAATTTGAGCTATATGTGTCTTACTGCTCATTTTGTTGATGCCGATTGGAAGTTGCACAAGAAAATATTGAATTTTTGTCAAATCTCGGGTCATTCTACTGAGATAATAGGAAAAGCGGTTGAGAAATGCTTGACTGATTAGGGGATTCAAAGCGTTTTTTCTATCACCGTGGATAATGCAAGCTCAAATGACTTAGGAATTCAATATTTGAAGAAAAGACTTAATTCTCGGAATTCTCTAGTATTGAGAGGTGAGTTGCTTCACGTGAGGTGTTGTGCTCACATATTGAGTTTGATTGTGAGAGAGGGGTTGAAAGACATAGATGATTCAATTCTTGAATACGTTCGGCTGTGCGTTATGTGAGGTCTTCTCCTGCGAGGTTGAGACGGTTTAAGAGCTGTATTGATATCGAGTCTAAGAGTCTTGTGTGTTTGGATGTGGAGACTCGTTGGAACTCGACATATATGATGTTGGAAGCAGCTTTGAAGTTTCAAACAGCATTTAGCTTATTGGAATTTCAAGATGGCAAATATGTTGAAGAGCTTTCCAAGGCAAAAGGGTTGCCCACTAGTGATGATTGGGAGTATGCCCGTCACTTTCTTCCTTTCTTGAAGTTGTTCTTTGATATGACTTTAAAAGTTTCGGGTTCTTCTTATGTCACCAGTAATGATATGGCGAAGGATGTGTATGGGATTCATGGAATCATTGATGAATATTGTGAGAATGAGGATCAAAGTGTGCAGGAAATGGCTAAGAGAATGAAAACCAAATTCAATAAATATTTTGGCAATGTGAACAACATCAATCTTACTTTGTTCATTGCTTGCATACTTGACCCGAGACATAAGTGGGAATATGTGAAGTGGATGATTAATGATGTTTATGAAAGGAAGGAGGCGGAAAACTTTACGAGATAAAGTAAAAACATCTCCGACGTCATTGTTCGAGCAATATTCGCACTGGTGTGTGCCCCCAAAGCAACTTGAGGCTAAAGAGCACAAGGACGATAAGCATATCAAAGTCTCCTATGGTTGGTGCTGATTTTATGACTGCAAAGTATCTTAACCAAACTGGACAACAATATTTGGAAGAAAAATCAGAATTGGACAAATATTTGGAGGAAGGATGTGAACGCTATAATCCAAACTTTGATATCTTAAGTTGGTGGAAAGTAAATTCTTCAAGATATCCTATCCTTTCTTCCATTGCTCGAGACATCTTGGCCGTGCCCATCTCGACTGTAGCATCGAGGCCGCATTCAGCACAGGAGGTCGCGTGCTTGATGTATTCCGTAGCTCTTTGACCCCAAGCATGGTGGAGGCTCTTATATGTGCTCAAGATTGGTTACGATCTAAGCCACTTTCGCATTCGATTGAGGAGGACTTAGAAGAACTTGAAATCTTTGAGTCAGGTGAAAATATATGGTTGTGGAATTTTGTACCCTTTTATGCTTCGATGGATACATTAATTCTCATTTTCATCGTGAATTTAATGCAGAGTTGCCAACTACAACCATGGAGCAAAACTCGGTTTCTCTAGACGATTGATGAAGTTGGAGATTGGTACTTGTTAAACCAATTTATACTTTGTGTTAAAGTGATTTCGAATCATGGGGAAGTTGCAGTTGCTCTTTGTTGTGCTTACCAATGAATATGCCAAACGTGATCTTAATACATGTTTACCATTGTTGTTATTGTTTTTCTGTTTTTGTTTTAAAGGTTTACAACTATTTAAACAGCATATGTCTCTATGTGGAGATTGGTACTTGTTAAATCATCTCTCTTGCTTGCTGTAAGTTCTCTCATTGTTGTTATTATATCACCTAAGAAAATTATCTGGCTACAACTTGGTTTTCTTTGGGGAAACCGTTTCTTTCTTCATAATCTTTATTAACGCCTAAAGTAGACCTTCTCAAGTTAAACTAGGCATATACTCCTCGCCGTACCAAACATGGGCATACTGAAGCACATCCTAGCTAGTCTATTGGTGAAAATATGTCGAGTCCCTGACTTCATATTTAATTCCTTTGTATTTGGATGACAGGAAGTGAGACAAAAAGAAGGCTATCTTATCGTAGCAACTGATATCGCGGCCAGAGGTATCGACCTGCCTGAAACAACTCATATTTACAACTTCGATCTTCCGAGGAGTGCCGTAGATTACCTTCATCGAGCCGGAAGGACAGGTAGGAAGCCATTTTCAAACAATAAATGTGTTGTCACCAGCATCATAGCATCTGAAGAGCGGTTTGTATTGAAGAGGTACGAGAATGAGCTGATGTTTGTCTGTGAAGAGCTCGTCTTGTCACTTTGATGCTCATCTTGGTATTGTTTGGGACAATCTCTGTTTTTTTTTTCTTCTTTTTTTAGGCCTTTCTGGCTCATGTCTTGTACAGGAAACCTATGGTTACAGAAATTATCATAAGTTTTGATATGGCTCTAGAATCGTCTCGATGTCCTTTATTTTGTCCACCGGTATTCGAACAGAGAACTTGCTCCAATCGAGCACGTCACTGAACGGCAAACAGTAATTGTCCTTAATGATCACCGGGACGCACTCCGCGTAGATCGCCTCCACAATCCTTGAAGAGCTCAGGGTCCGCTGATGAAACGTCAGGACCCTACACGAACATGAAAAAGGATCAAACAATAAGCCAGAAGAAACAAGAAATAAATTGATATTGGAGGAAATAATATATTCTGTATTTTTTTGAAAAATATTGTAATTGATTTTGTCCACCATATCTTTCAGATGATTTAGTTAACACTTCTTACAGAGTGAAAGCCGGTACTTACATGCGTAAGTCATGAACCAGGAAAACAATTTTGTACTAGTTTATACCTTTACCCACAAAAAAAAAAAACTCCGAAAACCCGGCCCGACCCGACCCGGATTTTTCGCTTTGGGTTCTATGCGCTTTGGGCCGGGCCGGGTCAGAGAGAGCTTATGCCCCTTGTGATTCGGGTCGGGTCGGGTATCATAGAAACCCGACCCGACCCGACCCATTAACACCCCTACTTGTATGGGGAGAAATTTCATATTTATACAGATCATCAAAGTTTAAGGTACTCATTCTCTCAAAAGGAATTGAACATGAGATATCGTCGTTGGATGGAACTCCTTAAGGACTATGACTGCGATATCCTATATCACCCCGGAAAAGCTAAATGCGTTAAGTCGGAAATCGAGCATCGTACATATGATGGTCAAGGAATAGACTTTATTGGAGGGAGTTCGGGATTTAGAGTTTAAGTTTAAAGTGAGTTATGTCTCAAGTCTGCTTGCCGCATTGAGGATTGAACTGGAAATCCAGACTAAGATTAAGGCTTTACAATTAATAGACCCGGAAATTCCGAAGATTCTGAAAATGGATATTGCAGAAAGGAAATCGAACTTTCAAATACCCAAGGATGGGATTCTGAAGTTCCATGGATGGCTGTGTGTGCCCGGTGATGCAGAACTAAAGGAAGAAATTTTATCAGAAGCTCATTGTAGCAATTACAGTATTCACCCGGGTAGTACGAAGATATATCAGAACTTGCGATAGCATTATTGGTGGAACGGCAGAAAAGTGGATGTAGCCAAGCACGTGACTAAGTGTTTAACATACTAACAAGTGAATGCGCAACATTGTAAACCAGATAGAATGTTGTAGCCATTAGAAATCCTTGAGTGGTATCGCGCTGTGCTTTTTTTTGGATTTTCGGGATTTGTGCAATGAGGTATTTTCGTGTAAGGGTCTCTCCCAGACCATACTCACGTAATAGCGGATGATAATTTCCTATTTGGTCTAAGTTTTTAATTTTGGAGTCGCCACTAGTCATTATTGATAGGTAGACTAGAAACCTAATCGGGGTATAGGAGAAATACCACGATTCTACGAATAAGAGATTTTGAGTACGAGGACTTTGTTACGCTAATGATCCCGAATGGAGATCCCTAATGCCCTTTCGGTATCTAAAAATGATATGATATCTAACATGTCATGCAAGTTTTCGAGACTTATCCACTAATTCTATCCATTCTAATCACAGGGAAAATCAATCAATAATTAAATGTGCAATCAATGTTAATCAAATCAATCAATCCTAAATGGTCTCTAAAAATGAAAATCAATCAAAACATCCAAACTCTAGTAAAGCCCTAGTAGCTTATTCATTTTATGATTTGCAGGTTTTAGGGTTTTAAGGTTTTTTAGGGGTTGTAACCCCTAAATTTGAGATTTTCTAAAAATGCCACTTGGATACTTCCAAAAATTAAAATTTCACTTTCTGAGGTGGCCACAGTATTTTTGAACCATTCTGTGAATTTTTTAAATTTTTTATTTTTGATTTGTTTTTCGAAAATTGAATTTCTAAGAATTTTATTACTTGGAAATTGATTTTTATGATTTTCTAAAGTTTTTTTTATGAATTTTCAGATTTTTCAATTTTTTTAGATTTTTCTGAATTTTCACATTTTTATTTGTATTTTCTAAATTTTCTGAATTTTTATGAATTTTCTAAAAACTTTTTTAATTTTCTGTGAATATCCTATTTTTCTTAATTTTTTCAATTTTCCAAAAATCTTCTTATTTTTATTTTTTATGAATTTTTTTAGATTTTTTTATTAATTTTTTAAAATTTTCCCTTCGGAAAAATGAACCGAACCGGCCCGGTTCAACCTGGTTCGACCTAGCCGAACCGGGCGTCACCAGTCATCTTCTCCGCGAACGAGATACCAAAACGGCACCGTTTCACCCCCCATGTTCATTGAGGCATTATGCCGAACAGGTGGTGGGCATGCATCCTTCCTTAATATTTTCAAGGCCATGACTTTGGATTGGAATCGAGCAACCTTCCGGCAACTATCTTGCCATTTATTTTGATCAATCATCGAACCCATATATTCTAGTATGGATCTAACCTAATCATAGTGTCGTTGGAAGTTCGCCGGCCAGGGAAAAATCGGTCTAAAAACTCTAACTTGCAAACTGTTTTGGGCAAGTTTTTCTAGAATGCAAATCCTAATTCTAATCGCCCTAGCCGTCTAGATTGTTCAAAACAAAAATCAAATCATCATACAAGGTAATGAAAAGCCTACTTGAATGGCCTAGGGCCTTGACAACTCTTCGGCAAGGCATGGGAGCTCCCGGTGAAAATTCCAGAAATTGCTGACTCGGTTTTAATGCATTTTCAATCATTCAAAATACAAGCAAACAATGAAAATGAGATCAGAACATGTTTTGAGTATTGAAAAACTCAGACTCATGAAAGAAAATGCACGATTAGCAAGGTTGAACTCAGGTACACCATTTCTCAAATCTAAAGAAACTGTGACTGTGAGAGGACTTTACCTGTTTCGTTTGATGATCAAAAGGTGTTTCTAGAACAATCCTTAATCATGAAGCTCTTCCTGGACACTTTGTCTTCAAGATGATGACATTGGATTCACCGGAATGGCTCAAGGCACGTCTACTGAGCCCGATTTTCAAGCTCAGTCGACTAGCTTCGGGCCGACTATTCCAGGTGAGGAGGCTCATCACCTAGGCCAATTCGCCGGTGCTTTTCTGGCCGGAAAAGAATTAATCACTCGATCCGGGAAGCCTCAACTCACTCTCCCTCTAGAAAACTCTCTTTCTTCTCTCTTTCTCTCTCTTCTCTCTCTCTGGAATTTTGTCGAACAGCTTCCTCTCATAGTGTTCGGTTTTTCTTTTTTTTTGTTGATCAAAATTCCCACCCAAAAATTGTTTCCATTGCCTTCCGATCGGTTATAACCGATTAACCACGCCAACTGGAGATTCTCCAGCTATTCGTGTGATTTTTCATGTGCTAAATTGACTGGAAAAGATCGGCAAAGCGGCGGGTTTGAAATGTTTTTCTGGGTTCCATTTTGGGTGAGTTCGGGCAAGGAAGAATAACAACCTTGGTTGGGTCAGGTTGACCCGATTGACCCGGGTTGGTCTAAATTCGCAAATAAAGCTCAATTTTGACCCAATTTTTAAAATTAAATTCCAAAATTGAATTCCTCATCACATTTTGAACCCAAATATGTGATTTGCTCCCATTTTTGTCAAAATCATGTCCTAAATTTTTAATTTTTATAATCAGGTTAATAGGGTTTTGTTCAATTTGATGTCCTAATGACCTGATTAGGCAAAATTGGTACCAAAATTGAATTACACACATCTTATTAACCCTAGAAAAAATGGTCTCATGGTTCGACAATTTCGGATTGGGCACGATTCCCAATTTGGGCTCAAAATTCCTAATTTTTAATTGAATTTTGGAGATTTTTTATTTCTATGACAAATTGTGCAATTCGACCAACCATTATGTAATTCAAAGTCCCAAAATCATTTGTTGTGAAGATACTATGACTTAAAAATGACTAGAAAATATTTAATTGCATTTTTGGTTCAATTCAGGTTTGATTTTGCCCAATTTTGGGAAAAACACATACCTAATTGAGATTTTTCAAAATTGATGATGCATTAATGAAATTGGATTTAAAAGAAAACTAATGACTATTTTTATGGAATTTTTGGATTCCATTTGCTATTTTTCTTGATTTTCTCACTTATTTTGACTAAAAGAAATTAAAGGAAAATGCAGGAAAGTCCTAAAAAATTTATTTTTGGTTTAGAAGTAGGTTTCTAGGCTTGGCTAAGATTCCTAGTCCTAATTTTGAGATTTTTGAAAATATGGAAAAAAAAAAATGAGTTAAAAATCAAGTCTCAACAACTGACCCTCTTTGAGATTGAACTCGTTAGAGGTTGATCTCAAAGACAACCTCTAAATATGAAAATATGTCTCGTTACTCGCCTCCATTATGTTCGTCAAATCGGACACTTTCTCTCCATCTCACTCTTTTAAGTAGAAATTGTGTGTTCTACTCTTCAGCTCTTCACGGTGATCTCTTTCTCTGCTTGGATATTAGAAAACCGCTAAACCAGATCCAACTCCTTCAGTATAGTTATTTTGACAATTAAAAACAACTAATAAAACTGAAATAAAAAAACAAAAAGATTAACCATACCGTTGTGCGATCAGAGCTCCCGACGTCCACGGAGAGAGGGACAAAAGAGAGAAACAAAGAAGAGAATGAAGAAAGAGGGAGAAGAAATAGGCGAAAGATTAAAATTTTAAGGCAAAGTCGGAATCGCTGAATGATGAAGGGGTATTATGCCGGTCCCATTTACTAAATATGAACAGGTAATGATTTTGGTAAAAGTGTTTGACTTTCTACACTGCCGCCCTAATAAAAAAATTTGTTTTTTTGCATGTAATGACTTACTTAAAATGGACATCAGAAGAGAAGAACAAGAGTGAGATAGGCATTATATCAAATAGAGAACGAAGAAGTTGAAGACCATAAGTACGGAAAAAAAAAGAGAAAAGGAAGAAGAATGACTTTCTCATTTAGGAGCATGATTATAAAATAAGCTCCATCGACTAAAAAGAAAAAAAAAAGACGATAGACTCCATCAAGAAAACAACTTTGAAGTTTAGATATTTTGTACCGCTAATTCAACAAATACTCAAAAAAGACAGAAAATTAAGAGAAAAGCTAACTCTTCACATATTCTCCTGTTGCATTCATGTTATAAAACACGCATTATCACAATTTAAACATGAAAAATTAACTTTACACGCATTCTTCTCTTGCACTCATCAACATTATCCTTTCCAGAAAGGGAATCAATCCCTTCTTTCAGCGAAACTTTATTCCTTCTTCTCCATCGACTACTTGGATCCCCAGAGGCTCCAGCAAGTGCTTCATGACATTCATCAATCCCCTCATATGTTCAGTTTTCAATTCCAACATATATTTTTCAACAAGTTTCTTTTCCATGTGAATTATCATGTAGTAGAGTTCCTCTCTTACCTTTGAAATATTATACATAGGTGTCAAAAAAGAAAAATATGAAATATGACTGCGTTTGGTCATCCGGATTTCTAAACAGAATAGGATTGAATATGATAGGATAAGAAATCCTGGGATTTCTTTATATCCTGTCAACTGTTTAGTAGACTACGGATTTAAAGTCGAATAGGCAAATTTTTATTATTATTTTTTGCTATTCACGGGTCCGAAGGAGTTGGTGAAGGAAAAAAAGTCGAGAAATTTTTTTGGTGAAAGAACACAAGGTGTGGGGATGAAGATGACGGCGAGTGGAGCGTAAGGTTTTTGGAAAAATAGGTATTAAAAATCCTACTCGGGTCTATCCTACCCCCTCTCCCGGATTTTTTATCCGGGCTATATCCGTTTATATCTGACCTTATCCTATCCTGGACCACTACCAAACATAGAATAGGATAAAACATATTCTATCCTGGCTTTTATACGGTCAACCAAATGCAGCCTATATGTTTTCTCTTCACGTGAAAAGAAATATGAAGCGAATACCTTATGCTTTTCAGCCAATTTCAAGACTCTTTAGGCTTTTTGTAATTTAGAGTAGCCAATTCGAGTGGACAATTGTCCAAGGCATTATGATGTAAAAAAGAAATTAACATACAGTCAACATTCCATTCATGAAGATCATAGAAGTAGAAACTTGTAAAGTTCTGAGACTTTGATGTCTCGTAACTCACTTCCATTAGGTTCATCAAATCGGGCATGTCCTCTCACTCTTTCTTTTTTGGGTAGAAAGGGCATGTTCTTTTTTTTTTTTTTGCTCAGTAAGGCGTGTTCCACTCTTCAGCTCTTCATGGTGATCTCTTTCCACTGCTTTGGTACTAGAAAACCGCTAAACCATATCCAACTAGTTCAATATGGGTATTTTGACAACTAAAAATAATTAATAGAACTAAAAACAACAAACAAAAAGACTAACCTTGCTTTTGCGCAAATCAAAGCTCCCAGAGATAGATTCCTTGGCCACCGATCCACTTTTGTTGATCAAAAGGGATATTGTATTCAAGATTTTGGTTTAATACATCGTGAAAATTGTTTTAGTTTACTATTCATGGTTGAGAGAGAGAGAGAGAGAGAGAGAGAGAGAGAGAGAGAGAGAGAGAGAGAGAGAGAAGAGAGAAATGGTGGTGAGAATGGAGAAAGAGGGAGAAGAAATAGGCAAAAGACTAAAATTTAAAGGTAAAAAGTCAAAGTCAACATTCTAAATGATGGATGAAACTTGTAAAGTTCTCGAGACTTTGGTCCCATTTACTAAATATGAATAGGTAATGATTTTAGCAAAGGCGTTTGACTTTCTACTCTTCCACCCCAACAAAAAAATTTGTCTCTTTGCATATAATGGCTTGCTTAAAATGGATATCAAAAGAGAAGAAGAAGAGTGAGATAGGCATTATACTGAACAAAGAAAGAAGAAGTTAGAGATCGGAAGCACCCCAATAAAAAATTTGTCTCTTTGCATATAATGGAAAATGGATAAAAAAGAAAAAGGAAAACTAATGGCCTTCTCACCTAAGAGCATGATTATAAGGTAAGCTCCATCGATTGAAAAGAAAGAAAAAAAGAAGAGAGACTCCATTAAGAAAACAGCTTTGGAGTTTGGACATTTTCTACTAGTAATTCAACAAATACTCGAAAAAGAAGGAAAATTAAGAGAAAAACTAACCTTTCACACATTTCCCTCTTGTGTTCATGTTATAAAACAAGCATTATCACAACTTAAACATAAAAAAATTAACCTTTCACACATTCCCCTCCTTTGCTTACCATCATTGTTCCTTCCAAAAAGCAAACCAATCCTTTCTTCCAATGAAACTCCTCTCTCTTTTCCCTCAACTACTTAGATCTCCAGAGGCTCTACTAGGTGCTTCATGACATTTAACAATCCTCTCATATGTGTAATTTCCAATTTCAACTTATGTTTTTCAACAAGTTGCTTTTCCTCGTGAATTATTTTGCAATAGAATCCTGCCTCTTGCCTCATCTTTATCCTTTTCATTTATCTAAAAAAGCAAGAAAAATCTTTAAGTAAAATTCAGGTGTCAACATATTAAAGTTATTGGATGATAAATAGTAATAGGATGTTGTGCATGCTAGGCATTCAGTTTGATTTTGATTTTATTTGTGAAATTGGTAAAAGCTGTTGGCTGCTAAAGAATTCTACTTTTTAGATTAATGTTAAATCTTCAGAGTCAACTTTTTAATCACTTCTTTGTTTGTGAATTTCAAAAGCATATTTATACACTTAACTTTTAACTTCATTGTTAAAAAATCAATTCCATCTCCATAAATCATTCAAAAAAATTGTAATTGTTACCATACTATGTCAGTTGATGCAAAAACAAAACCAGGCCCATATCCAGGCAACAGACCCGCGAGATGCTTCCCCAAGATAAGCTAAGGCAAACCCAAACTCTAATGATATAAGAAGGGAGCGAGAGGGATGAATTCCGATTATTCGACTTCTAAGATTTCTACTGATTTCATTGCCTTTTTTTACTCTGTGAAGTGAAGGCATTATATATGATGGATACCATGTGATGTAACCGACTAATCAAAAAGGAGAGAACGAGAATGCATTTGGTAAGAAATGGTGATGTGTCAGTCATATCGTATCGTCACTACTACATGATGAATCCATTTCACAAAACCTTTTTCAAAATGAACGGTCAAAATCTCACTAAAAGACAAAGGGATCCATTCTTTTTTATCTTTTCGTGCAAGCAATTATTTTTTTAGACAAATGTTTTTCCTATGGTTACTTTTTCTCGAAACGAATGCACTTGAAATACCATCCATTCTTCCATTAGAAACATCTCCAGTTATAGGCTTTAAGCTTTGTGAAAGAAAACAGAATCACCTTACTACGCTTTTAAGTACCCCAAAGGCATGGGTCAATATTCAGCAAGTATGAGCTGCAAGAGAATGGTTTCCCCTAATATGGAAAAATGAAATATCCCCAAAAGAAAACCCATCAACTCCACAATGACAGTGTTAATTACACAGCATCAACCAATACAGTTCAATTATGATGGTTGCATTCTTCTCAGTCCAATGATATTCTATACGAGATGAAATTGGCTACTTCTCTCATTCTTCATAGGGGATTATTGCTGCCCTCATCTCATGATTCAACATCAATCCAGTTTATATCATTCCTACCGCGACAAGGTATCGTTACCTTCGCATGAACACAAACCCAACAAAATCATGCATGTCATTGGTCCTACACATTCAGACAGTGCGAAAAAGGAAAAATGTTTTGACACGGGCTAAGATCAGGAAGTGAAATGTTATTTGCGAGAGCACATTCCAGCTCATTATACTTGAACACAAGGAGAAAACAGCGTCAAAAACAAAATTGTTAGCTCTAAGTTACATAATTATTACAGGAACTCAAAAAGGAAGAAGAAAAACACCTACATTGGCACAAATACCAACACGAAACATCAAATTTCCCCTCCAAAGGAAATTCTTCTAACAAAAAAACCATAGCATCAATGGTTAATTGGAGTATGCATTCGATCAACAATCCTATTTACCGCATCACGGGACATCACCAATGTGTCGTGTAGCAGGATGCTAAGGCCCTGCAAAAACATATGATCATATTACAGTTATTGAACCGAATGACCATCTTTAGAGAATGTAACAATGTGCCCAACAAAGTGTTACTAGCACGTGCTATGACTGATATCATGGAATAAAGTGATCTTGCCAGATTTTCAGGCCATAAGCGATCAAACAACTTCTAAAAAAGGAAACTACTTTACATCCCTAGAGCTGTGGAATGGTGAACCAGGCAGTCTAGACATGAAAGTAGAATTATTTGTCTCAAATACAACCTGATGGTTTTCCTAATCATCACTAGAAGTTATCCTAAGAGAAAATATACAGAGACACTCCATCCTGCAATATCGTCACTATTTCCATATCTTGTACTACCAAAAGTACCAACAATTGACCTTGCATTAGTCCGTATCCTGCGATGATATGATACGAACCTATGATCACCAGACAAAAGCTTGGAGCATGTCGTTCAGAAACAAGATTTTATCAACTACATCAATAAAGTCAAAAGAGGACACATATAAATTTCTGGCGAGACAACCTGAATGACAATGTTCTTTCCCATGGAGCATCCCAAAGAAAAAAATGAGTTGGATAGAAAATGGGAGCTAATCTGAATGGGAACATTGATCTGCTCCCTCCAGAAATGGAGTGAGCAATGCCCACTAAGTAGCACTACCACAACTCGCCTTTCATCTCCTTCCAATGGAAAAGCCCTCCATTTTCACTCCCTTCAATTTCCGTTACTCTGAACAATACGAGAGAATATAGTCCCTCATATTCATTCCTCCACCTCCATTCTCGTCAAAATTCATGCATTCTTGGACCCAAACACAGTGAAAGAAAAATTCTAGTATAGAGGGTAAACTTAAATCAATTTCAACAATGCAAAATCTAAAACCAGAAGGTAAGCTTACTATAGAGGGTAACACGTTGACATAGTGTAGATTCTGCGTAGCCAATTTCAGGTTCTCATTGATGGGACCACCATCCACAACCAGAATTTTCTTAGTGTTCTCCATTTGCTCGACATAGTTTACAATGTTCTTTGTCTTGTGCATTGGGATCTCCACATCGTCAAGTACCAGAGCTGTGCAATTTTCAAGAGCCAGGAAATACTAGATCAAATATACAGCATAGATAGAAAAAAGAAAAGGAAGATTGGAACATAGAATGAGATCATTTTGAGGTACAGTGGCAATGAAGAGCAGTAAAGAGTTCAACATAACAAGTACCAAAGCAACAGGTTGCTGATCGAATGATTGGGTCTATTTTGAATGTCTTTTGCATTTTCTTTTTCTTTAGTGTAAGAAGTTTAATTTTACTTAATGTCGAATAACTGAAAGTGCGAATCCTTTCAAAAGACACATATTGATATGTACGCCGTTTAGAATTTTTTCCTACTTTGCTAATATTAATTTTTTTATTTATTTTCAATATCTTGAAGGCAAAGCAAAAGGTTCATATCCAAAAACACAGACCCTAAATCTCAAGATACTGCTCCTCACAAAAAGGAGGAGGTCATAAGCACAAGGATAATGAAGTAGGCAAGGCATGGACTCTATGACATTACAAGCCAAGACAAACTTGACTACAGAATTATCATCATTGCTTATATGCCTTGAATTGAACCCCACAGGTATACCATATCAAACAATCGACAAATAGAAAATTGAAGAGCAGCGAGACAGATTCACCTTTGCTTCCCCTGCCCGTGCAGAGAGAGCTATCTTCAGCCCCAGGCGCCTAACCTTTTATTGATCTTAATAGCATGGCTTCGTGGCTTTGGGCCATGCATTGTAGCACCACCTCTAAACTGTCATCCAAAAATTTGCTTGTCATATTTTACATACACCATCTCAGTAAATCAGACCTCTATAACAATAAGGCAAAACATAACCAAACCTGGGGCCCACGCCTAGAACCGTGCCTTGCTCGACCAGTGCCCTTCTGTCGCCATGGTTTTTTGCCTGTTCCACTAACCTCACTAATTGTTTTAGTTGACTACGTACCCTGTAGATCAACCCATCAACATAATAAGATATCTCCACAGAAGCTTCTCACAGCAGTAAACGCATTCAGCATTCTAATACTCTGGGAAAATAAAATAACCCATTCAATGCAAAGATAGTAGTATATCAATGGTTTCTCATTCTTCTACAATATTTTAGATACTTCTCAGAGCGGTAAATAAAATTCATAGTGTTATTCAGTAGATCAAGCTATGTCATGAATTAATTTACAGCAAATACAGACACCAGATTTCAGAGTGCATAAGATTGTTGTACCAAACCTGTTGTCGTTTTGCAAGCTGTCATCTCACAACACGATGAATAATATCTTTTCTAATAGGTACATCAAAAACATCTCCAGCTAAGACCATCAAGCCCTTATCTTCACCAAGAAAGTTCGTCACTGGAATTACAAGGTCCTGGTAAAGTCCTGAAAGAATATTTTATGAGTATAATACTACAGCGAATAAGCAGAACGCTGATATCTCCCCATTGAAAAGCAAATATAACGGATAAGCCACTATAGAATATCCTGCATTCACTTAATAATCATGAAAATCATTTTAATACATGAATATTCAAGGAAATATCTTCTTGAGTCCTCTTATAACATTATTAGTTCTGCAAGACATTTCAAACCTCTGGACCAATTCATGCTTTCCCTTGTTTCCTAAGCAATTCATGGCTTATTTTTCTACATTTCAAGTTGCATTTCCAAGGGCTATCGACACATGTAAAAGATGGTCATTATAATCCTCTGTATCTTTTACACAAAAGACACTGTAAAGCACATTCCATCCATACCTATCTTGCGATCAGGCACGATTACTTCCTTCTTGGACAATAAGTCAGAAGGGAAGTCAGCTTCACCATTAGGAGTCAGTATTGAGGTTGATATAGCCTTCGACAACCAAAAAAAAAGCACCGTCCTACACACAGTTACATAAAACACACCCTGATGTCAAGAGTCAAAGCCAAGGATGGGCTTATATCATGTTCATCAATCAACTGCTATGAACTCTAGACAGTAGAAAGTAAGACAACCCAAGTCTGCTTCTCCAATAGGAAGAGACCACTAGGTTATAGAGCAAAGCCGAGAGCACATTCAAAGACAAATAATAAAGAAATTGAAACATCCAAAATTATGATTTCACTCGCAATACACCATCGAAAGCATTTGATCGAGTAAAATCCGCGGAGCAACCACAGGCACAAAAAATTGCTCTTTTGCTATTCTTTTGCATTCACCACATGTAATTATAACACAGAAGTAGAACACGAACATACCCTTAATGATCGAGAAAACTCCGCGGTGGATAAGCTCTCTTGTGAAACGAGGCCGCGCAAATCTACCAAGAAAAATTACAAAACCATTTAACCCATCTCAATGAACGATCGAAATCAAGAATCCACGTAGTCAAACAGATAGGACAGCGAAAAGAACCATTCGCGGCCGAAACCGAGCCGACATGCCTCCACTGGCCCAACGGCCCGAGCGACCGCAACACCCTCCTGGAAATCGACAATGCCATGTCCCTAACTTCGTCGGGAACCGTCACCTCCTCCTCATCTGCCGCCAAACAGACCAAAGCAACAGCCGCCATAAGAACGAAACTTCCACCGCTTTCCCTGAATCATTTCCAGCATCGCACACGCTCGAATCGGCGAATACATCCGGATGCATTCACCGGAAAACGAGAAAGCCGGCGTATCGACTCAGCTGAAACCCAACAGAGTTCAGGCTTAAGCGAGCAAGCGAGCAATAGAGAGAGCTCACCGGAAGCTCTGTGCGGCGGCCGCCGGCGGCGATGGACTGACGGCCGAGCTGCAGGTGGGAGAGAGAGAGATAGGGAGAGAAACCCCAGCCCAGTTTCAAAAACCCTGCTTTGCTCAGATGGACTATTTTCACATCTAAAAAGCCCATCGAAGGAACTATTATGGGCCGGGTCGGGCCGGGATGGGTCGGGTCGAGTCGGGCCAGAGCCGGTGTTGGGAGTATAAATCTTTGCTTATATTTATTATTTTTTTTTTTGCATTCTCCTACTTAGGAAAATGAGACTTGACATTTTTACTGCTAATCTATCCAATTTAGACTAAGTCATGAAAAATGTAAAAGGAGATGTCTATTCAATTTCTTTTCGAAGAAGAAAGGAGTGAGGAAAAATAAAAGTTTATGTTATAACGAATCGTATTTAGAGATATTGATAGAACACAAATTGATTGAGTGAGCAACAGCTCGTAGACCCCATAAAAAAGAATGCTTATTATTTGATCCGTATCTTGACACAAGAAGTCCAACGGAAGCAACACTGGAAATGGCGATCCATAAAAGAAACACCAATACTGAGATCATATAAAACGATGTCATAACTAGAAGGAATTACCGAGTAACTTAGTGAAATTGATATAACTTCTATGAATGGGCCTATATCGAATAAACGAACATCTCCTCCGGATGAAAAAAGATTTTATTTGAAAATAAGTTTTGTCCCATATGGTAAAGCTTAAAGAATTCCCTAAGGACTGGCGTATTTGGGACCAATACGTTGCTGTGTTCCTATATCTCTTTCTAACCACACAATTACAAGTATATTTGTAGTGTCTCCCGATACAAGAGTAAAAATACATAAAAACATCACCATGATTCCATAGACTTCTTTTAAAGATTTCAATCTAGAAATTTTTTTTATATCTAATTAATTTGGCACAAAATATAACAATATGAGACAGATTTATTTTCCTTAAATAAAGATTTAAAAAGTAATAATTTGTCTAAAAAAATGCCAATTTGAGGCAATTTGTTTGATCTTAAAGGAAGTTGTAAAAGCAATAGGAATTTTTAGAGGTTCTGAAAATTGAAAAAAAGGGGAAAAGTGTATTGAAAACCCTACAACTTGTTGCGAAAAGTATAATTAAATACTAAAATTTTCAAAAAATGCAATCAAATTTTAAAATTTGTCAAATTTGTTCAATAATCATTTAATTAATTGCACTTTTTAAAAGTTTTAGGACCCGATTGTATTTTTACGATAAATTTTATGACTCGATTGCAGTTTCATGATAAGTTTTAAAACTTTTAGTACACTTATTTGTTAATTTTTTTTTAAAGTATCATCTATCCTAACACAAATATTTTGTATTTCCAAAACATTTTCCCCTTCTTATTTACCAACGAACCGACCGTTTGAAACGCGGGAACACCCCCAAGACGCACCGAAGTCGATTTCCTCGGATGCTCCAGAAATCCTCAAGCCGAACGCAGCAAAAGCACTGCGAGATTCGGACATGACCCAAGAAACGTTCCAAGCTCCGCGGGCCATGAGTTCGCTGAGAAGCATTGCGAGACACCCCAGCATCTGCCTGATCGATTCCTCCACCACCCTCCGAGAGCTCCTGCAAATCCACGCCCACCTCCTCCTCAACGGCCTCCTCAACGAGCCCCAGTTCTTGGGCCAATTCGTCGCCGCCGTCGCCCTGAGGAACCCCGAGAACCTCGAGCACTCCAGCCGGGTCCTCGATCAATGCGAGAACCCGACCCTGTTCGGCTTGAATTCCATGATCAGGGTCCACTCCAAGAGCCCGACCCCGCAGAAGAGCTTCCGCTACTACAACAGGATCCGGCGTTGCGGCTTGTCGCCGGACAATTACACTTTCAATTTCTTGGTCCGCGCGTGCGCGCAGCTTCCGGCGTGCGGCGTGGGGGAATCGGTGCACGGTGCTCTGGTGAGACATGGGTTCGAGGGCGACCCGCATGTTCAGAGTGGGTTGATTAATATGTACGCGGAGATGGGTAGTTTGGAATCGTGTCGTAGGGTGTTTCGAGGGATTCTTGATCGTGACGTGGTGTGTCAGACGGCAATGCTGAGCGCTTCCGCCAAGTATGGCGATGTCGCGTTCGCTAAGCAGCTGTTTGACGAAATGCCCGAGAGAGATACTGTTGCTTGGAATGCGATGATTGCAGGGTATGCCCAGTGTGGGGAATCGAGGGAGGCCTTGAATTTGTTCCATGAGATGCAACTGGAAGGTGTGAAGGTCAATGAACCTTCTTTGGTTCCGGTTCTATCTGCGTGCACTCAATTAGGTGCACTGGATCAAGGGAGGTGGGCTCATGCATATATTGAAAAGTGCAGGCTTCGGATAACATTGACATTAGGAACTGCATTGATTGATATGTATGCCAAATGCGGTGACATGGATAAGGCCATGGAGGTCTTCTGGGGGATGAAAGAAAGGAACGTTTACACATGGAGTTCTGCCATGAATGGACTGGCCATGAATGGAGCTGGTAGGGAATGTCTCGAGCTTTTCTCGCTCATGAAGAAAGACGGGGTTCTCCCGAATGAAGTGACGTTTGTGTCGGTATTGAGAGGCTGCAGTGTAGTTGGACTAGTCGAGGAAGGTTGTAAGCATTTTGCCTCAATGACCAAGTTGTATGGAATCCAGCCTGAACTAGAGCATTATGGCTGCATGGTTGATTTGTATGGCCGAGCTGGCCGTTTAAATGAAGCGTTAAATTTCATCAATGACATGCCAGTGGAGCCTCATGCTGGCGCTTGGGGAGCTTTACTAAATGCATGTAAAATTCACAAGAATATGGAAATAGGTGAGCTTGCCTCGAGAAAGATGGTGGAGCTTGAAGCAAAGAGTCACGGTGCCTACGTGCTTTTGTCCAATATCTATGCTGATAACAAAAGCTGGGAAGGTGTAAGCCAGGTGCGGCAGGTAATGAAGTCCAGAGGCTTGAAGAAGCTTCCAGGCTGCAGTGTTGTAGAAGTTGATGGTGAAGTTCATGAGTTCTTTGTTGGAGATAACTCCCACCAAATGTATAACGAAATTAAAGTGATGTTGGGTGAGATCTTCAGGAAGCTGAGATTATCAGGGTACATGGCCAACACGAACCCCGTTTTGTTCGATATAGAAGAAGAAGAGAAAGAGAATGCTCTGGCTCTACACAGTGAGAAGATTGCCACTGCATTTGGTCTGATCAGATTGAAGAAAGACGTTCCTATAAGAATTGTTAAAAACCTTAGGATCTGTTGGGATTGTCATGATTTTATGAAAATTGTTTCTCGAACTTTTGATAGGGAAATTGTTGTGAGGGACAATAATAGGTTTCACCATTTCAAAGGTGGTGGGTGCTCTTGCAGGGATTATTGGTGACAATATACAGTTCAGTTGTGCAATTATTATTGGCAGTGTATCTTCTCTTGCATTGTTTGTCCATGAATCCAAAGCCAAACGTCGAGAGCTTTTTACTGACAAATCATGAACCCATATCAGTCTGTTCTATTTTCACATATCCTGCCACATGAATTTGCAAACAAAAGACTGTTCTTTTGTCCTTGACCTCAGGGGCTATTGACCCAGTAAATCAGGTGAAGGCTGCCGGTTGAGTTTCACTTTGAAAGCCAATGACTACATTGAGCAATTCTAGTCTTGTAGATTATGAAGCAGAGAACAAGAACAATATGATCAGGGAGTCAACAAAAACCACATGGATGAACCCTGATAACCGCTGTTCAATGTCCAATACCAAAGCTTAGCAAGAATGAATTTAACTTCTGCAGTGTAATTGGTGTGTTTTATGCAACCTTGACGCTGACATCTCCAACAGTGTGGGAAGGGGAAATGGACAAGCTTTTGGCTTGACGCTTGGTGCATGTATATGCCTCTCATAGATCGTTTCCTGGATCTTTTATTATTTCTAGGAGCAAGGAGGCCCTTGTGTTTGAATGTTATTGGTCCATTGATGGGAGAATCACTAGGGAAGTTGATTTTTCGAACAAGCCTACGACTAGGAACTCAAAACTTTTGCTAGTCTTTCCTGATTTGCTGTGTAATTCAAAAATCTCTCTCGATACTGCTGTGAAGATAGAACTTTTTCTGTAGAGTTTCATTTCAATTTGTTAGAATAGAAAGTTGATGGAGGCAGAGAGGTGTTTCCTTGGAGTTATTTGGAAAGTGAGAGTACCTACAAGAGTCTCTCTCTCTCTCTCTCTCTCTCTCTCTCTCTCTCTCTCTCTCTCTCTCTCTCTCTCTCTCTCAATAAGCAACTTGGAATGTATTCTAACCTTAATAAATTTGCATTAGAGGCAAAGTGTGGGTCAATAGGCGCTTCCTTTGCAAAGCAAAGGCAGAGAAGGTGAGACATCTTCTCCTTCATTGTTCTTGGACAGATTGTTTGGGGCGGCCTGTTATGCTTTCATTGGGCTAACTTGAGTTACACGATTGGAGGATCTATTGAGCATGAATTATGGGTTTGCAGGGCCCCCATTTGCCTAATGTTAAGAAAGAAGGATCTCTCCAATCCTCATTCCGGTTCTTGGTTGATTTGGAAAGAACATAAGAAGAGAACCAAGGAGAGAAGATGCCTGTTTTGGTAATTATTGAGGATTGGCTGAAAAAATTACATCTTTTGGTATTGTGGAAACTTGTGCATGCAAATGCTTACCGAGCTCTTTTTTGGTTCTTTGAATTTTCTTTTAATATGGGTTTGCACCCCCTTGCTGCCCACAGTAGTTAATCTTTTATCTATCAAAAGAAGATGATTGTTTCTATAAAACTTCGAGATGTTTTCTGAATTCTGATCTATGTATGATGGAGGTCCCCACTCTTCTGGTTTTGTATGTTGTCACGCAGATTCAATATGCTCAAAACAACTTGATAGGCTATAAGATGATTAGATTTGGCCGACAAATTGGTCCATAGTTCCTCTGTCTGCTGTTACCGACCCTCTGCATCATTCCGCCTAGCCTGCTAAGAGAGATGATCAATTTACCCTTAACAATTAAACGTATTATTTGAGTCATGTAAGACAATATAGACAATGTATTCAAGAATTGTTTTGATTGAACTTGAAGATATATTTAAAGGATCTCTGTACCCCTTTTTTTCTGGCCAGTGATAAAAATCTCGTTTCTGGTTAGGTTAAAAGTGAGGTTACATTCTCAATCCTGTTCCAAATTTAGTCCTACTCAAAACGTTAATTGTTATATGGCAATCCTGATATAAAATTGTCGCGACCGACCTCCGGTTTTTTTTTTTAATCAAAAAAGGGGGTCTCGCCTTGTATGCGCTAAGTCTAGGCTTGGGACTTAACTCGAGCTCTCCCAAGCCTATACCATATTGCGACTTAAGGTTTAAGTTTTTAACCTGCAAGTGGTTTTTCTTTAGGAGTCGCCTCTACTCAATTTGGGGTAGCCGATTAAACACCTAAGTAAAGTAATGGGAGAATCACCCTACTCCTACGAACTAGAGATTAAATGAGTTCGGGGACTTGGTTACACTAGTTGGGTAACTAATACCCTTTCGGTACCTTTTTACCCTGTCCATGTTAGGCAATTTGGATTGATTTTTGGACCTGTCTCCTAATATGTGAGGTGATGAGGTGGGTGTGCAATCATTAAATTAACAATCAGCAGTTAAAATAAATATGCAATTTAGGGTTCTACTCCTAACTATGGATACGACATTTAGCATATAAGACAGTTTATGCAACCATATAGTTAGGAAAAACATGCACAATAATAATGCAACATCAATTTAAAACATTCAAATATGTCAAATAATTTAGAAAAATATTCAACAATACTATATCTAAATTATATCCTAATTTAAAAAGAAAATAAAAATTTATTATTTTTTTAATTTTTTAATAAAAATAAAAATATAATATTAAAATTGGGTTGGCTCGACCGATGGGGTCGTTTAGAACCGACTCGGGTCAATAGACCCGACCCATCGCGTTGACCTGAGTCGGATTTCCAAATTCGACCCAGGTCAGGGCGTTAACTTGAGTCTGGACTAGGTCGAGCCTAGTCGGGGCCCGGTCCAGTGGATAAAGACGAAATAGGGCAGGTTCGACCAAGTCGAACTGGCCTATTTGGCCTATAGACAGGTCTGCAGGCTGGTCGAACCGGTCCATAGGTCGGTCCAGGGACGGCTCTCGCATGTCTGGACATGTAGGAGCCTTGGCAATGAGATTTGGCGTCTTGTCGGCCAACCCAAGCCACGTATGGCCTAGATTTCCACCCAACTTACCTTCTCCGACCATCGGGCCCGTTCTTCGACGGCCCGTTTGCCAACCGGCGACCAAAATCAAACCTGCTTCATTAAGACATTTCAACAAATACATGGCGTGCACAAATAAAAACGAGAGTTTTTGACCTGATTCGAGGTTCTGGCCAGCTCTGACGGCCATGACTCACTCCTGACCACGACTATGGATCGGGAGGAGGATCCTGTATGGGTCGGGATTTGCACCTAACGGTTCGCACGAGTCCCGGCCAAAGTGCACACAAAAACAGGGGGTAGGCAAGGGAGCTCAGGGCCGGGGGAAACTTACCGGTCAAGGAGTCTTTGGGGAGTTGTCGACTGGTTTATGGGCATTGGCGAGATGGGCTAATTCCTCTTCAATCTCTGCAAATCACTCAACTTGCCTTTTTTGCTCTCGGTTCTCTCTCTATGCTCTGTTTTGAACCAAAAATCCGACTCGTCTCACTAAGCTCTCTTCGCCCTTCATAATGGACGCTCGCCAACTGCTCCGCTCGAAAGTCATCATCATTAATGACCCCTTCGTCGGCCTAGCTACTTTGCGACTTTGGTGGTTGCGGTTGGGTAGTGGGGCGGAAAGTCTTCCTCCCCAGGCGGCTGGTCGGGGCAAGGGAGAACAGGGGAAGGAGAAGAAAGGGATAGTCGGGCTGGGCCGGGCCCAGGTTGAGCGAAAGAAGAAGAGAAAAAGAAAAAGCAAGCTGGGCACGCAAGGGGGGGAAAGAAAGGGCTGGGTCGACTTGGCCCGACCCAAATTTTTTTATTTTTAATCTTAATTTTTTTTGAATTTTTTTCATTAAAGAAAAATACATTCTTAGTAATGCAAAGTGTACCTATGTCTATATGCAAGGCAGTTGAAATTAAAACATTTTTTTGTTTTAGAATAAATAATTTAATTCCTAATTTTTTCATAATTAATTTTGGGCAATTTAAAAAAGGTGTCAACAGCTGCTCCTCTTTGAAGGTGAACTCACAGAGTTGAGCTTGTAGAGATTGCATTCAAAGATAAAATGACACTTAAATTTGGCTAATGCATGTTCAATGAATGCTATTTTTTACGGGACCGTGGGTCCCATTTTTATGATGCGATATAAGATGATGCATATCAAAGCAAATAAAAACATACTTGAGTTTACTTACCATGTCGGGAGGGTAGAGTAATTTAACATGGTTAATATTGTGTATCAAGGATCCGAACCTGCATTCGGTCTCCTTAACGGGGGAAATGGTTTGTCTATGACCCGAACATATCTTTGGTCACCTTGATGGGGATTTAATTTGTCTAGGACTAGAACCTATCTTCGGTCACCTTGATGGGATCTGCTTTGTCTAAGTACCTGCATCTTGTCAGAGGTACCTGAAAAGGCTTGATGTGAACAGAGGGGGTTGATCCCATGTTCGGAGGCTTACCATAACAATTGTAAGTACTTGGTGAACAAAGGGGTCGGTCCAATGTTCGGTTTTGCTTGCTTAGTATCTGAATCTTTCTTCGAGCGCACCACATTGCGATAAAAGTGCATGTTTAGTATCTGAATTTTTTTTGAGACGCACCACATGGCGATTAAAGTGCCTGCTTAGTACCTGAATCTTTTGTTCGAGTGCATCACAGGGCAATGTAAGTGCCTGCTTAGTACCTAAATCTTTTTGTTTAGGCGCACCACAAGACAATGAAAGTACTTGCTTAGTACCTGAATCTTTTTGTTCGGGCACACCACAGGGCAATGAAAGTACCTGCTTAGTACATGAATCTTTTTGTTCAGGTGCATCGCATGGCGATGAAAGTGCCTGTTTAATATATAAACTTTTATTCGGACACACTACAGGGGTGATTGAAGTGCCTATTTAGTATACGAACGTTTCTTTGGACGCACCACAAGGCCATTGAAAGTGCTTGCTTAGTATATGAACTTTTCTTTAGATGCACCATAGTACAATTGAAAGTGCCTACTTAGTCCTTGAAACTGTCTTCGAGCGCACTTCAGGGCGATGAGTGCAGTGCCTGCTTAGTCTCCAAAGCTTTCCTCGAGTGCATCATAGGGCAATGGTGCCTGCTTAGTCCTCAAAACTGTCTTTGAGCGCACCATAAGGGCGATGAGTGCCTGCTTAGTCCCCAATGTTTTCCTCAAGCGCACTACAGGACGACAAAATCGCCTGTTTAGTACCTGAATTTTTTTGTTCAGGTGCACCACAGGGCGATGTGTGCCTACTCAGTCCCTAAAGCTTTTCTCAAGCGTACCCCAGGGCGTTGAATGCCTAGTAGGTCCTCGCTAGCAGGTCTTGAAAAGGGACTTCGGTATGCAAAAGCGTACCGTGTTAGCTCCACTTACGAGAATATTCGAGAGTCTTTGGAACGTCTTTGGAGACAATCAAGACGTTTGGTGCTCTTTAAGTCTTTAAGGACATTTTATTTGTCAAACACGATTAGAGTAAATATGCATGCATTCATCAAGGATATAGACAAACTAAGTTATTCCAGAATGCACATTTCAAAGCTCACTGGAGCTGTAGATAACTCAGTTAAAGCTCATGCATGATAGTTTTGCTATGTTTGCATCACCAAATATCTACTGAGGGTAATTATTACTGAGACAATTTTTGCTCACAAGGTGGACTTAGCAAAATGCTGAATGAGGGATTTTCGGTCAGAAAGGACTTTTCACTCACTCTCATTAAAAAAGGTTATCTATCCCAACAATTAATGCGGAATATTGAAAGCACTCAATCTGATCGTCATCACATCAATAAGGGTCTGAGTTTTCTCGTAAGCAGTACAATTTTACCAATCTAAGAGTTTTTTATCAGGATTGTAATGCAGGCTTGGTTAATGGCTTAACAAAGGAGACTGTGCGAGTCAAGGCCATGAAAGAAAAATACTCCGCAATCTTCACTGTGTTTACAAGTTAAGAACCTGCAAAATGAGATAGAAGTAATCTTGCTTGCACTTCCTCGAGCGATATTTCTAAACATTTGAAACTCTACGTTAATTCAAGTGCCCTAGTCAAGAGAGACTTCATGAGAGACGTAACGTAGACTCGGTTTACAGGTTGAGAAACGAAATGGTCGTTCGGCTAAAAAATGTGTGTATAAGAGGTGAGAGTTGGTGATCATCTTGGCGTCGTCATCAGTTCTTCTCTTCACCGTCAGGATCTTTCTTTGAAAACTCCTTGGGGTAATGTTGTGCTTTGGCTTCCTGGACTTATGTCTGACAATCGCAAATTCGCTTGGGGATACAAATTTCTTTACGGTTAGAATTCACTTTTGATCACTTTTTGTCTATGGGCACACTGCTTTTTTTTCATGCCCTTAATTTTCATTAATTGATTTTATCATTTTTTTCTATTCTTTTTTGTATTGTTAGGAACTAACCAAGACAAGTTTTGAACAAAATAATATTATTAGGCTTTTGGGGTCTTCAACTTTAGTTGGCACTTTGGACAATGATGCTTAAACTGTGATGGCCTTCGCCTTGCCCCTATATGGGGGATGATCACCAACTAAGTTCGTACGAAACGAAACTACAAGTTCAATTTGGCTAGCAAGGGATATAAGTATATGGGATAGAACTGCTCTTCGTCATCCTATGGCACTTAAATCATCGTGAGAATTCACTTGTACTAATGACACTCAATGATTGATGCAAGTAAGAGCAATAAAATTTCTATTCATTTTTCTCACCTCGCAATGCCGACTTACCTCGAGTTGCCCCTATGTAGGCTAGTTTTGAACAGAGGTAATTTGAAATTAGCTTCCAAGTGTATGAGCTCAAAATGGTTAAGCAAATGATCACCAATAGTGTATGGAGCAGATAAATGAACTGCCTCTTGTCATTTTGGCTATCGTACCTTATGCGAGAAATCTCTTTACCTTGTAGATTTGAAATTTTTTCACTCGTCTCACTAGGGATTAGTACGTGAGAATATGTATAGACTAAAGATTGCCTTTCATCATCCTCACATATCTTGTTCAGTATATCGGAGCAGTTCGACACCATTCGGCAAATTGTCAAAATTTTCACATAGAATTGATGAATTAAACGGGTAAAATTACCATGTAAAATCCTTTTCCAAAGACATACAATACACTTGGGGGAGGATTAAGCGTCTATTTGCTTTAAATTGTTTCATCTTTTTTTTGGTTCTTTCTAATCTTACAAAAAGAGTTTTAGGGAAAGAGGTACTTACTTGTACTGTAGTGGCTAGGCAAACCTGCAAGGTAATAAGAAAGATCGTGTTAATGAACAATTCTTTGAGGGACAGAAATTGGGAACGATATGACATTACCCTTCACATCTCCTTTCACTTGAGTTTTAAGCTAGCAATTCCTTGAGCTTTCTTGGATGTCAACAATTCCGATTGAGGACAACATAAGCTTATGTTAGTAATAAGATGAACGAGGGTAAATTGAGAACCATACCAAATTACCCTTCGTGTCTCCCTTTTACCTTCAAAGCTAGCAGAGTCTTTTCTTTCAAAGCTCTTTTCTGGCTAGTTTTAAAGCTAGAATGAAATCGTCTACAATTAAGGGTGCTCCTAACTAGGCGGTCCTATCCTTGGTGCTTGCTATGTTAATGTGGTCCCGACACGTTAAGGAGCTTCTCAGGAATCCTCTGATTCTTGACTGCACAGGGCATGTGCAATTGCTTCCATGAGGATCTTCGCAGTAAAGCTAATCTTGACTTTGAATGTCTTCGATTGATATGAGCGTTGTAATTTTTTTCGATGACTACCGTTGAGACTTCAGTGGTTGTTAGGATCAACATCAACATTATTTTGTCATATGCAAAGTTCTTTCCACCTACTCGTGTTAGACCTTTATTCAAATTCATCCTATATAAAAGGAAAGAATATGTTATTTCTATACTAAAATGAATGAACTTTAGGAACGAAATACACCCTTTTGATGGACTGGGAGAATTCCATGCCCCCTAGTCTACTCTTCCAACTAAGCGCTTCTTGCATTTTAAGGGAAAAATATGTTAGTTGATTGTACAAACTTGGGCTAGGACAATGGACAAGATACATCCTTTTAGTATGTCGTTATGTTTCGTTTGAGAGCTCCTAACATTTGCTCTCTATCCGGCTCCCTAGCACGTTAGAGTCTAGCATGCTCCTCAGTTTGTCACTTTCTTGTACGAGATAATGTTCCGCTCATCATGGAGTCAAGGAATGCTCAGCACACCCTCTAACTCTCTGGGATCGATATCTCACACTAGTAGTAATGAGATTTGCCCTACATTTCATCTTGAAGGTTAGATGATCTTCATTTGGCTTGCCCCAATCGGATTAGCCAGTCTGCAATCACCACTAGGATCTAATGTGTTCTTTAGTTTGTCACCATCATTGGGACTTGATGTGTTATTTCTAAATGCCCCTTCATAATAACAAAATCAAAATGGAATATGCTCTAAGACACGAAATGAGCGAGTTAGGAAAACAAACAAGGCTATAAGCATGCATACTTTTCTACCACCATTCTTTTTCGGTCCTTTTGAAAAATATTAAAACGTTCGCTTTACTTTCAAAAGTTTGGAAACGAGGAAGCATGAGGAAGCCCGGGCCTCAGAACACTTTCCTTTACATGGCTGGATATCATCAACGGGCCAGTTTGGGATACTTCCTCAGGCCCTCAAAACATTATTTATTTGTAACAAGTGGATTTACAACCTTAGGGGAGAGGAAGTTTAAAAAGACATTTCTTCCGGTAGAAATGACGACAAAAAATAAAATACAAGGATGACCCCTTTTTTAGGGATTCATGCAAAAGAATGAGAGGAATTCTACTCAGGCGGGCTTGTACTTATTCCCTCCATTGGTCTAGAATGAGAAAGCTTTCTTGTCTAGCAAACTCTGGATTTGGCGCTTAAGAGTGTAGCATTCATCAGTTGAATGCCCTACCTCACCAATATGATAGTCACATTTCTTGGACGAATCATAGTTGAAGAAGTTTTTAGGATTAGGACGCATCGGCTCGATAGAAGTAAGCATTTCTTCTGGAGAAGTGCCAGCATCTGAGACGGGGATCCGAGGAGTGGAGTGAACTGCTTTTTGTTGCTTCGCCTTTGGGGCAGCTGGTGGCTTGAAATCAACTACTACCCATTGCTCATCTAAACTGTCGGGGGAGGACGAGCGGTCTAGGTAAATGTGAAATCCATATCTACCAAGAGCTTACTCTCCTTTTTTGTGCTGAGTCTATTGCTTGCAAAGGCGGGGTCAGTAAACCATTCTTCATGCAATCCCATTTCAATGTGTTTGCCCATCGAAACGAGTCGATTAAGTGACTCAGGAGTAGCTCCAACCAGCTGATGTCTGTATTCATATGGAAGAGACTTAATGAACAGCTTCGTTTGTTCATGATCAAGAAGTTCTGAGATGACCTAGGCGACCAAGTTCCTCCATTTGGTGGCATATTCTTTGAATGACTTACTCTTCTTCTTCTCAGTTCGTTCGAGGTCATCACGAGAAAATGTGACATCAATGTTGAATTGGTACTGCTTGAGGAATGCATCGACGACATCATTTCAAGATTTGAAGGCATATACATCTTTTGACATATACCATGTCACGTTGGCCCTATCAAGCTTGCTTAAAAGGTTTGAATCATGAGGAGTTCATTATCGACATATTGAGTCATTCGCACATGATACATGTGCAAGTGGTGCCTAGAGCATGAGGTGCCATTATATTTCTCAAACTCTGGCATCTTAAACTTTTTTGGCATCTTGACCCTTTTGTACACATATAGGTCAAGTGGATAGAATGCTGCGGGCCTTGTAACTATTTTAACATCTCATTGACCTTCACAAGGTGTTTATCATGTTCCCTTGTTGGTGCGCTTACAAGTTCATTTTTCCTAATGGCAAGGGGAAGCGAATCATCCTCTAGCATAGACATCTTGCTATCGCTGGCGAAGGCTTGCTCTTTTCCAGTAGATGATAGCGGTAGGACCACCTCAATTGATGCAAGCATGGGAGTGAGTTTGTCATGGATGGATTCCACATGCTTCGTGAGATTTTCGATTGCGTTGAGGACCAGTTTCATCTCATTTTCCATGTTAGTGAGACAGATCAACACGTCTTCCTCGGCCATTTTTGCCTAGCAAATAGGTATAATTCGTAGATACCTGTTAAAAAAATGGCAACAAATGAATATAAGATCTCATAAGGGATTAGTCCATGACTTAGTCTAGTATTGTATTTAGCTATCATGTATTTTTTTATTTGCAAAAAATAAGAGAAGCAAAATTTTTTTTTATTTATATATTCGTTACAACGGCAACCCTGGGGTTCAAACCCCGGTCGCTTCGGACCGCTCATTCCTCGGGTACCACTAGGCCAAGGCCATGATAGTGTTAATGGGGCGTGTGCTTTTTATTTATACACAAAATTTCTCCACTTTTGAAAACAACAAGAAATCGCATGGGAAAATAATAATTTATAACGCGCTTTAGAAAATAAGAACGTGAATTGGAAGTAAATATTTTGAAAAATTTTTAGTAACTATTTCTTCCAAAACGAACACGGTATTGAATCCACAACTAACCTAGACTAATCATGGATTGACCGGGACATACGAAGATAAATAACTTGCAAAATGCAGAAATAGAAAACTTACTTTACCGGGATCCATGACAATCACAGAAGCATGCACATGAGGAGTGATGTTCGATTTTTATCTAGATTGGCTCAACAAATTGAAGCTAAAATGGTGCCTGACCATCGCAATCTCGCATTGGTGTCAAGTCCTTTTAACCTCGGCCAAATCGAAAAGAATATCTCATAGTCACGCAAATAGCGGCTAAAGATAGACACTTTACGATTGTTTTAGATAGAAATTTTGGGAAAAAGAAAGGCAACCTCTATATCACGAGCTCGCGTTCAAGGTCGTATCTTTCTTAACACTATCCTAAAATGCCCTATCGCGACTCAGGTCCAACGACATGGTTATGTGTGCAATGGTGTAGCGCTAAAATTTTAAAGCATGTGCAACAATTCATAAACAATCATTTCAAATCGACAAGAACATTTAACACCTTGATGTCAGGGTTATATTTGGAATCCTCGCTGCCAAATAAATGTGTTTTTGAACTGGATAAAATTTTTTTGGCCTAAGTCCACTTAAGAAAAATAGCCCCCAGCGAAGTCTGCAGTCTATAGTGATCGACCTCCGATTTTTTTTAAATAAAAAAAGGAGGTCTCGCCTAGTATGCGCTAAGTTTAGGTACGAGAGTTAAATCAGGTTCTCGCAAGCCCATACCATATCGCAACTTAAGGTTTAGGTTTTCAACCTGAAAGTGGTTTTTATCTAGAAATTGTCACTAATCAGTTTAGGGGTGAGTCGATTAGATACCCAAGTAAAGTGACAAGAGAATCACCATACTCCTACGAACCAGAGATTAAATGAGTTTGGAAACGTAGTTACACTAGTTGGGCAACTAATGCCCTTTCGGTACTTTTTTACCCTATCCATGTCAGGCAATTTGGATTGATTTTCAGACCTATCTCATAACATGTGAGGTGATCAGGCAGATGTGCAATCATTAAATTAACAATCAGTAGTTAAGGTAAATATGTTTCCTAGGGTTTCAATCCTAACTAAGGATACGACATTTAGCATATAAGATAATTTATGCAACCATATAGTTAGGAAAACATGCATAATAATAATGCAACATCAATTTAAAACATTCAAATATGTCACATAATATCAAAAAATATTCAACAATACTATATCTAAATTATATCCTAATTTTAAAAGAAAATAAAAAATTCAATTTTTTTTAAAATTATTATTTTTAATAAAATAATAAAAATATTAAAATCGTGGTCGGGTCGACTGATTCGGGTCAGTAAGAACCGACTCAAGTCAACGGACCCAACCCACCGCATTAACCCAAGTCAGATTTTCGGATCCGACTCGAGTCAAGAGAGTCAACTTAGGTCTGGATCGGATCGAGCCCGATTAGGGCTCGGTTTAGTGGATAAAGACAAAATAAGGCTAGTTCGATCTGGTCAAACTAGCCCTATTTACCCTACAAACCGGTCGAATCGGTTTGCAGGCCAGTCTAAGGATGGCTCCCGTGTGTCTAGACACGTGGGAGCCTCGGCAGTGAGATTCAACGTCTCGTCGGCCGACTCAAGCCACATATGGCCTGAATTTCCACCCAACTTACCTTCTCCGACCACCAGGCCTGCCATCTGACCACCTGTTCGCCGGTCGCGCGACCAAAATCAAACTTGCTTCATTGGGACATTTCAATAAACACATGGCGGCATAGATAAAAACGAGAGATTTCGACCTATTTCAAGGTTCCGGTCAGCTCCGACGGCCACGGCTCGCTCCCGACAGTGACTATAGACTGGGAAGAGGATTGATATGGGCCGGGATTTGCACCTAACGATCGGCGTGAGTCCCAGCCAAAGCGCACACAAAAATGGGGGGGTAGGTAGGGGAGCTCAGGATCAGGGGAAACTTACTGGTCAGGGGGTGCTTTGTGGAGTTGCTGGTTGGTCTACGGGCACCAGCAAGATGGATTGCTTCCTCTTCGGTCCCTGCAAATCACTCAACTCACCTTTTTGGCTCTCGATTCTCTCTTTATGCTCTGTTTTAAACCAAAAATTGACCCGTCTCTCTTTGCTCTCTTCGCCCTTTATAGTGGACACCGGCCAACTACTCCACCCGGAAGTCATCGTCATTAAGGGCCCCTGCGCCGCCTAGCTACTCCACGACTTTGGTGGCTGTGGCTGGGCAATGAGGCGGAAAGTCTTCCTCCGCTAGGCGGCCGATTGGGGCAAGGGAGAACAGGGGAAGGAGAAGAGAGGGATAGCTGGGCTAGGCCGGGCCCAACTTGTGCAGAAGAAGAAGAGAAAAAGAAAAAGTAGGTTGGGCTCGCGAGGGGGGTGGGAAAGAAATGGTCGGGTCGACCTGGCCCGTCCCGGATATTTTTTATTTTAAATCTTAATTTTTTTGAATTTTTTGTAATAATAATCTTTTATATTTTTTTTCATTAAAGGAAAATACATTGTTAGTAATGCAAAGTGTACCTATGTCTATATCCAATGCAATTGAAATTAAAACATTTTTTGCTTTAGGAATAAAAGTTTAATTCCATATTTTATTTTGGACAATTTGAAAATAGATGTCAACAAAAATGATATTTAGCTCATTAGGATCATTTGTGCATCCTAAGCATCTTAGAACCATATTGACAAGATGTCCTGTTGAACATTTGGATAATGGATTTGCATATCCTGCCTTCAGATGGATGAACTTTGTTCTGGTTTTTTCTGTATCCTTTATGCCTTGTGGATTGAGCATAAAATGTTCACCGCAGCAAGTAGAAGGGTGTTCGAAGTAAAAAATATGTTGCCGAAATTGGCCTACTAATCCTAAAAAATGTGATGATTCCGAAGACAACGGGGTCTATGCATGCTTGCAGGAGTTGCGGGCATCTCTAGATTCAGGTTGTCTTATTTTTGCATATGTTTTGACTGAGGTAGTGGCAGGATTATATTTCTATCTGAGGCATACAATATGGACCTCATAGGTTCCACATAAATTGATCCAGTAGTACTATTCTAATTGGTAGTCATAAATAGGAACCAAGTATTGATGACTTGGTGATAAATCAATCATTTGTTGCCAGGATTCCTCCAAGTCAAACAATGCTAAAGCAAATTCATTAGTTTTTTCATGTACAAATTGAGAAGGTGTGTCTTAATGAGCACCTATTTCAAGATTTGACATGAAAAATTAGGTGGCATGTCCTGTGGTTTCTCAAAATATGAATTGTCCTTGGTAATATATGGAAAATGAAATCGTACTTTTCTCCTTTCCGGGAATAATATAGGTGATGAAATCTTCTTGATTTCTTCTTTTACTGAAAAAGAGAACATTCATGAATTGTAATGACTATATCTTGAGCTGAATTAAGAAGAAAATAGTGTGGCAAATATATTTCCAAGGAAAGATAGCCAAAAAATTAGTACTCTTACTAACAGTGAAAATGAATCGTGGAAGAAGTCCTGTCTACTGTCCCTTCCAGCTTGAGAAAAGGGTCTTTCCACTATTGCAGTATATGATGTGACCATTGGCTACAAGTACCGTTGTCTATCTTTTTGTTGAAGTATTGTCCTAGATTGTTTGACAAATGAGTCTTATATGCTCTTTATATATATGTGTGTCTCCCTCTACCTAAGAACTTAAGCTTTTGGATTGGATTTCTTACACTTTCTTGGATAATGTGTTTAATCCACACTTATTGGCTGATGGACACATTATGCTTCAAGGACCAGTTGCTCTTGCACTCCCACTGTAAGGCCATTTCCCCGATCTAGGTATAGAACCGAAGTTCTCATAAAGTGCCCTCTGAATGCTATCGAAGTTATCTTCTTGACCTACACATTACATATCTCACATTTTTCTCATCCATCTCGTATAAAGTGTATGTTTCTTCCGTTTGTGCATATCTCGCATCTGCAACCTGTTGAATATATGTCTCGAGTTTAAGTCCGAAGCGAAAATCTAAATATTTTAAATTGGATATTTTGCGGACATCCGAAATCAAGCAAAGCAAAAGAGACGTGAGTTTCCGGATTGGAGTTGGAGTTCGTGGCTTCAAATTGGAAAGTCCGAGTGGACTTTGATTTACACAATGACTTAGTCAATGTGTCAGAAGAAGAAAGAAATCAATGAAAAACAGAATTATTTCCTCCGTTAGAGTCGGCAAGAAATAAAAGAAAGAAAATAGAAAGAATAGAAGTATTCTTTCCTAATTCTAGTGGGATTTACGGTCAACAGAGGAAAAGTCCAAGCTAATCTTGGTTGACCGAATTATCCAGGTTTCCAATTTTGAGTCCGCCACATTTTCTTCCTGAGTATATCTTTACGCAGTTGTTGATGAATACATGAAGGTATTCTTGAAGTGCCGCTAGTGTGCGAGTGCTTGGCGGTGGGCAATCTTCAAGGTTTTGCTCGTGGAATTACATCCTGGCATTTTCTTCGTGCATGAGTGATTTAGCAAATTAAATGTTGTGTTAAGATTTGTGTATAATTCTTTTGCGAGATTGGGAGATTATTTCGTGAAGAATTGTAGAGCTAAACACTACGTGAGTTATTGGATGTAATTGGGACTTGAGAAACACTAAGAGTGTTTGAGTGACTTGAGTATGGTTGTAATCTCCGTTATATCGCTTGATCTATAGTGGAATTCTATGCTGCTCTTCCCGTAGACGTAGGTTGCTACGACTGAATCACATAAATATGGTGTCTGATTTATTTTCTTATTCTGTCAATTTTATTGTTGATCGCTTGGCTTCCGCAATAATTGGTATCAAAGCCTGGCTTACTTAAGTTGAAGCGAATCGATGGTGGCAAAAGAAGGAAAAGTGAGAATCGACAGATTTGATGGGAAATATTTTGGTTTCTAGAAGATGCAGATTGAGGATAATCTATATCAGATGAAACTGCACTTGCTCTTGTCTGGGGAGAAGCCAGAGACAATGAAGCAAGTTGATTAGGAATTGCTAGATAGATGAGCTTTTGGTGTTATTCAGCTGATGTTGGCTCGTAACGTCACGTTTAACATCGTGAATGAAAAGACCACTACGGGCTTGATGAAAGCCCTATAGGACATGTATGAGAAGCCCTCTGCGATCAACAATGTCTATTTGATGCGACGTCTATTTAATTTGAAGATGAGAGAAGGTGCATCAGTTGCTGATGATATTAATGAATTCAATGTGATCGTTAATCAATTGAGTTCAGATGAGATTGACTTTGAAGATGAGGTACGTGCTTTGCTTCTATTATTCTCATTGCCTGATAGTTGGAGTACTACTATTACTGCTGTTAGTAACTCCTCTGGGTCGACAAGTTTGACGTTTGATGGTCTTCGAGATTTAATTTTGAGTGAAGACATCCGTAGAAGAGAATCTGACAAACATGTATATGCTACTTTAGTAGATGAAAATAGAGGAAGAACTGGTACACGTATTAGTAGGAGTAGTATGAACTCGAATAGATGAAGTTAGTCTAGGACTAGTAGTGTTGTCTGTTGGAGTTATGGCAAAAGAGGGCATATTAGAAGGGATTGCCTTAAGCTGAAAAATGATAAGGGTGAAGGAATTAGAGTTGATCACGGATGATGTTACAGTTATAGCTGATGGTAATTCGGATAATGCTAATTATGTCTTGTCTGTCACTAATGATTCGTCGTTTGGCAGATAGATTATGGATTCTAGTTGTTCTTTTCATGCTACACCAAATAGGAACTGGTTTACTACTTATCAGTGCACGTATAGTAGTAAAGCGTAGTTGGGGAACAATTCTAAATGCGATGTTATTAGTGTTGGCAACGTCAGAATCATAATGTATGATGGTATTGTGTGGACATTGACTAGAGTGAGGCATGTTCCAGAGTTGAAGAAAAATCTGATTTCCTTAAGTGCCTTGGATTCAGCTGGGTGTCGATATTCTTCTGAACGTGGAGTTCTGAAAGTTATTCGAGGTGCCTTGATAATAATGAAAGGAATCAAATATAGTGGCCTGTATGAGCTTTAAGGTGAGACAGGTGACGAAGAATACGCTGCGGAGATGTCGAAAGCATCAGTTCGAGAGTCTGAATTATGACATATGCGTTTGGGCACATTAGCGAGAGAAGCCCGAAGGTTCTAAGTGAAAGAAATTTGCTTTGTGGTTATGTTGCTAACAAACTGAATGTATGCAGGTACTGTGACTTAGATCAATGGCGAAAAGTGCAGTTCAGTGAGCCTGTCAGAGAAACCACGAATATTGCAGAATTAATTCACTTAGATGTTCGTAGGTTGCTACAATTTCCTTTGAGGAAGAGTGCTAGATTTACGCTAACAGTTGTTGATGACTACTCGAGGAAGACTTGGGTGTCTGTGCTTAGACACAAGTTTGATGTTGTTGTTAGAATCAGGCAGTTGAAAGCTTTGATTGAAAAGGAGACTAGTAAGAAGATCAAGCAAGTGCGGATTGACAGTAGTATGGAGTTTTGCTCGGAGCTATTAAATGAATTCTGCATGAAGGAAGGCATAGTGAAACACCACACTAGTGTCAATGAACCACAACATGTTGCAGAGTTGATGAGCAGAATATTACTAGAGACGGCTCATAAAATGCTCTCTAGTGCTGGTATGGCTAGGAGATTCCTGGCGGATGCGCTTAGTATGGCGAGCTACCTGAAGAATAGATCTCCATCGACTGTGATTGAATGTCGGACTCCCGAAGAAGTGTAGACAGGTAACGTTGCTGATTATTTTGTTCTTAGAATATTTGGTTATCCATGTTATATTCGAGTTAGTGATGGTAAGCTCAATGGAAGGACAAGAAAGTGCATGTTCCTAGGTTATGCACAAGGTGAGCGGGGTTATAAGTTGTGGTGCCCGGAATTAAATTCACCTATTATCAGTAGAGAAGTTACGTTTAACGAGTCTCTAGTACTTCTAGTTAGGAGTGTTAATAGCAGTGTTTATACGGATTTGAACGGTGTTCAACTTAAGATAGAGTTGTAACCAGAAACTCCTGAGGTAGCAGGCGCTAGTGAAATAATCGACACGGATGGTGCTTATAGTGAGGTGGAGCCTATTGAGTCAACAATTGCTGTAATTGCTGATATTTATAAGGTGCGTATTCGATCTTTCGATAGATATGGATGCAACAATGGTTTTGCTTTATCTGCGATTGAGGAGATTGTGTTGGAAAATCATTGTAAAGCAGTTAAAGGTGCATGTGGAGTTGATATTTTGATGAGGCCCACGGCTATGGCGAAGTTCAAGCGAGGCTTGGACTTGAAAGACGTCTGTGGTGGTTGAACCCATTGGGGCTGTGGGAGAGTAGTAGCGGAATTCGGATTCTATCAAAGCGATTGTGACCTGGCTCAAACGTCGAGCCAAGGTGGAGATTTTTGAATATATGTCTCGAGTTTAAGCCCGAAGCAAAAATCTAAATATTTTAAATTTGGATATTTTGCGGACATTCGAAATCAAGCAAAACAAAAGAGACGTGAGTTTCCGAATTGGAGTTGGAGTCCGTGGCTTCAAATTGGAAAGTCCGAGTGGACTTTGATTTACACAATGACTCAATCAACGTGTCAGAAGAAAGAAATCAACGAAAAACAAAATTATTTCCTCTATTGGAGTCAGCAAGAAATAAAAGAAAGAAAATAGAAAGAATAGAAGTATTCTTTCCTAATTCTAGTGGGATTTACAGTCAACAGAGGGAAAGTCCAAGCCAATCTTGGTTGACCGAATTATCCAGGTTTCCAATTTTGAGTCTGCCACATTTTCTTCCTGAGTATATATTTACGCAGTTGTTGATGAACACGTGAAGTTATTCTTGAAGCACCGCTAGTGTGCGAGTGCTTGGCGGTGGGCAATCTTCAAGGTTTTGTTTGTGGAATTATATCCTGGCATTTTCTTCGTGCGTGAGTGATTTAGCAAATTAAATGTTGTGTTAAGATTTGTGTACAATTCTTTTGCGAGATTGAGAGATTATTTCTTGAGAAATTGTGAGGCTAAACACTGCGTGAGTTATTGGATGTAATTGGGGCTTCGGAAACACTAAGAGCGTTTGAGTGACTCGAGTGTAGTTGTAATCTCCGTTGTATCACTTGATCTATAGTGAAATTCTGTGTTGCTCTCCCCGTGGACGTAGGTTACTACGACTGAACCACGTAAATCTGGTATCCGATTTATTTTCTTATTTTGTCAATTTTATTATTCGATCGCTTGGCTTCCGCAACACAACCAATTTTAACATTTGGCCACGGCCAATTGCTGGCTCTGGCAAAGCTGTCATTACTTAGTGCCAAGCATTAATCAAGAACAATCCAGAATCCGCAATTTCTTCCTCAATTATTTCTTGTCAACTGTGCTGAAATTTGTTTTACTCTATATGCTTCTGATATAGATGTCTGTTTTTACCAAGTAGTTTTATTGAGGGATACTCTGAATGAGGAGTATATGCAGGATACGTTTTGTTCTCATGGATAATTTCGTTGTGCTGAGTTTCTGCAGTCTGGTCTTTCATTCGGTTAATGCAGCTTTCATCTGTTGTTAGACTTGCAACAGACGTTTCTCATGAACATTATGATTTCTACACACAATTCAACAAGAAGTTAACTATTCTGTCGTAGCTCAGAATTTTTGCTTTTGGCAAGAACCTGGCCATTTTTTTTGACAGTTCAATTTTGTATTTGTCATCTGAACTTGTTTGATCAACTCATGGAACTAGACATAACAGCAACGGAAGCAAGGGCTTATTACTTAAACTTCGAATATTAAGAACTTTCCATCCTTCCCTACACTTCCAATTGTTGATCGAACCTGCAAAGGTCTATCTGTTTATCAGTGTAACAAGGGAAGTTTTATCATAGGTTTTGACATGACGTCCATGTGATCGCAGTAATGTGACTTGGTTAGGCTTGTGGATTTATAATCTCAGCTCCAAATTTAAAATTAACAAGAAAGCATCCTTGTAAATGTCATCCTGGAAGGTTGTCGTGAGAAGGGACATGTCAATCATTATAAGAGTTGTGACATCCCAAAATTTGCCCATTCAGAATTTATGAAATGCTTGGATTTATGAACGTACTTGTAGTTGGTTCTCGCTCAGAACTAATCATTCATGGGATACTAGCCATTAGGGAAAGGCTAATTAGGGATTTAAATTCATGCGACTAAAGAAAATTCGATCATGAATTAATTTTCGGCCATAGAATCGTTGAGGTGACATTTTGAGCCAACGTAGGCCGATCTTACGGTAGTTATGGACCGATTCGTCACTATCATATGAGTCGATCATGAGTGATTCCGTTTGACCACGAAATGAATTGACGAATGATCCAGAACTTATACCGAACAATCGTGCCCGATGGAACTAGCGATCGAACCTCACGATTACATGACAACCGAAGTCGGCACGAAAAGCGAATGAACTTGCACGTGACTCAATTTATTATCAGTCATGGGTCGAATATGCGAATTTCCCCAAAAGCCGCCCATTAGTTTGAGAAATGCTCGAATTACGTTGAATAAAATTCAATTATTTATTAGAGCCCAAATTGGGTGTCGAAAAATTAGGAAGTCACAACGGGACATTAGGATAACGTTGTGGTTGGAACGTACAGCTTTAGACTTTCTCGAATCCTTCAGAAAAATTTAAATTCGGCAAGAAAATAGAAAAGTGACCATTTTACCCTTGGAGGTTTATAAAGGGCAAGTGTTAAAAGGTAAGGGCATTTTGGTCATTTTGCCCTAATTTTTATGTTGGACAATTTTGCCCTTAGAATTTTATGAAATTCCCAAATTTACCCTTGGATATTTTGGAAAAGATTTGATCCGGGCCGTTGATTTCAAGATAAGATCGAATCTGGGCCGTCGATTTGGATTGTGAGGAAAGGGCATGATGGTCATTTGGCCCCCCTAATAATTGACTTGGATTACTTAAGCCCAAAATCCTCTCTCTCTCCTCATTCTCTCTCTCTCTATCTCTCGGCTCCCCCTCTCCCTCACCGAACTGACCCCCGTGGCCGCGCCACCACCGATCGCCAGTCACCACCGCCATGCCACCGTCGTTCACCACGCCACCACCGTCCCCCTCACCCTCTCGGTTCTCTCTCTCCCTTGTGTGGCCGTGATCCACGGCCAAGGAAGCTATCGCCGCCGCATGCCGTCCAACCCACCCGCCGCCGCCGCCATGTGCCGTCGCTCACCGTTGACCACTGCCTGTTTTTCGCACTAGCCGAGTTAGTCTATAGTTCGGTAAGTCGCGCCCTAAACTTTATTTAGGACTTTGGGTATCGACGAACAAATTTTGAGGTGGAATCGAGTTTAATTAGACACGAATTAGTATAGTTTTAGGGGCAGAATTGATTAGCGGGCCTTAGGAATGAATTTGGGAGATTTTGGTGGAAAATTAGAGGCCAAAGGCAGGCTGTGAGTGGCTGAAATGCATGCTGTGATATGTCGTACGGTATGTAAATTGGGTATTTGGATTCAACGACTAATTGTGTGAAAATGTTGTGAAGGGCTAGAATTGATTTGTCGTAGTTTGGATGTGGAAAAATGGCAATTTGTATGTTGATTCTGTGTTTGTAATATGACTGAATTGTGGTGATGAAAATGGGTGCATTAATATGCAATTGATTGATACTCGAGTGTGTGCACTCGTGAGATTTGAGGTTTGTGATGTGCGTGTGATCACTAAAAGGCCCTGAGGCGACGCGGGGTACATATAAAATATATGGTATGTGAATATGTTCGTGTGATCACTAAATCCCTGTGCGCGTGTTTACGTGGGGAATTGATCCGTTCTGAGGCGGTACGACTACGCGGAATGATGCCCGGTATTACCGGAGGACTGCCAACCTAAGGCGGTACCATTACGCGGGTTGTGTTGTATGTGGTAGGTGTTGAGCCTGAGGCGGTACCATTACGCGGGTAAGATACATGGCCTGAGGCGGTACCATTATGCGAGCTGAGAAGTGTTGTGAATATAGCCAACCTGAGGTGGTATCATTATGTGGGTTGCGCACTAGGTGATGAATGTTGAGCCTAAGGCGGTACCACTACGAGGGCAAGATACATGGCTTGAGACGATACCATTACGCGGGCCTTGAAGTGTTGTTATGAGTTAGTTGCAGTGAACTTGAAGCGGCACTACTACGCAGGTCACTGGCGAGTGAATATGAGTTAGTTACAGTGAACCTGAGGCGGTATCATTACGCGGGTCACTGGCAAGTTGGGTGGAAAGAGTGTAATGAGGTCGGAATAAATGCATGAAATGAAATTAGAATGTGCATGTGATTAGATGTAGTGTTGTTGTGGCTAACATGCAGGTTGCACGCTGGAAAGGTCCAGGTAAGCACAATTGTGTGCCTGTGATGTGATGGCTGAGTGTGATTGATTATCGTGATTGTCTGGAGGTATGTGATAGCCTAGGTGGGGTTAGGGGTGTACTTATTGAGATATAATCTCATGGTTATTTCAATCAACAATTTCATAACCTCGGCCTGAGCAATGAATCTCCTGCCACCGCCACCTGAACGTTTTGGAGTACCGATGCACACTGACCACGACGTTATAGAGTATCCTATAGATGACCACATGACCTGGATCAAGCATATGACGATAGTCTGGGTAGATGTAGGATTACCCCTATGGCAAGCCCACACATATACCACCTAGTTTTTCAGGGATGGGATAGATGAGTTTGGACCCGTCCGGGGTTTCGATGTCCCTTTTGATGGAGTTGGAGATTGGGACCCGGTAGCCATACCACCCTCCCGACAGCGAGATGACTAGCTTAGAGACGGCCCGGGCGTAGTCTAATCTTCACTGCGCCCAAAGACCCGAGCCTTCTGGGGTCGAGTACCTAACCAAAGTCAAGAATCGCAGGGTGGTACGATTCAATGGACGTGGATCTCGAGGCGATCCTAGAGGAAGAAGAACCCGAGGTAGAGCCTAAAGAGGCCCCAGAAGATGAGCCAGAGGATAAGCTTGATGAGGAGCCAGTTGAGGAGGAACGGGACGAGGTTCCAGCGGAGCCAGGTGACATAAACAACCCGATCGAGATCGAGGCCGAGCCGGAGTCCTCAGAGGAATAGACAGTGCAAGGGAATTCGGGTTCAGAGGATGAGAAGTCGACTCGGAGTGAACGCCAAGCAGAGGGCGTAGGGGCTAGGTTTATAGGTTGGGAATAGGCTTTTGAAGTGTTTCATTTTTGCTGATAGGGAACCCAAGCTATCGATCCTTTTTTATGTCGGTGGTTAATAGTGTATAAGTTCGGTGTGCTTGTGTATATGGTGGTTTGTAAATTGTGAATATTATATAAGTTTGAATGAGCAATGAAGGTGTTTATTCTCCCTGATTACCCTAGTTCTATTTGTCCGAGTATTGGTGATTTCCTAGTCGATATGAATCTATGATTAAGTGAAATGGGGTCGGCAATACCCTGGGATATCGCGTTATTCGACCAGAGAAGTGTGTCACGTGCTCGATGGGTTTCGGGGCGTGACAAGAGTAACCACCTTTAACTATCATATTGTTGATCTTTAGAATCATAAAGAGAGTAGCAACATAGTTACAGAGAGTGGTGACAAAATGTTTATGGTGAAGTTACCTTAATTATGGTTGCCTGAACAATTAATTACAGTTAGAGTACAATTATAAATATAATTTTGTAATACATATCAATTACATATTAATATCTCCTTAATCTGAAATAGGTGTAACGACTTAGGGATTGGATCTCAATAGCATGTTTTGCCCATTAGGTAGTTCCTTATTGAATATGTCTGCTAGTTGATTTGCTATGGCACGTAGCGAATATGTACATTGCCGGACGCAATCCGCTCTTGAACAAAGTGAAAGTCTAGCTTGATGTGTTTGGTATGAGAATGAAACATGGAGTTGAGAGCAAGGTAGCCGGCAAAGATTTCCATATATATGGTGAGAGAATAAAAAAGGGATCCTGAGCTTACGAAGTAATTGGCGAATACAAATAATTTTAGCAACACAGTGAGCTACAACATTGTTAGCGAACAACAGAGTCTTTAAGGCCAAGGGAGTAGACATGTGCTTGACCTTAATGAGGTCAAATGTGCATAAAAATGAGTAAACATACTTTGCTAGAGATAAAAGGGTACCATCAGTGTGGTGATGCTCCTCAATGCCAAGAAAATAGTGAACTGGTCCCAAATCCCTAGCAAATTCCTTTAAGAGTTGTGTAACCAAAGACCGTGACAAGGATACATATAGTAGATTATATAGACCACCCCAAGAGGAAGCATTGATGAATAGTGAAGGATCAACCTTACTCGCAGTGAAGCCCAAAGATAATAAAAGCGATGAAAGAATACATGTGTATCCTATTTTAAGCCATAAACAACTTTCCGTAGATGGCACACTTGATTCGAGAACTCAAGACAAGAGTAACCTAGAGGTCAGTGCATGTAAATTTCTCGTGAGGGATTGAGTGTGCGAAGGCAATTTTGATGTCAAATTGATGTATGGACCATCCTGATGAAATGACAATAAAGAGAACAACCCGAATTGTAGTAGGTTTAACAACCGGGTCAAATGTCTTGTTATAGTCCAGTCTCACCAGCCACTTAAATGCCCATGAAACATGATGAGCTTTGAAGTGGTACAAGATCCCACATGTGGTTGGTGACCAGGCGTTAAAATACATCCATGATAACTACTTTCCAATGTTGTTCAAGAATGGCCTAAGAATAGCAACTCGATGTCTCTTCGTGAAAAGAGTGAGAGAGATAAAGAATAAATATGATTTAGAAATTCCAGATTTGGCATGAGTTTGCATAGGATGATGTTAAGAGAAGAATGTTCTAGACAGAAAGTTAGATAGGACTTTCAGGTATGTTGTGGAAGGAATCGAGTCAGGAGAGGAGCCGAGTTCGGGCACAATAAGTTTGGTCGAAGGGAGAAGTGGTGCAAGGAAAAATACATTGAAGTAGGTTGGGTGGGCCGAGAGGTGGAGAGAGGCGGGTAAGAGGTTGGGCTAGCAAAGAGGAGAGAGGCGAATGAAGAGTTTGAGCAAATCAGAGGAGAAAGGGTTGAAGGAGGGAGAAGGTAGAATCGGCTAATTTGAGGAAAGAAAAAGAGAAGGGGCTAATATGGAACAATGCGTTACGAGACTAAAAGGGGTGAAGGATTCAATGAAAAGAGAAAATTCTCATCATATCAAACATGACAACTGATAATAATACGATCACTCGACCAATCAAGACAACGATAGCCTATGCGATTCTACGTGTACCCAAAAAATATACGTGGCATGGAATGAGGTGCCAACTTATGAAAGACATGAGACGGAAGAAATGGACAACAAAACATTCAAAAACACGAAAGAATGAGTAATCAAACGGCAATCAAAATAAAACAATGGAAAGGAGAAGCAATAAAGGGATAAGTGGGAAGGTGATTAATAGTGTAAACAATAGTGAGAAGAGCATAAGCCCAATATATCGGAGGAATATGAGAATGGATTATACATTTTGACTTATTGTTTGATTTTGCGTTTGTACAAGCCATGTTGAGATAGGGTGTGTGGACAAGAAAGACATTGAACAAAGCCATTGTCACGTAAGTATGTTTAGAATGAATTACTAGTGTATTCACTCATACCATCGGTCTACAAAAATTTAGTTTTGGTATTGCCTAGATTTTTTATAACACAGCATAATGAAAGTGTCTAGGCATCTTGTATTTTTTTTTTCATGGGAAAGACCGTAGTGACACGAAAGTAGTCATCAGTAAATTTAGATAAAATGGACTCGTCTAGACATAAGAATAAATTAAAACCAAAGGAAAAGATGCAAGATGACTAACAGACTCAAAAGGTAATTGACGAGATTTTCCCACTAAGCAAGATTCACAAAATACTGTCTTAAAACTTGAATTGCAAACACAAGTGAAAATATTTATTAGAATGACTAAGACAAGCATGCTAGTGAGTGAGGGAGGCGAAGAACGTCACAATAGGATGCAAGTGAGATGACACCAATGAGTTGGAGATCGGATAAAAACCATGAGAGGAGTTGGTTTGGAGGACAACTTTCCTTGTTTATTGGTCCTTCAAATAAATGGATGAACCATCAAAATCAACAGTGCGGGAATTTATATGGAAAAGTTGAGTAACGAAGAGAATATTGTGAGCCAGAAGTGTCACGCCCCGAATCCCCATCGAGCTCGCGACATCCCGCTATAGGTTAAAATAATGCGACGTCCCAGGAACGTCGCCGATCCAACCCAAATATCAGAGCCACATGCGGAAGCGAATATAAAAACCCCAGACAAAAAGATGACGATAACGGGGTAGAACACCATAACAATCAAACAACAACATATTCATACAACACTAAATATACAAACATCGTATTACAGACATAAATACAGACGAACATCCTCCGCCATCGTTTTAACAAAAGTTCAGGGTTTGGTTATCTTAACTTCACTATGGTCAACCCGATTTACACAACCCCTAAAATACCCTAGGGAAAGCCCACTGATTGTCCTCCTTTCCATTCTGTTCATGATTCTTCGGGCTTGAATCTCCGGAAACTCATCTGCAGCTCCACTGGGCACCAAAGGCAGCTCCCTGGACTTCCAAAAAGAGGAGGCAGACTTTCCGGATCTAAGGTTGGGGGGTTTGAAATTGTGGATTATACAATTATAAGACGAATCTCAATAAGTGTACAACCCCAAACCCTACGTAGGTACTCACATACTGCCAGACGAAAACACGCAGAACACACATAATCAATCAAACTAACAACCACACACGACCCTACCTAGAATCCATCATGCACATTCATGCACGTTAAACAATAATATAACCAGCACATCACAGCAATACATCATAGACGCGCGCGTACCTCAATTATAAAACAGAAACCACTTGGGTACGTCCTATACCATGCCTAGCAGTTTCTACCCCATAATTAAGCATCACATCATGCTATACAAACACACTCACACACTAACTCACACCATGCGTCACTTTCCCAAATCTCGCACCTCAAGCCAATTTTCTCTCATTCTCAACTTTCCACCGCTACCGTGCCTACGTAAAACGTATCAGGCCAACGGTCTTATGATCTTGTCAGGCATCGACACCCCGTCAGGCCGAGCATTGTCACCTCGTCAGGGACGGCATTGTCCCACGTAAACGAACATGCCTCAGGATGGAATCCTACACACACTTTCCTTCTACTGCGCCCTCGTAAAATGCATCGGGCCACTGGTCTTCTGACCATGTTAAGCATCGTCACCCTGTCAGGCCGGGCATCGTCACCTCGTCAGGGACGGCATTGTCCCGCGCAAACGTACACGCCTTAGGACGGATCCTTTCCAACCAATCTCATATTTTCATATTCTCGTTCCACTCAAACCACACTTACACACGACCAACAATTGCACGGCCAAACATACACACCTCACACACATACATAGCCGCGCACCAATTCACATCTCACGTACACTTCACAAACACACGTTCTCGTCACATGAACACTCCACCAAATCATACACTCTTGACATGCGAGTACAATACACAATCACACCCACACACCTCACGATCACACACGTGGCACACGGCCAATCACACTCAATCCAAAACATATTTCAAACCAGCCCACGACCACAACTCGCACAACCACGTATACAATTCAATTCGAGGCAATACCTCACCAATCAATTGCACAATTCAGCTGCAATCATTCCACACCATCTCAACCCTATCCGAGCCTATCAAACCACAAATTTCCAGCCACTAAATCAGTCCACAACCACTAACAGTACGCTTAACCCAACAAGCCCAATCAAACCATAACAATTCCAATTAACCACACAATTAATCCCCGATCCATACACAACATCACAGCCATCATCGAGCCTCCCAAACCTCGAAATTCATCTCCCAAATCAGTCCATATTCTCTGAACAACCAGCATTAATCTAATTCCCAAAACAGCCACATAAACCCCCTAAATCGAGTCCTAACCGCGTCTAGCAATACCCGAGGTCCTAGGTAGTTTTTGGGGAAGATACTTACCTAATAAAACAGGACACTCAATTGAACAGGGGGCTGGGATGGCCAGGATAGTGGCGGCGGCGGCGGCATCGCCGGCGACGTATGGATGGCAGAAATATCACGGTGGCAGCGGCTCAGCTGTTCAAGCTCCGGTGAGCGGCGGCGAGCTCCAGCGTTCCTTTGCCGAGAGAGAAAACTAAGAGGGAGAGAGGGATTTCGGGGGAGAGGAGAGAGAGTTGTCTGGCCAGAATGAGAGAGGAGAGAGAAACTCGTCCAACTTGGTCAAATATAGGGGGCTGGTTGCACCACATGTCGCCGATCCAACGATTTTGACTAAAATGCTCCTAATCCGAGGGTCCTCATTCGATCCAATCCAATATTTGAGGGGTAAAAGTGTCTTTAGGTCCAATAATGCAGCTGACATATTTTTAATTATCCCAAATATTTTTCCAGAACTTCGAACCAAAAATAGCCCAAGGGCAAAATGGTCATTTTTCCGGTCTCGGGGCGAAATTCTAATTTTTGTCCAAATCAACTCTAAATATGTGTGGCCAACATAATATGGCGTCGGAATTGTGAAAATAGCTTCTTAAGCCCTCGAAAATCGACTGCAAAGTTCTGGGAATAAAATAATATTATTTTTCACTTCCGAGCCAAAACTCCAATTTTTGACCGTAACAACTCTAAATGTGCGTGGCCACCCCAAAATGGTATCGACCTCAAAAAATAATCCCATACGGCCTCAGAATCAACATCGAGATCCATAGGGGCAAAATCATAATTTTCCCGGTCTCGAACTGAAATACATTTTTTTGCAAAAATGGGTGGTCCCAAGGTTGGCCAAGCAAAAAACGTCATCGGCCGTCCAAAATTGTCACTTTCAAAATTCTCGATTCCCGGGCCCGAATTCCAAAAAATGACTAAAATCAAATAATCGCGACTTTAGCTTATCTCTAGCTAACGGGTGGCTCATTGGGATTATGCGTTCTCGACCCGTGACCGACACCAAGTCAAATCACGTTTAAGTTTACTCTACCCGGGACGACCTCGGTTGTCATATAATTGCGAGGATCTATTGCTAGTTCCCTTTTGACACGATCAATCAGTTAGATCGGTCTTTGTGGGCCCAAAACATTCCCTCATTAATCCTTATGGTCGAAGGTTGAACCGAGGCCGAGTTCTTTGGTCATACGAACTCAATCCCGTAATGGCCTTACCCCTAAGGTTAGCATCCCGTGAGTGCACATTTCCGAGTGAGATCTCACTATAAGTGCATTGGCCAAAATTCATTTCTTAAATCCCGGGAAAGGATCGAAAATTCAGACTGTTACAAGAAGATTGGGGATATGATAGATATGAGATAACAATAAAGATCGAGAACCAAATAAGCTTTACCAATTGGCTTTATAGGAAATAAATGAGCATCCCCAACCAACTTGCTTGTTAGGTTTTAGGAGTGTATCATTAGTTATGTGTGCCCATGCTCCACTATCAAGATACCACAAGGGATCGGAAGTCTCACCAATCGAGAGAGTTGAGAAGGATTCCGAGAGATCATTGGTGGTGAAGGCATGGTTGAACAGTTTGTTGACATTATAGCGCTGTGTGCCTATTTTCGTTATAGTTTTGACAAATAAGATTAGGCCAAGATTTGAGAATGCATCCCTAGGTGTATGGAGGAGCATAGGGCCTCAGACCACAATGGGACTGACCAGAAGAGGCAGAGGAGCAATTAAAATTCGAGGCTGATGATTACTGTGAGCTGAACCAATTATAGGCAGATTGCAAACCCGATTCATTAGTGGAGAACCTTCTACCATGTCACTGACTAGATTTTCTGTCACATTCCGATTTTTGGGCCTGGGAAGCCGCAGGTAAATTATAATATCCTCAATTTCAATCCCTGAGAAATGGCTATGGTTTAAGTTTTGACAGTTTTCCAATCAGAACTAAATTGTTTTCTTTTGTTTTGGAAAACCTAGTTTTCGGATCATTTGTACCCTTTTGTTTTGTTATTTTTGGGGAGACTTTTGTGATCCAAATTTCCAAGCGCTTTCTTCTGGAAAGTTGTTCCAAACATTTTGAAATTTTACGTGATTTAATTTTAGAATTTTTGGAGTTGATATGAGTGGTACAATGGCCTGATTTTCGAACCGTGTGAAACTGCCCAGAATGGGTATTTCGGTAATGTTCACACTGTCTTGATTTTTTATAAGCTTTTCTGGGCCGATTTGGAAAAGATTCCTTCACGAAAGTTGTTGAGAACTTTTTTTCTATAACGTGTGTAAATTTGGGAAATTTCTGAGATGATTTGGATTCTGAAAAGAGCTTATTTTGAGAAGCAAAAATGCTGTTCCAGCGAACTGTTTTTAGTCTGTATTTGAGTGACCGAAAATGGTATTTAAAGAGAGAATCAGATTTCGTGTTCTTCATGAAAAATATTTATTAAGGTCTTGTTTATGACATATCCGAATTTGAGAATTTTCGGAGTTCATTTACTATGATTTTAAGTTCAATTTCGTGAACAGTGCAAAACTGTTCGGTTTTTCCAGATTTCAAAGATTTAGCATTTTCTATATGAGAAAGTTGGAATTTGGACTTGGTATCTTCTGGTGATTTAAAATACACGTTCCAAGCTTTCAAATGAGATATTTTATGCCTTGATTAGAGGTCGGACCAGAGGAAAACGAAATTTTGAAATAAATAGCCAAGAATGAAGCTTGTTCAAGAAGTTTTAATTAATGGCTTGTATTAATGCTTGGTCTTCTTTTCCACAAGCATTTATTGGCCATTATTATTCTTGACTTTGATGACCCTTCATGATGGCTTAGAGGTAAGCGCGCTTACCTCATTGCCCCGATGACATAAGCGCTTACCTCATCAAATTTTGGCCCCAAGTTTCCCCTCCTAAAAAGAGAAAGGCCATTTAGCCAAGGGGAGAGAGAAAAGAGAGAGAGAGAGAGAGAGAGAGAGAGAGAGAGAGAAAGAGAGAGGGGAGAACCTCACGTGAAGCCCCCTTCCTCTCCCTCACGCCATTTCCATGCCCCGAGAGCTCCGCCAATCCTCTTTTTTATTTCTTACTTTATAGTCATGATCAAAAAAGAGAAAAATAGAAAGAAAGAAAGAGAGAAAAAGCTTACCAATTAGCCCGTGTCTTTCTCGTGGTTCGATCAAATGAGAAAGCTATGTCCAAGGCCATGTGTTCGTGTTCAAGCCTAATATCGCCCAAGAATCGCCGAGACTCCCGTGTTCATTTCTTGTTCTAGTTTGGTTAGTTGTGTAAGTAAACTTCCTAATATCGGGAAAGGAAGTTGTGATGCGTTGTGACTTGGTTTGCTTGGACCGTTTCTCGGTCATTTGGTTGATTGTGGTTGGTTCATTTCTTGATTTAATCATGATTCGTGTTTGAAGTTTGTTTTGGCCGTAGAATCGAGACTTGAAAGGCAAGGTGCACATGTTATAGCCATGCTTGATGTTCTCTTGTACGAACTTTGCTATTGATCTGCCATTGATGCGGGTGCGGTAAGGGCCGGCTTGTGCTAACGGCGATCCCCTCGTCCTCGCTTGATATTAGTAGGTTTACTTACTGAGTCTCCCCGACTCATCCCCCATTTTTTTTCCACCCTCAGGTCCATAGGATGGTCGCATGGACGGCAGCGACAGGGGAAGCTTGAGCCATGTTAGAGTTCGAAGAAAGCGAGGAGCGAGAAGCCATAGTGGGGATAGGAAAGCCCAAGCCACGTTGGCCTGTAATTAGAAAAGCCTTCGGAATAGGCTTGTAGAATATGTGTGATATTTGTTATGACCCAAGAGAGGAGCTTGTTTAAATATGTTTGCATGTTTTGTAAATATAAGGTTTGCTCATGATGCTGTTTGTTTTAATCCCGCTGTTGTTTTTAATGTGATTGTCCCGAGTATGCTTCCGCTTGTGTTTAATAAGATAATAATGAACGGGACGTCACGTTAATGGCCCCGAGGTACGGGGCGTCACATTTTCTGCCTCTAGAATTACGTCCACCCCTGACCCCTAGAACGGGGGAATGGGTGCAGTGGCATGGCTAATCAAAGCATGATGAATATCAAATGAAGATGAGGAATTAGATTTTTGAAGAAATCATTCTTCTTGGATGAAGAGTTGTGAAGGCAGATCACCAAAGGAATTGTAGGGCTATTGGTGACTTTGGTGTGACAAAGGGATCGTACTTAGATGGGGATCCCACTAAGGGCAATCTTTTAAGTCCTTGTTGAAGACGGAGTAATTGTTTGTAGTGTTAGAGTTTGCAATTGGCTTTAAATTTCAAAGATAGTCAAACATGGACTAATTGGGTTTCTTGATGGCATTCTAAAATCAAGTTTCAGTCCAATTAACTTGGCCGTGCAGCGATCAGTAAAGCGTCTTCTAAGAGTGAGCCAAACCTCTCGAATTGTCCGAAGGTTGAGAACTTCATGAAAATCTCAACTTTGAAGGTTGAATTGATTAAACTACGGAGGCACTTATCTTTCTTGACCCAAGTGACATAGGAGGGATCGACCACCATAGTCCCAATTTCATTAAGAACAAGCTTTGATTGATATGCAAAAGACCCATCCATATGGTCCAGTAGATCATTACAAAATAGAATAGGTTCAAACAAAGCTTTTCACAAAAGATAATTGTTTACATCAAGATTGATGGAGACAAGACTTGTGCTATTGGGAATGTTGGGGGGAGAGGTAATGAGAGATTGGGATTAATGGAAATAGAAAATGATGGATAAAGAGATAATAGAGAAGAAGAAAAACTGGGGATGAATAGGAAATACAAAAAGGAGCAAAAAGGTGTGGATTTGGGGAAGAGATGTTGAGGAATTTGATGCTTTTTCCGGTTCTGATACTATGTCGATATTTAAAGTCATAAAGAGAGTAGAGACTGAGTGTTTATGGTGGCTTGACCTTAACTATGGTTGTTTAATATATATAAATAATATTAATTAATTAGAGGTGGGGTATAAATAAAAATATAATCATAGAAAGACCCCATAGTACATATCAATTATTAGGGAAAATTGGCTCTAGGGTAGGCTGGTTCTCATCCTGGAATTGGAAACCAGCCCACTTGATCTTGAAATCAAATTAGACTGGTTTGGTTCTCGAGTGGATCTAGGAACTGGCGGTATAACTCCCCTTTTCTTTTTCCAGCAAAAACAAGTATGAACAGAATTGGACCGTTTTAGGGACCATGGGATCCATAGGAGAATAAAGAAGAAAAGGGATAATATGATAAGAAAAGAAATTAATTGATGGGAACCTAAAGCATCATTGTGCTTATGAATTTTGATTAACGACAATCTCGAAAAATCTTCTCAATGCACTTTCGTGATCGTAACCATACATGCAGGTTGCTACTATACGAAGCTTTGATCAAGGCCGTTCTGACAAAAAGGAGGCTTTGATTAGAGGCTTGACCTTCCCATTGTTAAACCCTTTTGCAGAATTTTAATGCCTTTTATTGTGAAAGTGATGGTTTGGAAACATTGCGATTTCCCATCGGTCACTACTCCCATCTGTTGGTGCTAGCATGACCATCGTAGTCTGCCAACTCCATCTTCGCCAATTAGCTCGATCTCCATCACGTTCTCGTACACTTTGGATGAGCAGGCAAAAAACAGGAAGGCTACAGAGTTCCACTTCGAATTAGCCAAATTTCAAATAATTTGTTCCTTAAAAGGGTGAAATTACTGCTCCCAAAAAAAAAAAAAAAAAAAAAAGAAAATCAACGCTGCATTAGTTTTTTAAGAAATGTGTTTTAATGATAAGAATTTTTAAAAGAAAAATAGAATAATCGGTTCGGTCCAGGTGGTCCAAGTGGGTGGATCCACACCTAAAACTGGACGGGTTTTCATTGATTCTAAATTTTAGGAACCAATAATCGGACAAGGAAATTAGTAACTTGGATTTGGACCAGTTCCCTCGAGAACTAGCCGGAACCGACTGCTTCGGTTCTTGGGTCGATCTGGTTCTAGTGCTCACACATATCAATTACATGCATATGCCAACCTCATTTCATGTCCAGCTTTGATGAATCTTTCTCGAGCATCTCTTAGCAAAGCAAATGTAATAAGATCATACCTTCCCTTGGCATCAACTCGGGATCGAAGAATTCCTATCCAAAGCAGGAAGATGATAAAGGCCTTTATGTCAAAAGCTGCACTAATTTTTGATAATTAACAAATCAAATGCCAAAAGTTGATGTCTTCCACTTTATTGAACTAAGAAGGCAATGCAATTGAGGTTCACATAACATCCTTCACAACGAAACAAACCCTTAGCAACAGTTCTCTATGGCACTATAGGGGCACCATTTCAATTGGTGGGGGGCTTCATAATCCTCTGAAGCACTTGTCGGCTTGCTTTTCCAGTTCTTCGACATCCTTCATGATCTCTCAGCTTCTTCCTGATGTCTTCTATTCCAAGCTTCACTGCCTCTGGTCCCCCCTCAATCGCAAAATCAGCTATCTGCAAGAGGCTCTTGATCTGTACCTCCAAACGGTCAATAAGAACTCTGATTGTGTCCAGGACCTGGAAAGTAACAAAGGTACCGGCCTGTAGAGCTTTTAGTTGTAAGAATTTATTCATGTAAATCATGGTGACTTCTGTTGCAGAGTTTATTGCATTTTGGACTCCAAGACATTGTTCCCATCCTTACAGCTACATAAAAATGAACCCAGCCTCACAATGTTCATTATGTTAGATGTGAGAACTTCTAGGGGAAACTATTGTTTTGAACTTAACAGGGATGTTAACTTGGTTTGACGAAATGGTGGAAATAGTCACTGTAATAAGGGAGAAAAAAGGTTAGTAGTACTCACTTGCATTGACTTGATCACCTCCTCCTCTCCCTCTAATATATCTTCATAATTCTTCCAAAGGGAATCGATCCACTTGCCCACCGAATCCATGGTTCAGGCAACTGCTGCCACTAAAGCGGCAGTGAATGGTGGCAGTGAATGGTGGAGCAACCACTACAGCAGTCACGACCGAATAGATCAGCAAGGCTTGGAAAGTTGCAATCAGTATAATGTTTGAGACAATCGCCCAAGTGCGTATGCTCTTGAGCTTCTCGTCAATCTCCTCCTTCTTGATCTGCAACTTCTCGAGCATGGACTTTTGTTGCTTGTGGATAAACTGAAAGATCTCGAAGAACTCAGTCAAGGGGTCTCTAGTCTCCCTGAATTTTGTCAATTTCTCCAAGGTGTCTGAGTACCTAAATTTTTCCAAGGTTTCTGCATCAGTTTATCTCAAAACAGAACATGTGTATTTCTCACCACCTTCCTTGTATTGTTAGGATATCATACTCTAGAAATCAACTCAATCTCATTGGCATGTTGGGATATGAAGTCAATGGCCAATGCATAGAGAAAATAGGAGAGATTGAATGCCGTAGCATTGGCAGTAGTAGCTCAATAACCAAATATACTTAGATGTATGTGCTACCGATGAAGTTCCTTGGTAACTGAGATACATATATACCTGCAGTCTCCTTTCCTGTCTTCTTCTTCGAAGCAATGAAGCATATCAAAAATCAGCAATTGGATATCGCGCACATACTTCAAGCAATTCTCAAGGGTGACACAGAAATTGAGGGTGTGCAAGCCATTCGTTAGGTCGTCCCTGACAAGCTCGAACAGCTCCGGAAGGTTTCTTCTGGTGTTGGTATCTCCCATTGACCTTCAGGTGAGATCATGATGTTAACAAAAAAGAGGAAGAGTACACTAAAAGGAATATAATGAAACAGTAACAGAAGTATATGTCCCCTAGAGAATGTTAGAGCATGTAAAATTGAAAATGAAAGGAAGAGAATGGAAAGGAATTCCGAGTTATGTTAGAAGATGGTGGTCGCATGTCCCAAAAGTACAAATTATTAATAGAGCAATGATTAGAGACCATGTTAAATATATTTGGAATATAGAACGAGTAGGATAAATGACTAGAGTAATTACTAATATCCATGTTCTATGTTTAAGCACCTGAAAGACGCGAAATTCACTGTTTTTTTTTCCGGTTTAGGAGCAATTACTGAGGGGTATAAACTAAAGACTCCACTGAAAAACTAGAAATTTAATCATGTTTGTTTTGAGAAAAAAAGTTAAATCATAAAGGAATTTTTTGAAGTTCAATAAATAAAAGAGTTCAAGGACTGAGAAATCTAGAAATCAGAAAACATAAGACGACTTATGAGATCTGGTACACATTTTTTTATTTGAAAAATACGATAAATATAATTTCCTATTGAATGTTTTTGGATTGGATAGCATTTTAACAAAAGGGTTGGAATATTTCACACAAGACATGGCTGCCAAGACGAGATCAATCTAATCTTCATCATTAGGGAAAATGTCAAACAAAAAATCCCCAAAGTTATTATGAGCAGGCAATTAAGAAGATAAGAAACGATGCGATTTCTCACAAAAACCCCACTTGCAATGTTCGTCCAAGCCTAAGAAGAATTCAATTAGCACTTCGCAAATTGACATGCGCATCCACCGACAACAGCACGCTGGTAATCAAGCCGGCTAAACACAAATTCTGATGAAACAACGAATGGAATGACACTTCTATATGATGTTCACAGTTATGATCGTTATCATCGGGTCATTACGGAACAAAGAGCAGCTGAGCGTAACGATCCGCCTATTGCCTAGGTATTGGGTGATTTTCCTGTACTTAGATCATGAAGATGCCCCAACAGGAATCATTTATAGGGTTATTCTGTGATTCATCCTATCGATACATTCATTTTAAAGCTCAACAAGATAGTTCTATGAGTCAGGGTATATCTCATAATCCAGCATGGTCATGGGTTTTTCAAATTCGCGAGGGCCTTCTCATTTGACTAGCCTGCATGATAATCAGCCAAAGTTGAGATACAAGAATCTGCATAAGATCTAAAACCATAACAGGAATACAATCCAACAAGCAAGATAGCTAACTCTTCTTGCACAATTGAATATAAATTGGATTTCTTTACCTAAATGGTCTGTTTCTTGCAATCAATTGCTATGCGAGACGGAAGTTAGAAAAGAGAGAGAGGGCAAGATGGCTTTGTTGAATGTGATGAAGATGAAGCGCCCTCTCGTGTGGATTTATATTCTTTCAATGGGAAAATTGTCAAATCAGTCCTAAACTTATTGTACGGTGGCCAATTCAGTCCTAAACCTTTTAAGTTTGCTAATTCAGTCCTAAATCTTTTAAATTCTTGTCAATTGAGTCATTCCAGCCAATTTTCGCCGGCCGGCGCTGGTCGTCCGATCAACGCTGACGTGGCAATTTTTAATTATTTTTTTCAATTTTTTAATCTTTTTTTCCTTTTCTTTTTTTTTTTTTCTGCTTTCTCCCCTCTGGCCGGTCCGACTTGGCGAGGCTCAACCTCGCCGATGAGACCCAGGCGACGGCGAGGCTTGACCTCGCCTTGCCCAGCTAGGGGCCGACGGGGTGAGCTTCGCCTGAAGCCTCACCAACCCTCCCTTTTGGCCGGCCGCCGGTTGCCGGACCGGCCAGAGGGGAGAAAGCATAAAAAAAAGAAGAAAAAAAAAGATTAAAAAATTGAAAAAAATAATTAAAAATTGCAACGTTAGCGTTGACCGAACGACCAGCACTGGCCAACAAAAATTGGCTGGAAGGACTCAATTGGCAAGAACTTAAAAGATTTAGAACAGAATTGGCAAACTTAAAAGATTTAGGACTGATTTGGCAGCCGTACAATAGATTTAAGACTGATTTGACAATTTTTCCTTCTTTCAATTGGAGGATAAACTTGATAGAGATGACATAGAAGGCATCCAGAGAAAGCTTTTGAGATTTTGGGCATAGTTACCCATAATGCTCATTCCATATTAGCGTTTCTCGTTCTCAAGAAGATTCCGAGAAACTAGGTTTAGAGATGATATGTTGACATCGGTCTCGTTTTGCGCGAACAATTCCGTATCACATTTGTATAGATTTCTGTAATATAGATTATTGGGTCAAGCTTACATTATGATACTGCCATATTTACCGGATGACAAAAACCTAGATATTGTGCAGAACACATGTTTAGTTATTGGACACTTGCTGATATAAAACCTTGACGACCGATCTTTCCTTATGTTTAAATTGAAATGTATAAAAAGATAGAAAATGTCGACTTGTACTCCTATTATTTTTCCTCGAGAGATTACTCTTTACATCTTCTAAATAGTTATGCTTTGCATTTTGTATTTTCTAAAATTAGAATTTAGCATCCTATATTGAAATATTGTATTGCTGCGAGACAGATTACTCTAAAACCTTCATTAAACTCAATTCTATTGATCGATAAGAATGTTTCTTAAATAGATTATCCGATGCCGGCGATACATTCTTTTGACACCTATTTTTATGAATTTACCCAAAATTAATTATGCAAGATTTAGGAATTAATTTTTAGTTCCTAAAACAAAAAAAATATTTTTTTATCTAATTGCATTGCATATAGACATTAGACACATTTGCATTTATAGGGCTTATTAGGGCATATTTTCTTAATTAACTTTCAAAAAAATTTAAATAATAAAAAATAATAAAAAATTAATTAAAGAAATCCTAGTTGGGCCAGGTTGGAGTTGGGTCCACCCGGCCCATTTTTTTTTCCCCATGCGGGCTTGGCCTACTTCCCCTCTTTTCTTTTCCTCTCGTGCGAGCTGGGCTTGGCCCAGCTTGCTCCTTCCTTCTCCTCCCCGTCGGCCCCGGCCTCTTTCCTTCCTCCCACTTGCCTTTGTTTTCCCCTACATCTAGCTATTCACTAGCCAAACAGCAGAGCAGCCCTCGTCGTCCCCATCAAACAAAGTCTTGGGCAGCTAAGGAGCAGCAGGGGAAGGGCATTGATGGCTAGTCCCATCCCTCCCCTTTTCCGACCTCTCCCCCTGTCCTCTTCCTCTCATGGTGGTCGTGGAAGTCAAGTAGAGGTGTAGGATTTTTCCCTCCCTGCACCAGCCTAGGATGGCCACCAAAGTCGTGGTGCAGGCTATGGTCGGCATAGGGCCATTAAGGCTGCGACTTTTGAGATGGGGCAGGTGTCCAGCATCGCCTATAAAGGCCAGAGAAGAGAGAGAGAGAGGGGCAGTCCAAAAATAGAGCATAGTGAGAGAAAAGAGAAGAGAAGAGAGAACCGAGAGAAAAGAGCGAACTGAGAGATTTTGCAGGTCGCCAAGGCACATCAGCAACCCCGCCGTTGCCCGTAGATCAGCTGGAAACCTACCTTGGACGTGTCTCCGACCAGTGAGCTCTCTAGGTTCATAACCCCTCTATTTTCCCCTGTTTGTGAACGGTTTGTTTGGGACTCACGTTGGCCGTTTCGTGCAAATCCTAGCCTATACCATCATTCCCCGTTGCCCATATATCATCACCAAAGGTAAGCCAAATCGCCAGAGTACACCACAGAGTCTCGAGGTAGGACAAAAACCGTCTGTTTTAGCCTCACACACTGGGTATTCGATGAAATGCCTTAGTGAGGCTGAGCTATTTTTGATCGTTGGCGAGCGGGTTGTCAAACGGCGAGTGGGATGGCTGAAAAGCTGTCACGCCCCCGAATCCCCATCGAGCTCGCAACATCCTGCTACAGGTCGAAATAATGCGACGTCCCAGGAACGTCGCCGACCCAACCCAAACATCAGAGCCACATGCGGAAGTGAATATCAAAACCTCAGACAAAAAGATGACAACAACGAGGTAAAACACTATAACAATCAAACAACAACATATTCATACAACACCAAATATACAAACATCGTATTACAGACATAAATACAGACGAACATCCTCCGCTACCGTTTTAACAAAAGTTCAAGGGTTTGGTTATCTTAACTTCACTATGGTCAACCCGATTTACACAACCCCTAAAATACCCTAGGGAAAGCCTACTGATCGTCCTCCTTTCCATTTTGTTCCTGATTCTTCGGGCTTGAATCTCCGGAAACTCACCTGCAACTCCACTGGGCACCAAAGGCAGCTCCCCGGACTTCCAAAAAGAGGAGGCGGACTTTCCGGATCTAAGGTTGGGGGGTTTGAAATTGTGGATTATACAACTATGAGACGAATCTCAATAAGTGTACAACCCCAAACCCTACGTAGGCACTTACGTACCGCCAGATGAAAACACGCATAACACATGACAATCAATCAAACTAACAACCACACACAACCCTACCTGGAATCCATCATACACGTCCCTGCACGTTAGACAATAACACAGCCAACATATCGCAGCAATGATTCACAGACGTCGCACATGCCTGAATTATAAGATAAAACCCACTTGGGCACGTCCCATACCGTGCCTAGCAGTTTTTACCCCATAATTAAGCATCATATCACGCGATACAAATACAATCGCACACTACCCACACCATATGTCACTTTCTCAAACCTCGCACCTCAAGCCAATTTTCGCTCAGTCTCAACTCCTCCACCACTACCGCGCCCACGTAAAACGCATTAGGCCAACGTTCTTCTGACCTCGTCAAGCATTGACACCCCGTCGGGCCGGGCATCATCACCTCGTCAGGGAGGCATCATCCCGCGTAAACGAACACGCCTCAAGACGGAATCCTACACACACTTTCCTTCTACCGCGCCTGCGTAAAACGCATCAGGCCAACGGTCTTCCGACCACGTCAGGCATCGTCACCTCGTCGGGCTGGGCATCGTCACCTCATCAGGGACGGCATCTGTGACGCCTCCTATCTCGGGGCCATTAACGTGACGTCCCGTTCATTATTATTCTTATTAAACACAAGCGGAAGCATACTCGGGACAATCACATTAAAAACAACAGCGGGATTAAGACAACAGCATCATGAGCAAGCCTTATGTTTATAGGACACGCAAATATATTTTACAGGCCAAATTATCCAATTTTAGCCATTTATACAACAAACGTTATGGCTTGGGTGTCCTAAGCCCACTACTTCTCCTCGCTCCTCGCTTTTCCCGAACTCCAACATGGCTCAACCTTCCCCTGTTGCTGCCGTCCGTTCGACCATCCTACGGACCTGAGGGTGGAAAAAAATGGGGATGAGTCGGGGAGACTCAGTAAGTAAACCTACTAATATCAAGCGAGGATGAGGGGATCGCCGTTAGTACAAGTCGGCCCTTACCGCACCCGCATCAATGGCAGATCAATAGCAAAGTTCATACAAGAGAACATCAAGCATGGTTATAACATGCGCACCTTGCCTTTCAAGTCTTGATTCTACCGCCAAAACAAACTTCAAACACGAAACATGATTAAATCGAGAAATGAACCAACCACAATCAACCAAATGACCGAGAAACGGTCCAAGCAAACCGTGTCACAACGCATCACAACTTCCTTTCCCGATATTAGGAAGTTTACTTACCCAACCAACCAAACTAGAACAAGAAAGGAACACGGGAGTCTCGGCGATTCTCGAGCGTGAACACGAACACTCGGGCCTTGGACGTGGCTTCCTTACTCGATCAAACCACAAGAGAGAGACGGGCTCGCCGGTAAGCTTTTTCTTTCTTTCTCTCTTTCTATTTTTCTCTTTCTCGATCATGACTACAAAGTAAGAAATAAGAAAGAGGGTTGGCCGGAGCTCTCGGGGCATGGAAATGGCGTGAGGGAGAGGAAGGGGGGGCTTCACGTGAGGTTCTCCCTCTCTCTCTTTCTCGGCTTTCTCTCTCTCTCTCTATTTCTCTCTCCCCTTGGCCAAATGGCCTTTCTCTATTTATAGGGAGGGGAAACTTGGGGCCAAAGTTTGATGAGGTAAGCGCTTATGTCATCGGGGCAATGAGGTAAGCGCTTACCTCACAAGCCATCATGAAGGGTCATCAAAGTCAAGAATAATAATGGCCAATAAATGCTTGTGGAAAAGAAGACAAGCATTAATACAAGCCATTAAATAAGCTTCTTGAACAAGTTTCATTCTTGGCTATTTATTTTCAAATTTCGTTTTCCCCTGGTCCGACCTCCGATCAAGGCATAAAATATCTCATTTGAAAGCTTAGAACGTGTACTTTAAATCACCAGAAGACACCAAGTCCAAATTCCAACTTTCTCATATAGAAAATGCCAAATCTTTGAAATCTGGAAAAACCGAACAGTTTTGCACTGTTCACAAAATCGGACTTAAAATCATAGTAAATGAACTCTTAAAATTCTCAAATTTGGATATGTCATAAAAAAGACCTTAATAAACATTTTTCGTGAAGAACACAAAATCTAAATCTCTTTGTAAACACCGTTTTCAGTCACTCAAAAACAGTCCAAAAAACAGTTCGCTGGAACAGAATATTTGCTTCTCAAAATAAGCTCTGTCTAGCATCCAAATCATCTCAGAAAATTCTCAAATTTACACACGTTATAGAAAAGGAAGTTCTCAAAAACTTTTATGAAGGAAACTTTTCCAAAATCGGCTCAGAAAAACTTGTAGAAAATCAAGACGGTGTAAACATCACCGAAATTCCCATTCCGGGCAGTTTCACACAGTCTGAAAATCAGGCCATCGTACCACTCATATCAACTCCAAAAATTCTGAGATTAAATCATGTAAAATTTCAAAATGTTTGGAACAACTTTCCAGAAGAAAGCGTTTAGAAATTCGGATCACAAATGTCTCCCCAAAAATAACAAAACGAAAGGGTACAAATGATCCGAAAACTAGGTTTTCCAAAACAAGATAAAACAATTTAATTCTGATTAGAAAACCGACAAACTTAAACCATAGCCATTTCCCAGGGACTGAAATTGAGGATATTACAATTTACCTGTGACTTCCCAGGCCCAAAAATCGGGATGTGACAGCATCGTCCCGCGTAAACGTACACGCCTCAGGACGAATCCCTTTCCAACCAATCCAACATTTCCGTATCCTCGTTCCACTCAAACCACACTTACACACGGCCAACAAACGCACGGCCAAACATACACATCTCACACACACATTTCACAATTTCACATTCTCGTCATACGAACACGCCACCCAATCACATTCTTGGCACGTGAATTTAATGCACATTCACCCTGACACATCACCACACTTCACGGCCACACACACATGGCACAATACCAATCCACAATCAGTCCACAAACACAACCAGCACAATTATTCAGTTCAGCCCAATTAAGCCACAATAATTCCAATTAATCACACATTTAATTCTCGATTAGTCCTCAACATCACAGCCCTAACTCAGCCTCCTAAACCTCAAAATTTTATCGCCAAATCAGTCCACAACAACCCGAACACCAGCCCTTAATTCAGTCCCAAAACAACCCCTAAAACAGCCACAAATTGTACCTAAATCGAGTCCTAAACGAGCCTAGAAATACCCGAGGTCCTAGGTAGTTTTTGGGGGGAGACACTTACCCTATAAAAACAGGACACTCGGTTGGACAGGGGCGGGGACAGCGGATCAGCGGCGGCAGCAGTAGCAGCGTCGCCGAAGGCGTCGTACGGACGCCGGCGTACAGACACCCCGTACGGACGTCTGCACGGACGCTGTACAGACGATGATGTACGGCGACATATGGACTGCTGAGGCTTCCCGGTGGTGGCAGCGGCTCGGTCGTTCGAGCTCCAGTGCGGCGACGGCGAGCTCCAGCATTCCTTTGTCGAGAGAGAAAACCAAGAGGGAGAGAGGGATTTCCGGGGAGAGAAGAGAGAGTGGTCTAGCCTGAATGAGAGAGGAGAGAGAAACTGGTCCAACTTGGTCAAATATAGGGGGCTGGTTGCGCCACGTGTCGCCGATCCAACGGTTTTGACCAAAATGCCCCTAATCCGACGGTCCTCGTTCGATCCTATTCAATAATTGAGGGGTAAAAGTGTCTTTAGGTCCAATAATGCAGTTGACATACATTTTAATTATCTCAAATATTTTCCCAAAAATTCGGAATTAATTCTGGCCTGGGGGCAAAATGGTCATTTTTCTGGTCCCGGGGCGAAATTTCAATTTTCGCACATACGTGTTCCATATATGCGTGGCCAACATAATATGGCGTCGGATTCGCAAAATTCACTTTTTAAGCTCTAAAAAATCGACTGCAAAGTCCCGTGATTAAAATAATATTATTTTTCACTCTCGAGCCAAAATTTCAATTTTTAACTGTAACAACTCTAAATGTGCATGGTCACCCCAAAATGACATTGGCCTCGAAAAATAATCTCATGTGGCCTCAGAATCAACATCGGGGTCCAGAGGGGCAAAATCGTAATTTTTCTGGTCCCGAACCGAAATCCATTTTTTTGCAGAAATTGGTGGCCCCAAGGTTGGCCAAGCCAAAAACGTCATCGGCCACTCAAAATTGTCACTTTTAAAATTCTCAATTCCCAGGCCCAAATTCCAAGACATGACTAAAATCGAACAATCGTGACTTTAGCTTATCTCTGGCTAACGGGTGGTTCATTGGGATTATGCGCTCTCGACCTATGACCGGCACCAAGTCAAATCACGTTTAAGTTTACTCTACCCGAGATGATTTCGGTTGTCATATAATTGCGAGGGTCTGTCGCTAGTTCCCTTCGGACACGATCAATCAGTTAGATTGGTCTCTGTTGGCTCAAAACATTCCTAAATCAATCCTTATAGTCGAAGGTCGAACCCAGGCCAAGTTCTTTGGTCGTGCGAACTCAATCCCGTAATAGCCTTACCCCTAAGGTTAGCATCCCGTGAATGCGCATTTTCGGGTGAGATCTTACTATAAGTGCATTGGCCAAAATTCATTTCTTAATCCCGGAAAAAGGATAAAAAATTCAGATGTTACAAAAGCTTGGTGGTGGTCCTTAGAGGCTGGATTTAGGCCTGAGCCGGCATAGGTTGGCCAGCGAGGGGCCGATTTTCGCTTGATCGCCATCCCCGCGTGCAAAAGCACATGGGAACCGACCTGACCCGATTCATGACCCGGGTCGTGCAAAAGCACGCAAGAATCGACTCAACCCAATTCATGACCCAAGTTAACTCTTGACCTGGTCTGGATTAGTAGATTTGACTTTGTCAACGACTTTAGGTCAGATTCGTTGACCCGGTCGGTTCTCGATGGACCGGTCCTCCCGACCCGACCCGTTTATTATTTATTATTATTTTAAATATTTTTTATTTTAAAAATTTTTTAATTAATAAATTTTTTAAAAATGTTTAATTAAAAAAATTTTAAAAATATTTTTTTTTTTTTTAAATAACACCAAATGTTAATTCAAATTATTGTTATTGTTATTATTATTATTATTTCTAAAAAATATAAAAATATATTAAAAAATCGTTTTTTTATTTCCTTTAAAATTAAGAAACGGTTTAGAAAGTAGTATTTTTTAATATTTTTCTAAATTATGTGGATTATTTGATTATCAATAATGTTTAAAGTCGAATAGGCCTATAGGACTATGCAGTAGGATTTCGTATGTTGTCTCGACTCACTGTTGTTTTATTATGCACGTTGTTTTTAATTGAGATATAATTGCATAAACTGTTGTACTTTGGATGTCATTGCCTTAGTTAGGGCTAGAACCTTAGGCTGCATATTTAGTTTGACTGCTAATTGTTAATAATTGAGCACTCGTTTGATCATCTCACATATTAGGAGAAAAATCCTAAAATCAATTCAAACTATTTGACAAATATTTTCTCAAATGAACAAGATAAAAATGTACCAAAATGGCACTGGTCATTCAACTAGTGTAACCAAGTCCCCAAACTTATTTAATCTCTTGTTTGTGAGAGTATAGTGATTCTCCCATCACCTTACTTGGGTTTCTAATCGGTCCACCCAAACCGATTATTGGCGACCCCTAGATAAAAAACACTTGTAGGTTAAAAACCTAAACTCTAAGTCTCGATATGGTATGAGCTTGAGGGAATCCAAGTTAAGCTCCGAACCTAGACTTAGCACGTACCGGGTGAGACTCCCTTCTTTTATCATAAAAAACCGGAGGTTGGTCGCGACACATTCTAAGATACATTGGCTTTAAATATGGATCAAAGTTGGAAAATAGGGAGACAATATTTTGATGGACAAAACCATTCTCGTTAGAATAAAAAAATTACAACAGTTTTATGATATCTGTGATCATGAGAATATTTTATCACTCTCTGGTTAGTTAGTTCCCCGCATTTCCATGCGGACTCGAGGCAAGGTCGTGGCAAGTTGCTTCAGCGAACTAAATGCTTTCTCATGGTCCTCGAGGAAATCTCCTACAATTGCCAAGCTTGGCTCCAACACCAAACTCTCCCATCCCTTCTCAACATCTTTACCTCGACTCTTGAAAACCTTAGTCGCATCGATGCGATACATGTTCTACCCACGGTCTTCACTAAGCCTCCAGATCTTCCCCGCTTGGCGAAAAGCTAACCTGCAAGTGTTGACCTTGATCTTGTTGATGGCGACATGGAGCAAACCCTCATTTGGTTTCTCGTCATCAATCATACAATTCTCGAATCGCAGGTAATGGTCCATTTCTGGGACCCCGATCGCACTGCGAATGCCACCTGAGCAGTCAATTTGCGAGGCAACATACCTCGCACCCATCTATTAGGTCTGCATCAACCATCTCGTCCACCCATTTCGACATGCACTCATTCACGATAGGGAGCGACACATCCAACCAAAGGAAACAACAATCATAAATGGACCTGAAATTAGATGTCGGGCCCTCCACGAGCGCCTCAATAAAGGAGTTCGATACTCCAGCAATGATTGCAGCGCACGCGCAGTCCGTTATTTGCTTGAAGGCGATCATCGCATGACTACAAACGTGATGCATCGAAAGTCAACATTAGGACATCGATCACTCCTAGGAGGTGGTGTGGCACTCCTTGACGCTCGATTGACGCTCGAGCTCGGTAACCTTGTTGGTGACAACATTGAGCCCCTTGTCCGCTTGGATTGTGTCCGAGTTGATGATCTCAGTTTGAAAATGGACCGCAAGATCGATTGAGAGATTGGGTTTTCCGGTTTTGTTTCTCCCACAAGTCTAAAGCTCCATCAGTGGACTTCATGACTGCTGTTTAAGGAATGCAAATAGAATAAAAAGAACTCAGATAATCATAAATTGTTGATTGAAAGAATTAAGCATACATATAGAAATAGTACTAAAGAGGAGAAGCCTAATGAAGACAAGGGAATTCAACTAAGGAAGACGTTATTGGTTTACCATAGATACACAAGTGATCTCTAAGTTGAGTTCCCATACAAAGGTAATATTTCAGGAAAAGAAGCAGGAAACGAATAAAAGATACGAAAGGCATGCATAATTGACATTTTGAATCCTAATATTATTATCAATGGTTATTGGCTAGAAGCAGGAAATTAAAGAAGACAAATTTAATGGAAACTTCATCCAGTTTTTTTAATTTTCACAGACTTTCCTCCTTAATTTTGTGGTAGGTTTTGGATGACAAAAAACCAAATTGGAATATTAAGTTTAGACGCACAGCAAAGCAATAATCAAACCAGCATCAAGTTTTTTATCCAACCATCAAGACACGGGTTTGAAATTGACCCGCATGTTCAGAGTGCGTTGATTAATGTATGTGGAGATGGGTAGTTTAGAATCGTGTCATAGGGTGTTTGGAGGGATTCTTGATCATGACGTGGTGTGTCAAACGCTGATGCTGAGCGAGCACTTTTGCGCCAACTATGGCAATGTTGACAAAATGCGTGGATGTGTTTTAGGGAGTCGAGGTGTACCTTGAATTTGTTCCATGAGATGCAACTGGAAGGTGTGAAGGTCAACGAGCCTTCTATGGTTCCAGTTCTATCTGCATGGACTCAATTAGGTGCACTGGATCAAGGGAGGTGGGCTCATGCATATATTCAAAGGAACAGCCTTCGGATGATGTTGGTGCTAGGGACTGCTTTATTGATGTGTATGCCAAATGAGGTGACATGGATAAGGCCATGGAGGTTTTCTGGGGGATGAAGGAAAGGAACGCTTACACATGGCGTAGTGCCACGAATGAACTAGACATAAATGGAGCTGGTTGGGAATGTCTCGAGCTTTTCTCACCCATGAAGACAGACGGGGATCTCCCAAATGAAGTCACATTTGTATCAGTACTGAGAGGCTGCAGTGTAGTTTAACTAGTCGAGAAAGGGCTTGCCTCAATGACTGAGTCGTATGGAATCCAGCCTGAACTTGAGCATTATATCTGCATGGTTGATTTGTATGGCCAAGCTGGCCGTTTAAATGAAGCTTTAAATTTCATCAATGACGTGCTGGTGGAGCCTCATACCGGCACTTGGGGAACTCTACAAAATGCATGTAAAATTCACAAGAATATGGAAATAGGCGAGCTTGGCTCAAGAAAGATGGTGGAGTTTGAAGCAAAGAGTCATGGTGCTTACATGCTTTGGTCCAATATTTACACCGATAACAAAAACTGGGAAAGTGTAAGCCTTATGCGGTAGGTAATGAAGCCCAGAGGCGAGAAGAAGCTTCCAGGCTGCAGTGTTGTAGAAGTTGATGGTGAAGTTCACGAGTTTTTTTGTTGGAGATAACTCCCACCAAATGTATAGTGAAATTTAAGTGATGCTGGGCGAGATCTTCAGGGGGCTGAGATTATAAGGGTACATGGTTAACACGAACCCGGTTTTGTTCGATATAGAAGAAGAAGAGAAAGAGAATGCTCTGTCTCTAAACAGTGACGAGATTGCCACTGCATTTGGTTTGATCTGATTGATGGAAGACGTTCCTATAAGAATTGTTAAAAACCTTAGGATCTGTTGGGATTGTCATGAGTTTTTGAAAATGGTTTCTCGAACTTTTGATAGGGAAATTGTCGTGGGGGACAATAATAGGCTTCACCATTTCATAGCTGGTGGGTGCTCTTGCAGGGATTGTTGGTGAGAATTAACAGTTCAATTGTACAAATTATTTTTTGCAGTGTATCTTCACATGCATTGTTTGTCCATGGGATATTTACAGAAAAACATGTCTGGAGGCAAATGTTGTGAGCTTTGTACTGACAAATCCATGAATCCAAATTAGTGTGTTCTACCATCACATATCCAGCCACATGGATTTGCAAGCAAAAGACTATTCATTTGTCCTTGAGCTCAGTGCGATTGACCCAGTAAATCAGGTGCATGCTGCCTATTCAGTTTCACTTTAAAGACAGTGGCTTCATAAAGCTGTCCTATTCTTGTGGATTGCGAAGCAGAGAACAAGAACAATATGATCAGGGAGTCGACAGATGAACCAAGATAACTGGGGTTCAATGTCCAATCACAAGGCTTAGCAAGAAATGAATTTCATTTTCACCACGTAATTGGCATGTTTTACGCACCCTCAAAGCTGTCAACAACCACTACCTCTGCATCTTTCAATGTAAATTCCAATTTATGTTCTTTACAATATGCTTTAAAGAAGAACTAAATCGCTCTTACCTGTTAAATCCATCAAAAGATTATGGAAGTTCAAAGATGACAAGCCGTACGGGTTGCATAATTTCAATGGTATCTTCCATCAGACAGCATTTCTGAGACAATCTTACATTTAGGCTGAAGAAAAAGGAGTTAGATCCATGACTTCAACTTCCACTCAAGATTTGAACATGCAATATCTTGTAGACTATCGGGCATTAACAAGGTGGATACTGGTTAACTATAGGCAAGCACAGTAATCTTTCCCTGCTGAATAACTCAGACGGAAAGAGAAAACTTGGTTGTCTTCTCACTGATTGTGGCAATTAAATGCTGGTAAACACAGAGGATTTCTTTAGTACGACAGATTTTTCATGGTTATATGGATTTGTTTCCTTTTATTGCCCTGTTTTTTTAGAATAAGTAAAACAATATTATCTCATTTCAATATAGGATAAGTAAAACATTATATTATATTAATGAATAAATTTCAAAATCTCCGCATGGTTTTTTTTTGGTCGAAAAGCGAAATATTTCATTCATTAACCGAAAAAGGATAACATAAGTTATGGGTTTCCGAACATAAAAGATCACATAACGGTAAAGGTGGTACTACAAGCCAGTCATGCGGTAGGATTTTTTTGCGGTGAGACTTAGCTAACCAGTCCGCCACTCAATTGGATTCGCGTGGGCTATAGATCAGTTGAACGTTCTGGGCCCGAGCTAGCATCTCTTTGCATTCGTCCAAGATGGCCTGCAATTCCCATGGGCCTACAGTGTGGCCCGCAACATAGTGCACAAGTGATAAGCTATCAGAACATAATACCACGTGATGATCAGAAGTCTTCCACAGTTTGTGTTGTCTTCGCCAAAGCTCAGTTCCATCTTGCAAGTACAATAAAGCAGCTCGCAGTGCTAGGGTTTCGATTTCCAGCGCTGAAGAGGCAACCACACGTTCGGCGAAGCCTCCAACTATCCTCCCCATTGAGTCGCGGCAAATTCCAGCGACCGCTCCTTCCCTTTCTCCTTCGACAATCGACCCATCGATATTCAGTTTCGCACTGCCTCTCTCTGTGGGGATCCACGAGTTCGGTGAGTTCTCCAGTCGCGCTTGTCGATTGTTCACTAGAGGGTTCCATCGCTTAAAGTTTTTGTCTATGGTGCATGCTTCGTCTACTATTGAGCTCGGGTCTGGATGGCGATTTTGGAAGACGACTCTGTTTCGGGCCAGCCAAATTTTCCACAATACCCCAGTGACCATCTCAGATGAAGGCAAGTTAGTGTTCTGTATGAAGATCTCCAACATCCACTTGTCAATTCTCGTAATTTCGTAGCTAGAGATATGAATGTTGAGTTGGTAGTCTGACCATATTGTTTTTGTCCAGTCGCAAAGCAAGAAGAGGTGTTCCATAGACTCGGGGGGCTTGCTGACAGACTGGGCAGAGAGGATCAGGCGTAATCGTTCTCTTGCATAGGTTCTCTCGTGTTGGTAAGCTGTTCGACACACACTCCAAATGAAAAACTTGATTTTTGGCATAGTGTTGAGGTTTTGATTTTTGCCATAGGGATTTGGGGATTTTGTATGAGGATGAAGCCTGACTGTGAGGTTGCTGGATATCTATTGGGTGCATGTCGGTATAGGAGTCTTTGACAGTATATTTGCCTATTTTGTTCCCTGCCCACACAAGTACATCTTCTTTCGGGATAGAACTCAGTGGTATAGCAGTGATTTCCTCCACTAATTGCTCGTTAAAGAGGGAGTTCAGTTTCTTCTCATCCCAACATTGCTTGTTCTGTACAAATAGCTCCTCAACTCTTTGGGGGTCTGTTAGATTAGCAGGCCCACTGATTAAGCCCTGAGATAACCATCTATCTTCACGTATTCTGATTGATTTTCCATTGCCCACCGCCCACCTAATTGATGGTTGAATAGTGTCTCTCCCCATTAATAGACTTTGCCATCCCCAAGAGGGTCTAAGCCCTTTGTCGGCAGTCCAGAAATTACCATTAGGGAAGTAGAGTCCTTTGATAAGTTGACTCCATAAGGCTGAGGGGGATTGGATTAATCTCCAAGCCTGCTTGCCCAGCATAGCTTTGTTGAAAGTTATGAGATCCTTGAATCCAAGGCCACCCTCTGTTTTCTTTAGCTTGAGTACCTCCCACTTCTTCCAATGAATGCCCATTTTTGATCCATTCTGTTTCCACCAAAAGGACGCTATTCTTTTCTCAATCGCTTTACATATCGATATGGGAATCTTGAAGATTAACATCGCATACTGAGATATAGCTTGCACAACAGCTTTTATGAGGATTTCCTTTCCCGCCCTTGAAATAAGATTTTCCTTCCATCCTTCTAATTTCATGTTGACTCGAGCAAGTAGCCAAGAAAACATTTGCTTCTTTGATGTCCCCCAATCTGAAGGAATGCCTAGGTACTTCCCTGTCACATCAATTACAGAACTCTCAATTCCGTGGCCATGTTTTCCCTCAAACTAGGTGGGCAGCCATTTCTAAAATAGATTCTGATTTGTTCAAGTTTATGGCTTGACATGTTGCAAAGCAATATTGATGCAATGCCCCGCTAGATTTCGGCATTGGTGATTTTTCCGTCTAGGAAAAAGATGGCATCATCAGCAAAGAGTAAGTGTGAGTGTCGGGCAGAAGTTGTTCAGTTTAATCCCTTTTATGCTGCCATCATCTATGGCTTTGTGCAGAAGATAGGACAAGACATTAGCCATGATAATGAAGAGGTATGGGGAAAGAGGGTCACCTTGTCTGATACCTCGAGATGGCTAGAAGTATTGTTGTGATTCCCCATTAACTTTGACACTGAAGGTGACTGAAGATACGCACTTCATAATCAAATTCACCCATCTCTCACTGAACCCCATTTTCTGCATACACACCCCCAAGAAATCCCACTCCACTCTATCATAAGCTTTTTGCATGTTGAGTTTCAAAATCGTCTGGAATTTTCTCTTTCTCCTCCTGATTCGCAATTGGTGCAGCACCTCCTGGACAATCATTATATTATCTTGAATTTGACGTCCACTGATGAAGGCGCTTTGCTCCATTGTAATAATCCCAGGGAGCTAAGGCTTTAAGCGGTTTGCCATCACTTTTGAGATGATCTTGTAACTGACATTGCATAGGCTTATGGGCCTATACTGGCTTATATCTTCTGGGTTTGGGACTTTGGGAATCAGTGTAATGAGAGTTTTGTTAAGCTCTGGGTCAAGTGTTCCCGAGTCAAAGAAATCCTGGACCATTTGCAAAATATCATGTTGAAGAAGCTCCCAATGATGCTGGTAAAACTGGCCGTTAAGTCCGTCAGGTCCTGGTGCTTTTGCTGGGGCTATGTGAAAGACAGCATTTTTTACTTCCTCCATCGTTATCGGTGCCAGTAGGGCGTCATTTGCACTCCCCTGGATTATACATGGGCATTGGTCCAGAACAGGTTGGAAGTTTCTTGGTCCCGTGGTAGTATAGAGGGACTTATAGAACTCGGTGATATGATTTTTAAGTGTCTCCTCCTCACGGCACCAAGTGGACTCCTCAATTTTCAGTATAAAGATTCTGTTGCGTTGCCTCCTTTGTACTGTGGTGGCATGAAAAAACTTTGTGTTTCTATCTCCCCATTTTAGCCAATTTACACGGGATCTTATACCCCAATACATCTCCTCTTGCCTCCATAGTTTTTCAATTTTCCCCTTGACTTCTTGAATGTCCTCTTTAGTAGATCCTCCCAGGTTTCTATTAGTGAGTTCCACTAGCTGCTCCTTAAGCCCTTCGATTTGGCGATATGCATTGGAGAACTTGTGGCGGCTCCATGTAGACAAGGCCTTGGTAACCTTTGCCAATCTATTCACAATACCCCCTTGTTTGGACTTTGGATCTAGCCAGGCTTTAGAGACAATCTTGTCATAGTCCGTGTTTTCCACCCAATAAGCTTCGAATTTAAACTCTTTTTTCCGTGCTCTATGGTTAGGGTAGAATGAAAGAAGAAGAGGACAATGATCTGAGCCAATGGCCGGTAAAGCAAAGGCTTCCGCATTTGGGAATGACACTCTCGGTCTAAGTTGCTTTCGAACTCGGTCAAGCCTTTCTTTCACCAGCTTGTCCCCCTCTCTATTGTTGGACCAAGTAAACGACACCCCTTGCTTTCTATATCCATAAGTGAACAATCATACGAAAATGACGGAAGGCGACTAACCTGTAGTGGTCTGCATGTCTCTTCCCGCTTTTTCCCAATTATATAAGATTTCGTTAAAATCGCCCATGCACACCCAAGGGAGATGATTGGAGTAGTGAATAGCTCTTAGTTTTTGCCATAGTTGCAATCTCTCCTGAAAATTTGTGGGAGCATGCAGGAAGGTAATTCTCATGGTAGTCCTACTTCTTGGATCTTTACATATAACATCAATGAACTCAGTCGAACTAGCTTCCACAGTTGGGGAAATGTCATCATTCCATAACATCGCTAAGCCCCCAGCAAAGCCCACTGGATTCACAACCAGAAGATTTGGAACCGGAGTCGTCAATTTAACACGGTCCACCATCACTTCTTTATTTTTGTTTCCATCAAAAACACCATAACGGGCTTTTCTTGAGCCACTATGGCTCTTAGTGACTGGAATGTCAGGGGAGTGCCCAACCCCGGCAATTCCAGCTCAAAAGCTTCATTTAATCCCCGGTGGCTTATTAGGGCTAGCCACCAAAGCCCATTCATGTCTTTCTTCAGCCATATGAACAGGAGTGTCCAAAGAAGAAGGATACATCTAGAGAATTTGAGCTTGTTCCTCCCGTCTCATAAGGGTTTTGTCTCCTTGGTTTCTTTGTAACAGGAATTTTTCCCGGCTTTTCCTTTCTTTCGCAGCCCATGTTCCACTTCCAGATCAGTCTCTATTACCGGAGAATCCAATACTAGTAGCTGACCCGGACAACAGGCATTCTCCAGGGGTATATCCACGCTGCATTTTCTTTTTGCTGGAATTTCTTTTGGAGGGTATTCGTGGCGTGGAGTTTCAGGTATCACTTCCTCCTCCTCTGTTATAGGGATCCGGTCCCCATAAAACATTTCCTAGTACGGGCTGTGTTCGCTGACTTCTGCCTTTAGCCATTGCCCAAATTTGCCGTTGGTTTTTTCCTCCATTCGCGACTCTTCATAGGGCACTGTTTTGCAGTGAGAAGCATAATGACCAATCCTTCCGCAAGAATAACAAAAGTGAGGTAGACGTTCGTATTTGAAGTCCACCCAAATCCTTTTCCCCCCCATATTAAAGAATGTTCCTGTCTTCAAAGGAGCAGCCAACTCTATTTCCACCCTTGCTTTCCCTGGAATGATGTTCCCATTTGCCTTTGTATCCAGCCTAACCCCCTGTACAGTCCCCACTTTTGACGCTAAACTGTTGATGACATCTTCTGTTGCTCTTTCTTGGTAGCCCAAGACATGGACCCGTGGTTGCAACGGGAAAAACCATAGCAATGTGCGGTGTATCAAATTTCCACTTTTGAGGATCAATAAGTGGCTGGAAAAGGACCAAGGTCCCTCCTCCAATACCCCTGTTTTTTTGCTGCATACATGCTAAAGACAAAGGAGAAGAGGCCCAGTTTGATTTGGGCATAGACTACGCTTCAGATTTTCCATGCCTTCTTCATTGTACCATGGAAGGCTTGGAAATTGACATTGGGCTTGGAATAGAGTTTTCCATATAATGTAAGTCGACATTTCTTCAGTTTTTCCTGAGGAATTTCTTCTGCTGCCTCTACTAAATCATTTTCTGACCAAAGATCTCCCAATTTCTTAATGAGAGCTGCCACCCTAAGCTCATTCTCAGATATTTCTTCCGTCTTGCAAGGACCCAGTAAGGGACATGAAACAAGCCATAAGCTGAGTAACCTGGTATCTGAGCCCTATGAGACTCGCGCAGATGCAGCAGAATACCGAAATCAACTGGGTCGAGCAACATAGCCCAAAAGCTTGGATGCGCATGCTGTGGATGAGGGGAATTCGGGAAGAAGCTTTACCTCAAGTCTGGGCGACAACAATTTTTCCTTGAGATATGGAGAATCGGGCTGGTGCTCCTTCTGTTGCCTCAGTCGGAAGATGAAGGGATTGGAGGAAATGAGTGTGCATTTGGAGGAAGATGATAAAAATCGTGGTTGGAGTGAAGGGAGCTCTGGCCTACATTTTGGTGTGAACTGTGGAAAAGATACGAATGAGGTTAGGGTTTGGATATGTAGTGGTAGGGCAAGGAAGAATGTGATGTCTAGGGCTTACATGGTCGAAGGTAAGGATCAAAGTGGGCGGGGTTGGATTTGTATGGGATTAGGGTTTTGGAGGAAAGAGGTTTTAGGGCAAACTATCTCCATGGATAGGGAAAAAGCTCTTCAGAGGAAGAGAGAAAGCTCTTCAGAGGAACAGAGGGACCTCTGTCTTAATCTCCGCATGGTTACCTAACAAATATCCTGCTTTTATGAGCACATATCCTCATCTTTGAAATTCATATCCATATTCTCTATTAAAAATAATCTGAATCTATAAGCAAGTAAAAAATTAAACAAGACTACATTGGACTTATCCCCAGAAATTCCATAAGTTGGGGATAGAATTCAAGAAGTTCCCACGGAAAAAGACATGAATTTGCGACAAATAAAAGGTTGCTTTGGAGAAATAGGTTGAATTTCTAGAAATAGAAGAGCAACTCACGGTATCAGTGTCTCGAGGTGGATTAGAGACAACTGAAGTGAGTTTCTTCTTCAAACATCTCCAAAAGTGGGAAAGGGAAAATGGACACGCTTTCGGTTTGACACTTGGTGTAGGTATCCATCTCTCAGAGATCGTTTCCCGGACCTTTTACTGTTCCTGGGAACAAGGAGGCCCTTGTGTTTGAATTACCGGTCCATTGATAGGAGAATCACTTTGGAAGTTGAATTTTCGAGACGAGCCCATGACCTGGAACTCAAAACTTTTGCTAGTGTTTTCTGATTTGCTGTATAATTCAAAGATTTCTCTCAATTCTGCTGATTCTTTGCGTTGGAATAGTTGTGAACATGGAACTTCTTCTGTAAAATTTCATTGCAGTTTGTTAGTATAGAAATTTGATGAAGCCAGAGAGGTGTTTCCTTGGAGAGTGGGACAGCGAAAGCACCGACTATTTATGTGTTTATTTTTTGTTGCTTGGAAAGCAACTTGGAACGTACTCTCAACACAATAGGATTTGCATTAGAGGCAATCGCTCCGTTTATTTTGCCAAGCATTGATCAGGAATAATTCAGCATCTGCAATTTCTTCCTCCATTAATTCTTTTCAACATGAAATTTGTCTTTTGATGTCTGGATTTACCAAATAGTTCTATTGAGGAGAAATCTTTTACGAATGAGGAACATTGGCAGGATACGTTCTCGTCCTATAGATATTCTTGTTTTGCTGAGCTACTGCTGTCTGGTCTTTCATTGCAGCTTTCATCTTTTACCAGACTGGTCCAGACATTTCTCACGAGCATAATGAGCTCTAAAAACAATTCAGCGAAAATTTAACTATTCTGTCCTAGCTACTAACTTCTGCTTTTGGGAAGAACCTGAACCTTACTATGTCCATATTACAGGTCAGTTTTGTGTCAGTCGTCGGAACTTGTTTAATCACCATATGGAACTGTAAATAAGAGCAAATAAAACAAGGGCTTATTCAATTAGGGATTGAGGAGTTCCTGTCAAAAGCTGATAAGGCCTTTATGTCGAAAAGCTGCATTTAATTATGATTATTCCACAAATCGAATGCCAAACGTTGATGTCTTCCAGTTTATTGATGAGAGATGGCAATGCAAATGGAGGTCCACTGCACATCCCTCACAGGAAGACAAACACTTAGCAACAATTCTCTACAGCAATATAGGGGCACCGTTGCAATTGGTGGGGGGATTTATAATCCTCTGAAGCACCTCTATCCTCAATTTCTGGATATTGCGGCTGCACATGTCAACATGTTTTCCCAGTCCTTCAACCGCCTTCACGAAATCTCTCAGCGTTTTCTTGATGTCTGCTATTCCGAGCTTTACTGCTTCTGCTCCCTCCTTGATCGGAAAATCAGCTTTCCACGAAAGCCTCTTGGTCTGTACCTCCAAAGGGTCAATCATGCTTCTGATTTTGTTAAGGAGCTTGAGAGCAACAAAGGTACCGGTCTGTAGAGGTTTTAGTTGTAAGAAATTATTCATGTAAATCATGATGACTTCTCTTGCAGAGTTTCTTGCATTTTGGAATCATAGACATTGTTCGCATCACTCTTGACCTTGTCTGGACATCGCTGTGTCCTAATATGGTCAGGAGTAGGTTTGAGCTTAGGTTGTATTTGGTGTCTTGATTAGTTATACAAACTCTTACCTTTAAAAAAAAAAAAAAAAGACATTGTTCGCATCATTATAGCTACATAAAAATCAAGCCAGCCTCACGATGTTCATTATGTTAATTGCGAGGACTTCTAGGGAAAAGTATGGATGTTGACTTGGTTTGACGAAATTACGGGGATCGTCACTGTAATTACAGAAAGGGAGGAAAAAGGTTTGTAGTACTCACTTGCATTGAGGTGATCACCTCCTCCCATCCCTTCAGTTCATTTTCATAAATCTTCCAAAGGGAGTCAATCCACTTGCCAATGGCATCCATGGGAATGGCGGTTGCAGCCGCTAGGGCGGCAGTGACTGGCAGAGCAGCCACAGCAGGAGTCATGACCGACCAGATCAGAATGGCTGCGAAAATTGCAACCAGTATCATGGTTGAGATTTTCTTCCACGTCTGTATGGTCTTGAGCTTCTTCTCAATCTCATTTTTCTTGATCCGCAACTTCTTGAGCATGGACTTCTGTTGCTTGTGAATCGTCCGAAAGATCACGAAGAACTCTTTGGGGAAAGGGTCTCCGGTCTCCTTAAATTTTGTCAGTTCCTCCAAGATCTTTGAGTAACTAAATTTATCCAAGGTCTCTGCATCAGTTTCTCGTGAAACAGAAAATGCTTGGATATTCCTCACCAACTTAAACCTTATAATGTTAGGCTATCAAACTCTAGAAATCAACTCTATCTCATTGGCACTTTAGATATGAAGTTGATTGCAAATGCATAGAGAAATTAGTGGAGATTGAATGACTTAGCCAATAAATGAAAATAGTGGCCAGCAAGAACCAATATACTAGGATACGTGTGCTTGAAATGAAGTTCCTTGAGAAGTGAGATACATGTACCTGCAACACCCCTCCCCATCTTCTTCTTTGAAGCAACGAAGCGCAGCGATAATCAGCAAATGGGCATCTCGCGCAGGCTTCAAGCAATTCTCAAGGGCAGCACAGAAACCGAGGGTGTGCAAGCTATCTTTGAAGTAGCACTCAACAAGCTCGAACAGCTCTTGATTTCTCCAGATGTCTTTCTTGCTATCCAAGATGACTTTGACCACTTCCTGGTTCATCTCCAAGAGGCACTCCGTTATCTCTTTCAGAGAATCCAGTGAGAGAGCTTGGACATCAACCCCGGAAGCAACAGTGCTGAGGACTTGGTTCGTCCTCACTTGGAGGTTAGCATCGAAGGTTCGCAAATCCGGGTTGGACTCGCACGCTGCTCCGTACGAGCTGATGAGTTCCTTTGGGTACTGGACTTTGGGTATTGAATTGGCGCCTGTTGATGAGGGAACCGCTGGAGGGCTTCTTCTGGTGGTGGAGTTTGCCATTGACCTTCAGGTGAGATCATGAGGTTAAGAAAAGAGAGCGCGAGTTCGCTAAAAGGAAAAAAAATGAAGCGGTCACAGAAGTTTATGTCCCTTAGAGAATTTCAGAGCATGCAAAAAGGAAATTGAAAGGAAGAGTATGGGAAGGAATTCCGAATTATGTCAGAAGATGGTCGTCGCATGTCCCAAAAGTTAAACTATTACAAAAGCAATGATTCGAGACCATGTTAAATAGAATAGGAATGAAATAGCCATTACGGGCAGGCCCAAAACAAGCAATCATATAGAGACTCAAACCAGAACATGAAACTCTAATTCGAGAACCGAGTCTATCGAGGTTGATGAACGTTGCCAATCACAAAGCATGGTTTATGTGTCACATGTGGTGTGAAGGACAAGAATTAGATAATTTTGATGAGATTCACTCCATTCTCACATGGATAAGAGACACATTTTATACAAGAAAATATCATACGACTATGATTTAATACTGGGGTTACAATTGGTTTAATAAGCAAAAAAGTACATATATTCACTAAATGACTTGAGTAATAAGATTACCAATATCCATGCCCTATACTTAAGTAGCAAAAAGGACGTGGAATTCAAAATTTTTTTTTTGTTTAGGAGCAATAACTTAGCGGTAATAAATAAAGGGTCCACTGTTATCAAAAAAAAAAAAAAAAATAAATAAAAAAAAATAACTTAGCGGTAAAAATAAAAGAAAAAATAAAAGTTTTATGTTGATCGCTTTGAGAAAAAGAGAAAAATCATAACGAATTTTTCGAAGTTCAATGAAAAAAAGAGTTCATCAATTGAGAAATCCAGACAATAAAAAAAAAAAATAAGATGACTTAAGAGATTTAGTACACCTTGTCTTTTTCCTATTATAAATACGGAAAAATATATTTTCCTATCCAATTTTTTGGATTGGATAGCACTTTAACAAAAAGGTGGGAACTTTCACACGAGGCATGACTGCTAAAACGAGGTGAAACTAATCTTCATAATTGAGGAAAATGTCATACAAAAAATCCCAAAAGTTCTTATCATCATGTAATTAAGAAGATAGCCATTTCTCACAAAATTACCATTTGGATTGTTCATCCAACCCTAAGAACAATTCAATTCTCACTTCGCAAACTGATATGTGCATCCACCGACCACCATACTCCGTTAACCAAGCCGGCTAAACGTAATCTCAGATGGAAAAAAGAATCGAATGAAATCTATATGATGTTTAATATGAATGTTCATAATCGTAGGGTAACACATAACAAACGGCAGCCGAGCATAAGGGTCCGCCTCTTGCCTATGTATTAGGTGATTTTCTAGTGCTTAGATCATGGAGATGCCCCAAAAGAAATCATTTCTAGGGTCTCCGAGAGTCATCCTATCGAAATGGGCTAATACATACATTGTCAAACACAACAAGGGAGTTCTATGAGTTACAATCAGGTGCGGTTGAAAATTCATGAGGGCCTTCTCATATACCTAGCCTGCATGATAATCAACAGAAAGTTAAGATACCACAATCTCTACAAGATCTAAAATCATAACAGGAATACAATCCAACAAGCAAGATTGCTAACTCTTTTTGCACCATTGAATATAAGTTGGAGTTTTCCTTACCTAGTTGAGCTGCTTCTTGTAGTTGACTGCTACGGGGACAGAAGATGGAAAAGAGAGAAAGGGAGAGGGCAAGATAGCTTGTTGAATGTTGTGAAGATGACGCACCCTCTCATGTGAGTTTTATAGATTTTCAAATTCAAGGATAAACTTGATCCCAATCATATAGATTGCGTGCGAAGGAAGCTAAATATTGGGCATATTTACCGAGAATGCTCATGTAGTTACCAAGAATGCTTATGCTAGATCAGCATTTTCTATTCTCGAGAAGATACCGAGAAGCTAGGTTTAGAGACAAGCCGTCGACACCCAATTCCGTGTCACATATGTACAGAGATTTGTAATGCATATTACTTGATCAGGCAGACATTAAGATACTTCCGTATTTATCACATGAGAAAAAGCCTAGATATAATGTGGATTACCCCTTTAGTTGTTGGATGCTTGCTAGTATAAAACCTTGACAACCGATTTTCCTTTTGTGTTAACTGAATTGTGTTAGAGATAGAATATGATGACTTGTATTATACCTCCTTTTCTTTTTACCTAGAGAGATTACTTCTTACATCTTCAAGGTAATTATGCTGTGCATCTTGTGTTTTCCCGAAATTAGAATTTAGCATGTTATATCTTATCAAAAGGAAAAGATTATGCTTATGAAAGAACATGCTTTTTCCTTAGTTTTAGTTGCTTTCCTATTTCTCTCTTGTTGCCAGTACCTATGGTTTTTGCTTTAGGGGTTCAAGTTATTGATGAGACTCTGTAGCTCCTCCAGCAAGGGCATTTATGGCGAGATGTGAACTCCGCCGAGCAATGGCGGTGGATTGATAGAGTGATGATGAAGCGAGTGGTTGCGCGCGATGGTGGATCGTCTGGTGTGGGGGTGCTCTGCCCACTGAAGACACTGAATTCTAGACCATGAAGTGAGCGGTTGATAAAAAGGGACTAGTTCTAGGCATTTTACATGGAGAAAAAAATGATTTGATTAAGGGATAGAGAGAGTAAAATCATGTAAAAATGGAAAAACACGAGCAAAATCATCATGAGAAACTATATTCTTTTGAAAAGTTAATTATACGTTTGAGTGATTAAAAGGATGATGTTCAATGCCATATGTCCGGGCAGCAGCTTCAATGTTGCCACACAGAATAATCATTTTCTTTATGTTGGGTCAAGGAGATTTTTCCCCCCTTTTGTTTCTTTTTTATTGTTCTCATGATAGACTACTACGTGTAATTAATATCATCCTAGTAAACTTGGATGAAGTGAGAGATGAAATCAATGTGAAATGGCTGAAATCATATGTGAGCAATAAAGAAAGTTGCGTCATCTAAATGTGAATTAACGAAGGTTCAAAAAGAAAATTACCTCCATTTTTTCAATAGACCAATTCATCTCAACAAGTGTTACGAAAATGTGATGTGCCATTTATGTTTTTCAGAGAATATGGAGGCGGAAAGAAACTAGCCCTCCTTGATCATTCTCTCTCGACTTTCATGTCTGAGCAATTAGCTTCTTAAAAGAGGATAACCACTGTTGGTTAGAACATTGGAGGATTTTCAATATAGGAACTAGAGTTCACCTATTGAATCCCACTACCTGCATTTAAGCTATTAGTTATTAATAATAAAATTGTCACATTTTTAATTTCAAAGGTCACCCTTGTACTCTTCGTCTCTGTCTCTGCTTGTCTTTCTTCACATAAAACAAGCTAGAGACAGTGAGTATTGAGTTCTAAGCAACAGAGCGACGGTGGGATGGTTGTGGAAAGCAAAGCTCAAAGGAGGATTCAGTCTCTATATCATCATCTTGCACCACAAGCTTCTAATGCGATCTCCCTTTTTCACCCGATTAGTATGCTCTCTCTCTCTCTCTCTCTCTCTCTCTCTCTCTCTCTCTCTCTCTCTCTCTCTCTCTCTCTCTCTCTCTCTCTCTCTCTCTCTCTCCGCATGTCTAGTTTTGTTTCGTGTGCGGAAAATGGTCAATGTAATTGGCGCTCAATAATATCATGAATTTTTTTGTTTCTGGTGTTGATGATGAAGACTGTACTTGAGAGCCGAGCAATTGAGCCTTAAAGATGGTAGAGAAGCTGTGATAATCGGTGATATGGTGTTGGACATTCATGCCCTACCTCTCTCTCCTCTTGCTCCTGGAACCTTAATCCCTGGCAAAGTAAGTTTATTTTTCTTCTGTTTGTTCATTCTCATTCGGTTTGATAAAATCTTTTGTGGGCTCTTTACCTTGCTTGTGATGCGAGCTTAAGAAATGAAATTTGTCGATGCTGCTAAAACATGCAAAATTGTGCATCACATTTTTGTGCTCTTAGTCAACATTTCAATTGAAAAAGAGGTGGGAGTTTTCTAATTTGGTCCATTTGGGGAAATTTTCGAAGTTCTAGGAGTAATCCAATAAGTGTTAGTCTCTGTAATTTGGGTTGACATCCATCTTTGTGAATAACATGGAGAACCTGGCCCAAAATATTAGGAGAGTATCATATGAAAATAATGCAGGAATGCAGGATAGACACGACTAGTCATGTAGAATGAGAGAGGTTGAATTGCAAAAACATTAATAGTTTCATGTGAAGCATCAATGGAGAACATTTGAAGATGTTTCTATTTAGCCAGAAAGTGATAGTGAGCAACAAGACTCAAATTCGATCAAGGATGATGTACAAGAAGATGAGCAACCTTATACCTTGGCTTAGGGAGGGCTAAATGGCAAATTAAGCCTCCCCAGAGATATGGCTTCGCTGATTGGGTAGCATATGCTCTTATAATTGCTAAAGATGTTGGTATTGAAGAACCTTTACATTCCGTGAAGTTACCATTTGTTCTAAATCTGAGAAGTGGCTTGTTGCAATGAATGAATAGATGGAGTCTCTTTACAAGAACCAAACTTGAGATCTTGTCCAATTGTCTAAGGGTAAAAGAGCTATTGGATGCAAGTGGGTCTTCAAAAGAAAGGAGAGAATCCTAGGGTTTGAAGATAAAGATTCAAGACACGTTGGGTAGCGAAGGGTTTTAGTCAGAAGGAAGGGATCAACTCCAATGAAATGTTCTCTCCAGTTGTGTAACATAATTCCATTCGCGTGTTGCTCGCATTAGTTGCCTTTTATGATATAGAACTTAAGCAACTTGATGTCAATATCCCTTTTCTGCATGGCGAGCCCAAGGAGACAATCTCTATGTTTCAACCAAATGGATTCGTTGTTAAGGGTAAAACAAATCACATTTGCAGGTTCAAACACTCTTTGTATGGTCTCAAACAATCTACACGGCAATGGTGGAAGAGGTTTGATAGATTTATGTTGAGTCATGGCCATTTGCGGAGTGCGCATGACAACTGTGTGTACTTGAAGAGATTACGTGATACTTTATTGTTGTTGTATGTGGACAACATGCTTCTTGCGCAAAGAACATGTTACATGCAATGGTTGAAGATACAACTTAGCAAGGAGTTTGAGATGTAAGGATTTTAGAGATGCCAAGAAGATTTTAGGTATGGAGATTCGTAAAGACAGACAGTTTGGGAAGTTATACCTTTCGCAGAAGAAGTATATTGAGAAAGTGTTGGAATGTTATGAAATGAAGAATGCCAAATCCTATAATACTCCTTTGACGTCCCATTTTGGCTTTTAGCTTCTTGTTGCCAAAAACCAAAGAAGAGGGAAATGAGATGTCTCGAGTTTTATATTCTAGTGTTGCAAGTAATCTTATGTATGTTATGGTTTGCATTTATCCAAATATTTCCCAGGCAGTTAATGTTGTGAGTAGGTATATGGCATATCAGGGTAAAACTCACTAGAAAGCTATGAAATGGATTTTTCGGTATATCCGGGGTGCCTTAGATGTGGGTTTTTTACAAGACATATTCGGTTGTTTGCTTTGTTGAATTATACTCAGTGGTTTCGCAGTAAGTTGGAAAACAATCTTACAAAACACGATTGTTTTGTCTACCATCGAAGCAGAGTACATGGCAGCAATGAAAGAGGCAAATGAAGCTCTTTGGTTGAAGCATTTGTTTACAAAACTTGGGGTGAAATTGGAGAGAGCATTTGTTATCTTTTGTGATAACCAAAGTGCAATCCAATTGACCAAGAATGCGATGTATCACAAGACAACAAAACATATCGACATCCGGTATGGCTTTGTGTGTAAAGAGGTTGCTAAGGGTACGATTATGGTGAAGAAAGCATCTATGGCGGATAATCTAGCAAATATGTTGACTAAACTAGTTTCTTTAACCAAGAGCAAGCATTGCTCGAACTGGATTGGCGTTTTTATTATTTCAGCTGCCTAGGCGGAGGTGGTGGCGTTTAATCCCTTGTTTCCTACACAAAGTACACTCATATAAGCTTAGGGGTGTGTCTTGTCAATTCTGCAGTTGTGAGGGGTGGGCTTGTATGGTCACTCTTGGTGGTGAGAGCAAGAGGTCTTGTGGCATTTGGCATAACTCTCTTATGGAGATTTAAAGTTAAAGTGGATATTTGTTGAGTTTTGACTTTCAAATTGGTGACAAGGGTATTTTGGACTATGTACATTTGTTTTAGGAGTTTTTGAAGAGGGACTATAAAAGGGGATTTATTGCACAACACATCTTCAACTCTACTCTCCACATTCTCTCAATTCTTTATTCTTCTTATCTTCTTGTTAGATCTTTAAATTTTGTGACTCACTAAGTAGCTTTTTGATATTTTGGATTGTACTCTTGTACTTATTGTTGAAGATAATGAAACCCACTCTCTCCTCATATAGATTTTTTCCGTTTTGAGTTTTCAGATATATTTTTTGTCTTTTGTGGTTTTGATTTTACTTTCATCCTTTTGCTAATTGTGCTTCGATTTATGCATCCTTTGATGTTGTTCCGTAACATGTCTTAGCATGCTTTTTATAAATTTGAAAACAAGGGAGTCGGGACTTATGTTGAAAGCACAACAATTTTGGTAACTAAATAGATAGAAAAAAAATTGAAAACAAAAGAAATGCAAGAACCTAACTCAACTTGAGAGAATTTCAAGAGCAAAAGGGAGAGATGCATGTGTTCATTCGAATTGGTTCATGGTTAATCTCAATTTACTAGTAGATGGCAAGTTCATCAAAGCAAGGTTCACCATTATTGCTTTTGCGTCTATGTCAAGTTCGGATTTAATGCGAACTCGACGGTTTATTAATCATATCTCATCCACAAAAAGCCAAGAACATTTTATATATCGACTTTGGTTGCAAGGTTAAACCCATTTTAACCATATTGGGAGAAAAAAAAAAAACTCATTTAGACGTGTAAATATGCATCGAGACGTATGCAATTGTAATCAAACATATTAATTTAACGTGGAGGCGATCAACGGCAGGCGGCCCGCTTGGCCTGCCCAAGCTCGAGAGATGTAAATGGACGAGTTTAGGCACAGATCGAAGGCTCGGCCAAGCTCAAAAGAACCTCTATATAAACTTTTACCTGTGTAATAATAACGCGATCGAGCTTAAATGTAAACAAGTATGATTTAGACTTGACAGCGGGTCGGGTTGAGCCCGAGACATCATTTGGGCGGGCCATGGATCTTATTTTAGGCCCGTTGAATCATCATCGGTAACACTTCTGGAAAAATTTTCAGAATGCTCTGTTCGTAACTCTGCGACGAGACAAACGCTGTGCTGCACCGGTGAGGGCTGCTGCTTTACGCTCCCTCAAGAACATTCGTCGAGCAGGTAATTCGTTCGCTTCTTTACGTTTCTCGCCCCCCTGCTGCTCGTGCTCGCTTGCTCGCTTGCTTCTCGTCTCTTCTGAACTTGATCCTCTCGTTTCTGTTCTGTCCTGCGAGCGATCTTGTGGCATTTGCATGTTGTCACCTCCGTTGGATGTCCTCGATAATCCCATGTACGGGTTAAAGTTCTTTGCCCAGGTCCTTTCTTTTTCAGTTTTGTTATGGTAGTCTGTTCATCATTTTCATCTCGAGCGCATTATTCTGGAAGCAATGGATGTTCGCACGGTAGGTGTTCGACGAAATGCTTCCTTCGCTCTCTTCGTTTGTTTCGAAACTTTTAAAGTCTTCCTCCGGCCTGATCGTCGACAGTTTAATCTGTTAGATAATATTGCGGCATAAAGATACATTGAACACGTTTTAGTGGCCAGGGGTGGTATGCCGGCGGCCACCACCAGCCCCCGGTCGTGTAGTTGACCTCTTTTTATGATAGAGTCGGTCTTTATGTTTTTCTGTTTTGGCACTAATGATGGTACTCCGAACTTATTCAAGTGCATTGTGCTTCCTGATGAATGTCTTCGAGCAATACTACTGGCCAAACATGGAATTGGTGGTGCCTTTGAGCATGGTGCCCTAATTTTATCTGATAGTCTCACCCATTGCCACAAATTTTTCTTGATTTCAATTTTTTCGTGGTTGGGAGAAAAAGGGAAGCTTGACCTAATTGATAGTTATACAGTTAGTGTTGTGCCCACTGAAGACACTGAATTTTAGACCATGAAGTGAGTGGTTGATAAAAAATGACAAGTGCTAGACATTTCACATGGAGAAAAAAATGATTTGATAGAGAGAGAGAGAGAGAGAGTAAAATCATAGAAATATGGAAAAACACATGAGCAAAATCATATGTCATCGGAAAACTATATTCTTTTGAAAAGTTAACTATACATTTGAGTGATTAAAAGGATGATCGTTCAATGCCATATGTCCGGGCAGTAGCATCAATATTGCCACACAGAATAACCTTTTTTTATGTTGGGTCAAGGAAATTTTTCCCCCCTTTGCTCCTTTTTGATAGTTCTCTTGATAGATTACTACATGTATAGCTAGAACACAAAGTCATGAGTAGTAATTAATATCATCCTAGTAATCTTGGATCAAGCAAGAGATGAAATCAATATGAAATAGCTCAAATAATATGTGAGCAAAAAAGAAAGCTGCGTCATCTAAATGTGAATCAACGAAGGCTCAATAAGAACATTACCTTCATTATTTTCAATACATGAATTAATCTCAACAAGTATTACAAAAATGTGATGCGCCATTTATGTTTTTCAGAGAACATGGAGGCGGAAAGAAACTAGCCCTCCTTGATCATTCTCTCTCGACTTTCATGTCTGAGCAATTAGCTTCCTAAAAGAGGATAACCACTGTTGGTTAGAGCGCTGGAGGATTTTCAATTTAGGAATTAGAGTTCACCTGTCAAATCCTACTACTTGCATTCAAATTATTTTGGGTCATGGCCACTTGCATAGATCGATTATAACTTTGTTCAGCATCTTATTTATCTTACACCGTTCCTAGGTTGTATTTGAGAAAATATGTTCAATTTTACTATTCTATTTAATTATATAAATTTGAATGTATATGATTTCTACTGTGACAAAAAAAAATGTACATGATTTCTATCACAATTTTAGTTATTAATAATAAAAATGCCACATTTTTAAAGTCAAAGGTCACCCCCACTCTCTGTCTGTATCTCTGCCTGTCTTTCTTCACATAAGACAAGCCAGAGACAGTGAGTACCGAGTTCTAAGCAACGGAGCGAGGGAGGGATGGCTATGGAAAGCAGAGCTCAGAGGAGGATTCAGTCTCTGTATCGTCATCTTTCACCACAAGCTTCTGATGCGAGCTCGCTTCTTCACCCAGGTTAGTATGCTCTCTCTCTCTCTCTCTCTCTCTCTCCCTCCCCGTGCGTGTCTGCTTCTGTTTTGTTTGCAGAAAATGTTTGTTGTAATTGGCGCCCAGTCATATCGTGAGTTTTTGTTTCTGGTGTTGATGATGAAGACTGTATTGAGAGCCGAGCAATTAAGCCTTAGAGATGGTAGAGAAGCTGTGATAATCGGTGGTATGGTGTTGGACATTCATGCCTTACCTCTCTCTCCTCCTGCTCCTGGAACCACAACCCCTGGCAAAGTAATTTTGTTTTTCCTTTGCTTATCTGTTTGTTCAGTCATTCTCATCCTGTTTGATAAAATCTTTTGTGGGCTGTTTACCTTGCTTGTAATGTGAGTTTAAGAAATGAAATTTGTTGATGCTGGCTGCTTAAAAATGCGAAATTGTGCAGCACTTTTTTGTGCTCTTAATCTAATTTCAGTGGAAAGCGAAGTGGAAGTTCTCTAATTGGGTCCATTTTAGTCTCTGTAATTTGGGTTGACATTTAGTCTCTGTAATAAACTCTCTAATTGGGAAAATTCGAAGTTCCAGGAGTAATCCAACAAGTTTTAGTCTCTGTAATTTGGGTTGACACCCATCTCTCTGAATAACATGGAGAACCTGGCCCAAAATAATAGGAGAGTATCATATAAAGACAACGCAGGAATGTAGGATAGACACGACTAGTCATGAAGAATGAGAGAGGTTGAATTGCAGAAACATTAAGAAAGTGAAGATGTAGGATAGGATGCAGAGTCTTGTGCCAAAGAAGCATTACTCCCATAAGTCTCAGTTCTTCTTTCTATTAAATTCCCACTGTTTCAGATAGTCATTTGTCCATGAGAGGTCTATGATATGTACAAATTACTATCTTAGACTATGGGAGTTCTGCAAAAGTAAGATCCGGCACTGATTATGGGAAGGCTTCTTTGGCACAAGACTGTGCAGCTTCTGCTTCACAGAAAGAATGTTTCCTTACCGATTTAAGGATAGGTTTGTAGAAGGGAGTAACTGGTTTAGAAGGAGGTGGTTTTGTCTTTGGAGGAGTGGGTTTGTGCTTGGATGATGGTGGCGGAGAAGGTTTTGGAGATGTGTAATAGTAAGTGGCAGGGTAAGATACTAAATGCCAGTACTTACCACTATATTTTCCAAGGGGTCCAATGGTTGGATCTCCGTCTTTTCTTCTATGAAAAATTTCATACTCGGAATGAGCTGCACTTCTTCTTTCTCTTGGAAGGCCTATTGTCCTTGCCTTTTGGAGGGGCTAGCAATTCTTACACCGGCAATCTAGATCCCAAGACAATGGCCTATATGAGGATCCTTTGACGATACAAGGAGTTGTCCTTCATAGTTGAATGACTATATTTTAAGTCTTTCTCCTTCACCTTCTTTGTTAGTATGTAAGGCTGCATCATCAAGATTGTAGGAAAGATGGAATAAGAGTTTTCTTCCTTTTCTCTTGAGTGATCTGTTTTGGTGACCACCTTGCCGTGCTTTTTCTCAATGTATTCTTACTCTAAAGACTATATAGGCTAAAATATTTTTATGGAGCTTGTCATAATTATTCACCTAGGTATTTGGAAAGAGTTTGACTAACTTTGAATAAGGAATTTATCTTGGAACATGATGCACGAAGTAATGTAGTCATTGCCTACATAGATCAAAAGGGCATCCTCTACTCTTGGCAAAGTTAAGTTTATGATGTGGTTTTGAACTCTATGCACCATTTTACTAGTGGAGAGTTGTCACAACCAATTCTAGAGTTGGGGAGCTCCGATTGGTAATTGAACTTTTAGAGTGTAAGCAATCGAAAATTTGAAAGAGCCATATTGAAGTTGGAGAATAGTGTTACAAAAACAGGTTTTAACCATGAGAACGGTTTTGAATGTGCCAATACAAGCGTGTTAATAGTTGAGGAACCTAGTGTAAATAGTGCCATGCGAACCACTATAGGAAAATTGTTACAACCAACCATGGAAGAAGATAGCAAGGCGAATAGTACCTAAGTGAAGATGCGTATAGCCTTGTTGGAGCCACCAACATTGGAACTCTATAGAGATTTAAAGCTTCGCAAAGTGTTCCTGTTCGAGTAGCAGGAATTTGATGTTGATCATAGTGGTTTGATTGGACGTATTCTTTGCCATCCCTTGGAATATGGTGAATAAACTTTCTATGAATTTTATGCATAAAAAAGAAACAAGTTTAGTAAAAGCAAAATATGGATTTGTAAGAAGGAGATGGGTATTAGAGATCTCATACTTATTGAGGTAGATGCCTCATTAATGTAGTGGATCTTGGAGGCATTAGAATTATAGAAAGATGTAGGAGCATCAAGAGTAACAGGAGTATTTACATAGATAGGAGTATTGCTTTATGAGGATTCAGTCATGATGGATCATTCTTCCTCTTACTACCAAAACATTATTAGGCATAGAGGGGTGTATAGTAAAGACAAATCACTATATAAGATAGATATGCTATCTCACTACACGGCCCTTCCCTTGGCCTTTCAAAAGGATTGCCTTTTAGTTTCAAAGCGCCATTTATCTATACCATAAGGCTGCTAGGACTTAGAAATTTTCTAATTCACAATCTATAGAGTGGCGAGTGGAGAGCATAGTTGCGGAACCAATTCATCTTATCGGACTAACCACATAACTCTAACTTTTAATGACATCAAATTTCAAGGAAGAAAAAAAAGTGTTTTAGAAAGTCAGGATAGTGTATATAGGCTAGAAGTTTACAAACACTGGTCTTATATAACTTTTTGGAGAAGTAAGCCTTATAAAGGCAAGACTTCATGTGATACAAACTTTTGTTACTACAATAATGTAAACAAGTTGGAATTAGAAAGATGTTTGTACAATACAATAATTCTCACTTTTAAGAAAGGGATATCAGATAAAGCAAACAAAGCACTCTAACCTATACTAATGGCTAACAATTGTACACTTTTGGGCTTAGTGGATAATAGTACACGTTGGTCCAAGAGATCTTGGTATGGATTCCAGCATAGATGATAGAGATGGGGAATCCAATCTTCGCTCACATCACTAGCCCTTAAATAAGAATTTGCTTTAATAAAGTATTGCCCACTAGCCCAAAATATACTATTGTCGGCGATCAGTATAGGCCAAAGTGTTTTGTTTGCTTTATTTCTCATCTCTTTCCTAAAAGTGTGAATTATTGTCCTGTAAGAGCACTTTTTGATGGCAGCATGTTAGTATTATTGTAGTAACAAAAGTTTATATTGCCCTTAGCCTCGCTTATATTAACTTCCCTAAGAAGTTAAATAAGATTGGAGTTTGTAAACTTCTAGCCTATATACACACATCATGGATAAAACACTTTTCTCTTCCTTAAAAGTTGATGTCATTAAATGTTTATAGTTGCACTATTAGTCCGATAAGATGAATATGGTTTCACAAGAATACTCTCCACTTGCCACTCTATGGATCCTGTGGTTCAAAATGTTTCTGAGTTAGGAGAGCCTTATGATATAGATGAATGGTGTCTGGAGAGGGGGCAAGCGAAGGGTTGTGTAGTGGGATAATATTTCTATCTCAAATATTAGTTTGTTGATACCATTAACCCCTCATGTTATTAGAGCCATCTAATCGGACTAAAATTATAACCCTAGGCTTGATAATGTGTTAGTACCTAGAGGGAAAATTATCTCATCATGACTGAATCCCATAAAGCAGTACTTCTAATGTGTAGATGCTTTATTACTCTTGATCCTCCTACCTCTTTAATCCCACACCTCCAAGATCGACTATTTTAATCAGATATCCTACCTCAATGAGAATGGGAAGATCTATAATCCCCATTTCCCTCTTATAAATCCATATTCTGCTTTAGCTAAAGTTGCTTCTTTTTCACCAATAATATCTATAAGAAAGTTTATTCACCATACTCCAAAGAATGTCAAGAGAATACATGTGGTCAACTTGCTTTGATCAATATCCCATTCCCGCTACTCAACATGAACACTTTGTTAACCTTTTAATCTATCCCGAGTTCCTGCGCAAGTGGCTCCAACAAGGCTAGAGCACCTTCACTTTGGTGCTATATGCCTTGCTCTCTCCTTCCATGGTTGTAAAGGATTACAAGTAGCTGCCCGCATGGCACTACTTGATACTAGGATCCTTGATTACCAACATACTTGCATTCATATGGTCGAAACACTTTCAATGCTAGATCTATGTTTGTAACAATATCCCAAACTTCAATATAGCTCTTTCATATCCTAACTTGCTTATTGTCCCGAAGGTTCAATTACAAATCAATGGAGCTCCTCAGACTCCAGATTTGAGTGTGGCATGGTGTACTGAGTTCAAAATCACACCATAGACTAGGAGCAGAGGATGCCCTTTCAATCTTCGTGGACAGCAATTAGATGACTTTGTACATCTTCTTCCAAGACAAATTCCTCGTTCTGAGTTACTCAAACTCCTCCCTATTACGTGGTTGACTAATAAGGAAAATCTCCATCGAAATAATCAGCCTATACAATTTTCAAAGTCAAAATTTGCCAAAAAAAAGGACGGCAATGAGGTCATCAAATTTGATCACTCAAGAGAAAAGGAAGAAGGCTCTTCTTCTTCAATTTTTCCTATACTTTTGATGATGCAACTATACATAAAAGAAGATGAAGGTGAAGGAGAAAGACTTGGAATAAAGTCTTTCAACTCTAAAGGACAACCCCATTGCTGCTGGGATCTAGATTGCCATTGCAAGAACTGCCATACCCCTCCACAAGATGAAGACGACAGGCAGCCTTCGAGGAGAAAGAAGAAGCGCAGCTCATCTGAGCATGAAATTTTTCATTGATGGAAAGGTGGAGATCCAACCATTGACCCCTTGGTGAAGATAGTGGTAAATATCGGTATTAGGTTTCTTACACTGCCCCTAAATATACACATCTCCAAAACCTTCTCTGCCGAGTGAATCAGTTGAAAACCTATGTGAGAACACACTACACTGTTCAGTACTTTCTGTGCGAGTCTATGTGTGACAGTTTTCTTTTAGGTTCACTATGTTTTAGGAGGTGTAGCAAGGAATATTGCTGATTGCATGTCAAGCTGGGAGGAAAGCCCTTCTTTATCAGTGCTGTGGGCCATGACATGGCAGGTTAGTATAGCACATCTTTTGACCAAAAAAATATAAAAATGTATAACACATCTGAATTAGCCTATGTACTTTCCGTTTCAGCAAGACTTTTCAAGGCACCATTTTGGTGTATGAACTTGATGCATGGTGACCTAGGACATAATGTTTTGTAGAGTTTCAGGTTAAAGGTTATTTAGTATCTGTCTTGTTCAATTTCCTTCTTGTCTTAAGCCATGGGGCATGGAGAAAAATACTAGATAAGTCCTTTAGGTCCATCTTTATTAAAAGACGTGATAACAGTAAAGAACCTACCATCTTTTCTCAGTAAAAAAACGTGATTTTGTTTTGAGTCTTGACTATGTCTATATCCATCCTAGCTGCTTCCATTGTAATTTGAGAGATTTTCCTTTAGATTCACAAGGTATATTGTCAAACCTAATTATTTTTAGGGGAAAAGATAGTTTTTTAAACAATCCATCTGTTAATTGTGACTGGAATTCGGGTATGCCAGCCTGATTCTAATCAGAATCAATAAATTTTGAGGACGTCCCCAGTTGAGATCTTTTTGGAGGTCTGTGAGGGACTGGAATTGGCCATTAGGATTTTGCCAAATGTCGTCTTCACTTTTCAGATTGAGAATTTGCAAGTAAACTGTATGTATTTGAGGTACCAAGGTTTGAGAATGTTCTTCTTTCTATTTGCTCCGCCTTGATATAGTGAATGTCTGTTCTTCCTTCTCGACCAAAAAAAAAAAAGTCTGTTCGTCCTTCATGCATGTTTATACGCCACTTGCTGAGGCAGGCAAATTCTTTGTCATCTCTTTATTTATTGGTTTTCTTATTGAGGTTTCTGTGTCTTCCCATGATTTTACTAACATCATCCTTTGCCCTATGTGTCAGGGAATCGCTTATTGGAGCATTGGAGATCTACTGGGTGTCCTATTGAAGGTTAACATGCTCAGTTTAACTGCTTATCTGACATGCCTAGTAAAATCTGCTAAATAGATAGTAGTGATGGAACTTTAATATATTTAGCTTTACAGCCAGCTAAGTACACTGCTCAAATTTATCCTTCTAATCACTCTTATTGACTTTGTCATAGTAAGTACTAGGTACTCTCCTATTTTTTTGGCTTCAAATAAGTTAAATGTGCTTCTCATTCTTAAACTCAGCAATTTCAAGGCAGGTATCCTTCAAACCCAAGATATTACAACTGCTGTGGTCTGCTGTGTACTTGATCCAAATGGTGAGGTAGCTGCTGGTGTTGCAAGCTTTGAGTCAATTGTAAGTTAATTTTGCTAAAAAAATATCAGGATGAGTAGGCATACTTGTGTTATCTCTAAGATGCATAAATGCACTCATCGATGACCTTCAGGAGAAATTTCTCACCGCTGAGTGGATTCAACAATTTAGATACAAGATATCTTCTGCTCCAGTAGTGATGGTTGATGCTAACCTGAACAATTGTGCTCTTGAAGCTTCTTGTCGATGTAATTCTAAACATACGACTTGGTTTGATTTTTCATCTGGCTTGATCAAACGATCTACTCTGAGTCAATAGAAAGCTCTTCAGAATTAACTTACTTGGTTTTTCTTTAAATTTTGTTTGCAGTGGCTGCAGGTGATAATATTCCTTTGTGGTTTGAGCCAGTATCAGTTGCCAAATCCAAAAAAATTGCTCCTCTTGTGAAGTATGTGAGTGCTTCGCCTTGTGATGTGCATTTACTTTCTTTTGTGCTATTTTCTCTGTGTTGAGTAAACTTGTTTTGATAATCTGAAGTTGATAAACAATCGGATAGGCTCAATAATACATTTTATGGAAGTCACGACGTCATGTCTTTCAATCTCAAATTTCTGACTCAATTGCTAAAGGAGTAGTTGATTAGCATCATCCTTAGCACCAGACTGATGGAGAGCAAAAAGAAAAATATTATGATGAGAAAAGTTTAGTGCTTCAAATTGATTTACTCAGACCATTAGTTATGTACGCTGGTAAATGAATAAAGCAGTCGTTTTCAACATATTTCATAGAATCCCTTACCATCCGCATGGGTATGGAGGAAAATGGTGAAGTTGTGGTTTAGGTTGGAGAATCTGCATGTAGCATATCAAAACAAAATTTAGTGGCTTTGCATAGAGTTTCGTTAATAATGTATGTCAAATTCATAGCCTGGTGATAATATTTCCAGGAGTCAGGATGGCTGGTGATGTTATTCTTCCACTAGGATAGTAATTTGCAGTCTAGATGAGTTGAAGGAAACTTTTCCATAGTGAATACACTTAAGTGTGATACACACATAGTATTTTCTTAATTCAACTAGGAAATTTTAAACCATACATCACACACAATTGATTCATGTTTGTGATATTGTTAAACTTTGACAAGATCTCATTTTTAAGTAAAAATTGACTGCATCAAGTTCCTATCAATCAGGCAATGAAATAAAGTGTTACTGGTTTACATAGTTGACTTCTTGGTTTTGGCATCCTTTTCAGTTATGAAAACAATAAGGCATTAGGAAAAACAAAATTCAGCTCACATGGGCATCGTTTAAGAGTCGCATTAAGCGGTTCCTAAAGTCTGAAAGCTTCATAATGCAGATCTGCTACTGACAAAGTCGGCTCTTTGCAGGTAACTTATGTATCTCCAAATGAAGATGAGCTCTTTGCAATGGCAGATGCTCTATCTCCTGGAAAGTTATATCTTTCAAGCGAAAGGTATAAGAGTGAAAAGAACTGTCCTCCAGAATCGCTCATCAAAATGCTAAAACCCGCAATAATTCTTTTGCTTGAGAAGGGCGTAAAAAATTGTAGTTGTGACCATAGGCGCACGAGGAGTATTTCTATGCTCTAAAGAGGCGTCTATTTTGACAAGAACTGTTGTGGTGAAACCCCAACCACTTGGTGTAAGTTCAGAACTGCACAGACTGATCTCACCTAATTGCCCTTCACATAAGTTTCACGATGCCAGACAGATCAAGGGATCCTCTCATCTCTTTGCTTTGCATCTTCCTGGCCTTCCTGTATCTGTTAAGAAGCTTACTGGGGCTGGCGATTGTTTGGTGGGTGCTACACTTGCGTCAATATGTGAAGGTTTGAACGTTATACAAGCCATCTCAGTTGGTATTGCAGCAGCAAAAGCCACTGTCGAGGCAGATTCGAATGTACCCTTGACATTTGATTTAATTGGAGTTGCAGGTATAAATATTCTTTCAATAAAGACGGCAGGGAATTTATGCATTCTTGGATATTATATCAATTTAGTTTGATTCTACTTCTTTTGCTGTGTTAATTTCAATAATTTCAGTCGAGTGGGTAAGAAACAAATTGGTGTAATGGAAACGAGTGCGACTCATCAAGGAAAGTGATCGCGCAACTTGTAGAGGCTGGTTCTGAACATGATATCTTCTCTCAATGGGAACAAGCTAATGAATGTGCTGAGAATACTATAGAGGTGCATTTTGCACTATATTGCCTATCCCAGACACGAACAGATAAATCATAAAGACTTTCGTTAGTTTAATCATGATGCTGGGTTCCTATTGTCTTTTTGAAATGGATGTGAGGTAATAATATGTAACGAGGCCAGTAATGATTGTGCCTACCCTTCCTTGACAGATGATGCTAGGTTGGTTTACTCGGCTGCGAAAGTTGTTTTTGATGGACCAGTGTGAACTGCTGCCAGCTTCGAGATAATGACGATCGTCAAGTAACTGGTGCAGAATTGGACCGAGGACTGCTCTTTGTTGTTTAACTTTTTTTGTGTTTTTGGACTTTCACTTGGTACATTGGTGGTGTAGAATATTTACTCTACAAGTAGAGTTGAGATACTGACACATGTACAGTGTTCCGTTTCTATTACTGCATCAGTTTCATTTGTAGATGAATCCTTCCAATCAAGATGTGCCCATAAAACATTTACAGTTTCAATAGACATCCTCGGTCTTTTCTATACTAATTTGAATTTCTTCTTCCAGCAGGACAAATGCCCTGATTGAGTACCATTTATTTGAGAACCAGGGTCTCGGAGTTATCTGTATGTTTCATCTAGTGTGATGCTTTGGTTGCTACCATCTAAGTTCCAACTCGAATTGTGAATGATATTTCTCATTAAATTAATTGAAGTAACGAGGCTTTTAATCTCCTAGATAGAGTAGACCAAACTCATCTCGAGTTAGGTACATTGCATCGATATACATCGATTGCGCATGCCAATAGATCATGCTCTATTGTTCACAGTAGATTCTTATATTTGGTCAGTAGTTTTTATTGAAAAAAATACATGGCAATGCGCTTCAAAGGCAACTTTTTATCCATCAAATGAAAACATTGTTCAAGCGATTTTTTATATTTAGTTAATATATATTTGTCATGTGTCATATCATCTAGTGGCATAATCAAAGGACAACAAAACAAAGTATTGGAAAAAGGAAAAAATTCGGTCAGCAGAACAGTAACCATTGCCAATTTGAAGATTCTTATAGGTTTGTAGAAGCTGTGGAAAATAAAGAAGCAACCCAAAATGCAGATGCAGCAGCTTCTACAGAAGCAAAGAAGCCAAAAGAACAGGTCACTGATTCTGCACCTAAGCCCAAGGATTGGGAGTTCAAATTGAATCATCCAAAAGAGCAAATCCTCGAAGATGTATTAGACGGAATCAAGATCAGGTCATTCTCCAAAGAATTGTGAACTCCACGGCGCTCTTATCTGAAATAAAACCGAAGGATTTGGAGGAAGCACTGTACAATGGAAATTGAATTGAAGTAATGCAAGAAGAGCTATATTAATTCAAAGAAAACGAAGTATGGGAACTTGTGTCACGGCGAGATTATAGACACAAAACAGGAGTACCGAAATAAGCTCGATGATAAAGGTAGAGTGGTAAGGAATAAAACAACGTTAGTTGCTGAAGGTTTTTCTCGAGAGGATGGGATAGACTATGATAAAACTTAATGCACTTGTGGCTAGATTATAAGCAATTCGCTTATTACTTGCTTATGGGCAAAAGTACACTACAAGTGCTATAACTTGTGTACGGCGATCACTTTGGTACCATAACTTTTTTTCGGATCACTTTGGTGCCAAGTTGGAGGAAAATAAATCACTTTAGTGACTCCGGCCAAAAAACTGACTTAGCATTTATATTAAAAAAAAAAGCTGACTTGTACACATGGAAATTACGTGGCTTTTTTTTGAATTTTTTAATTTTTAGAAAAAAAAAAATAGTAGGCGAGGGACTTGTACACATGGAAATTAGTAGTGGTGGGTTTTTTTCGAATTTTTAATTTTTAGAAAAAAATAGGGGTTGTCGATGGGAGGCGAGGGAGCTCTCGCCCTGGGCGCGGCGAGGTCCCTGCCTCGTCCACCACCGCCTAGGGCCCCGGCCCCGCGAGGGCCCCGCTGCGCCGCTGGGGCGATGCCAGGGGCGGCCCGCCCGGCCTTTGCCAGGTGCGGCCTTGCCTTTGTTGGGCGAGGCGATGGTAGCGACCAGCGCCCACCACCCGCGGTGGTGAGGGCTCCCTTCAGGGCTCCTTCGCTATTGCTGTAGGGTTTTTTTTATAAATATAATATAATATAATTTTTTTTTAAAAAAAGTACACGTCAGCAGGTTAAACGGCGTCGTTTTTGGTTTTAATGCCGACTGGACCTCTCCGGCAAGCCGTGTCAGCGCCGCATTGGATTTCCGGCGAGCCACATCAACATTGGCACTAAAATGATCGTTTTTTAAAAAAGTTGGCATTAAAGTGATCCGAAAAAAGTTATGGCATCAAAGTGATCGCCGTACACAAGTATGGCACTTGTGGTGTATTTTTGCCCTTGCTTATGCATGCTTTTATATTGATAATCATAGGAAAGACGACAAGTGTACATAAGAATTAGTCACATAACTAAACATTTGCACTTATATCACATCCGATGGCGACTATATCAAACAGTTATACACTGATAAAGGTTCTAAATTCAAAGGAGAAGCTGACCTTTTGAGTCAAGAACATCCATCTAAGTTTTGCTAAAGTAATAGGAGTCTGCCCTTGAATTTATTTTACCCCCGAAGTTCACACTCCTCAGGAAGACAAAAGCTTATTCATGCATATACGAGGTCATGAAGCTATAAGCTTTCATATTTTTCCATTGACTAAAACAACCAGATAGGTCCCAGTAACCAAGTTAAATGCGCCTTGGGGACTTTGAAGAAGCTGGTCTTAGTGAAAACGTCGTCGTCTTGAGTTTGAGGTTGGGTCCACTTGAGCGTTAGTTACCTTCTCTAAAGTGCTTGTCTTTTGTGTTTATAAATTGACCCACTTGGAAGTGATTGGAGTCGACACTCTCAAACAAAGCCAAGCCAAGAGGAAAACTCTGTTTCCTCTGTTTCTGTTCTCTTCCTCTGCTTATTTCACTAGTCCCATTCTCTCCTTTTCTCCTCGTTTGCCATTGCAGTATTGAATGTGAGATTGCAAGCATATAGCATGGCAGTATCCACGGAGGTGTGGCCTGTGGGACTCAGATTCAGACCAACGGAGGACGAACTCGTTGGTCATTACTTGAGAAAAAGGCTCAAAGGAGAAAGGGAAAATGAATGCGTAATTCCCAAGCTATACATCTTCAATTGCGAGCCTTTGGATTTATTTATCCCATACGACGGTAACTTACATTTAGCCCTTAGTGTTCTCTATTTCTCTATGTTCTTGTGGTATAATGGAAATTGGTAGTTACCTATAACACCTTAGTGAACTAACATTAAAACAATCTTCGCTTGTAGCATTATCAAGTAGACCGCTGGATGGACACGGGAGTTTCTTCTTTTGTCCCCATAATTTGAAGGTCAACAAGCAAAGGGCCGCAAGACTGATGTGGTCAAGCACGAGTATCACCTAACTCGAATGTTTCGGATAGTGAAATTTTGGACCCAATACTTGACGGCTCTTCTTTTGCTTCCCCTAATTGAGCATCTCTAACATGGTTACAAGTGCAGGTAAAATTGATTTCATTTCTCTACACGTGTTCCTCATTCAGCTTCTTTGAGTTCATGATTAGCTAGTTCCTCCCTCTGTCCCATGATTCAAGTGCGATTTACCTTCAACTCCAGCAGTTTATTGAACATTAGTATCCGCGAAGCAGAAATTTTCCTATTGTATTTCGTAGAATTTCATGACAAAGATTAAGACACCAACCTTACCAATAATCATTTTATGTGATAGATTCATCACTGGTGTTTCAGTTCCAGTGACTAGTGATGGTTATACTGCCAAAAATAGAGTGATTCTGCAGCAACAAAGGGGACAATTTGTTCTTGAAATTTAAATTGCATCAATTTGATAAGTGACGCACGATGTATCTCGTGCATAAAATACTTTCGTGTAACAATGGAGTTTCGATTATCTTAACCCTGAAACTCATCCCCGGTACCATTGTGTCTTTGCAGATGGCGTTGGTTCTCTGTCAGCATAATAAACAGGAAAAGTAAGAAAGTCAAGTGACAGAAAGGGAGTATATCAACCGATTTAAGCAGCCTTAGTAAGCTGAATGATTCCCAATATGAAGGAACACAAGCAATTAGTGCACGATGAGCAAATGTTGCCTTAGAATAACCCAAAGCAACTTATGATCTATACATATATCTAAACTATTCTAAACCTCGAGTCCTAAAACTTTATGATCTATAGATATATCTAAACTATAATGTGCAATTAAGTCCAACACTTGTTAGGAAAGTGCAATTGAGTACTAAAACTTTCAAAAAGTGCAAACAAGTCTTAAAACTTGTCACGAAAGTGCAATTGAGTCCTAAACTTTCATAATGTGCAATTAAGTCCTAATACTTGTTAGGAAAGTGCAATTGAGCCCTAAAACTTTGAAAAACTACAAATAAATCCTAAAACTTGTCACGAAAGTACAAATAAGTCCTAAAACTTATCAAATTGATTTAATCAAGTCCTTCTATTGATTGTACTTTTTGAAAGTTTTAGGACTTAATTGCACAATTGTGATAAGTTTTAGAACTTGATTGCACCTTCGTGATAAGTTTTAGGACTTGATTGCACTTCCGTGACAAATTTTAGGACTTCTAGTGTACTTATCCCTATTTACTGTAACTTATATATGCTTTTCTATGGAGCCTAAAAGAGGGAGACTAAGAAAACATTAGAGACTAGTCACGGTGGAAAGGACACCTACCAGACAAGGAGATACGAGAACACAAGAACCCACAAGTAAGTCCATGTCTCAACTCAGGCTTTTGGACCATGTGAAACTCAAGAATTTGCAAGTCATGCCTAACTATGAAGTAGAGAGGCTTCCGGATGTCCCTTCGTTTGAGTTCGAGTAGTGCCCACAGCTTCAATTCATCCATGAATGCCCCAAGAGCCTCCTCCTCCCTAAGGTCGGGAATTTGGAGTTTGAGCTCGGTGAATTCCTTCACGTACTCTCGTACCGTGTCTCATTGCTCGAGGCGATGGAGCTTGCTACGAGCTTCTTGTTGAGCAAACTCGGGGAAGAAGTAGTCTCGAAATTCCCCTACGAACCAATCCCAAGTATTGATGGGATTGGCGCCTTGCTTCATCTCATCACACCTATTACGCCACAAGAGCATGGCATTATCAACTAGGAACAATGAAGCGGTTCGTACCTTGGCCAAGTCTTCTTGGATCCCTATGGCGTCGAAGTATTGCTCCATGCTCCATAGGAAGCTATCCACCTCTTTGGCGGACCGGTTGCCTTTGAGTTCCTTTGGCTTCGGCATGTCTAGCTTGTGTGCTGCTCGGATGGGCAATGCACCGTTCGCCATGCTTGGTTTGCATAGGACAAGCCTGGTCTTGAGCTCTTGCACCTCCATCTTCAAGGCTTCGACCTCGGCCTTGGAGTTGCCTTCTTTGAGCACCACAACTTCAAGCTTTAGGGCCTCGATTGATGTTTCAAGGGCATTGTCCTTATTGAACAAGGGGGCCGCTATACAATTGACGACGTTTGTGAATTCGTGGCAGAGAGTTCCTTCAACCTCGTTGATCCACCCTTTGACTTCGTCGAGTTCTTCAATAAACTCCAACATGGCGTTTTCTCATCCTCATGAGCTTCTCATCTACCACGGTCATGGCGTTCGTCAAGCCATCCCTTCTCTTGGATTTCTCACGGGTTCTTTCTTGGGCAACCTGCTCTTGAGAAGCCCTGTCATCCACAATCACCAAAGCAAGTTCTTGGTTCAGCATTCTCTCGGCCAGTTGGCGTGCTTCTCAATCTCCTTGGATGGACTCTCTACTTGCTTTGATACCACTCATCACGGGTTGATAGTTTGGGAACGATCCGTGCGGCGACTTAGGCTTCCTTGGATCGTTGGAATGCCTATGCCAAGTCTTTTCTCGATCGCTCACTCGGATTGTAAAGAAAGAATCTAGGGAGAGAAGCTTTGGGAGAGAATGGAAATTCTTCTTATTGATTTGGATGATTCAAATGAGAAGGAGACACCTCTTTGTGTAGTAGAGGGGTTCAGATTACAACCATTGATCGACTCTTAGATAGGCGGTTGAGATCGCATCGTTCTCGTCGGCCACCTATCAACATTTACGTGGAGACTCTATAGATTAGAGCGCAATTACCGTCTTGTCCGTCCCTAGGAAGGTTCCAGAAGCTCCACTAGTGTTTGAACGAGCGTTCTTCGATGTTGCGCGGTCTTCGGTGCTAGAAAACCTCTCGACCGTGACACTTGTCACATAGAATTGTAGATTGCTTGAATGGATCTCTCCCCATTGTGAGAAAATGGTGCTTTTTTCTTCGTACAAAATAGCTAGCACTAGACATACATCACATCATGCATATTCAATTGATGTTCTTTTGGCTATTTTGTGAATTTATTACTATCATCACATGCCGTCATTTCGTCAGTTATGTTTGCTTTGCTTCTCCTCTAATATCCAAGGTCTCCATATTGTTTTGTTTATAGGGTTAATACCACAAAAAACCCTCAACTGTTACACGTGACAATTTTACCTCAAATCAGTTTTTTGACTACCAAAAATCCCAAACCTATACACATATGACAAATTTACCTCAAACTAATATTTTGACCACTGAAAACCCCAAACTGATATATTTGTGACAAATTTATCCTCCGTTAGTTTCCGTTAAATTGAATTAATATAAAAAAAATCACAAACTAGCACACTGGTGACAAATAGAGTGTAAAACATAAAATTGGTACATCAGTTAACTGTCGTGTGTCATTTAGCAAAGCAATTTGATGGTAAAATTTAACAGAAATAAACTTGGGATAAATTTATCACAAGTGTACCGGTTTGGGGTTTTTTGTGGTAAAAAAATCAATTTTGAATAAAATTATCTCAGGTGTACTAATTTAAGATTTTTTGTGGTATTAACCCTTCTTTATAACCCGTCATTTTTTCTTAAGCGTTAAATTTTTACTCCGAGCTAGAATGATATTGTTTTTAGTTACTTTAAATATTTTCCTGTACAATTGCTAACTAATTTGTGATTCATATTTGAATGTAGTCTTTATTTCAAAGAAACACAATTGGAAATTATATCTTCTCATGCATAGGGATCACCACACGCACTTGAAATTAAGATTCTTTTACCAAGATCATAATCCTTACTCAAATTGTATGCCTCGTAATATTTGATTATAACATCTACGAATGTCTCTGCGACGCAAATAATACTTTTAAGTATTGTACCAAATCTTGCGATTCGATTTGATTATCTTCACAGTTCATAAATTTAATTATTCGATTCACGCCTATCTCAATTAAACAACTATGATTACGTTGCTTAAACTACCATAGTACCATACAAGAACGTAAGAAGAACCAATGTGTTATATCGCAAATAATTTATGATCCTCTTGGGAAGCGATTCTAATTTCTCATTTGCACCCAAATTTGCGTCAGCCAAATGCATATGCAAAATGACCATCAACAGAAGTTTACTTAGTCCTGATTCCACGAACGACACAAAATGGGTAGGCAGCAAATGCTAGGGGGGCGAGAGACAACTTCCTTATGCAACTTCTCATTCCCTCTTTGTGGTATCTAGCCAAATGGCGATTGCTTTCTCTAGTTGCAGAAGATTTGGCATAGGACTTGCCGTGAATTCTGGAGGTATCCCAAATTATCATAAAATTTAAATTACTAATTATCATTCGGTTAATTTTATTCACAAAATCAAATTGAGATTGTGCAATAGTTCCCTGTTGGCGTTTAAACAGCGAATTACTATTTATCAATCTCATCTTTTTCTTCCCAAAAATGTCACTTAAAATTTTGATACATCATGGTAGTATAAGTCCTCAAATATGTCTAGCACTTCCTAACATTTTATAATTAAAAATCAGCGAACACGTGGCATGTGCAAAGTTTAATTATTTCCTTTTCTAGACAACAGCCATCCCAAAGCTATTTTCCTTTTCTCTCCTTTGTTTAAGCTATACATTAGATGTTCTACCTGATTTGTGGCTCATCATATATGGCAATTCTTATCCCAAAGTAAAAAAGAAGAAAAATAAAAGGTAATACAGCAATTCTTATAACAGAGTAAAAAGAAAAGAGTATAAAAGGTAAAATGGGAATTCTTATCCCAGACTATAAAGAAGTGAACCAAAAAAGGTAATAAAAGAAGGAAACTTCGAGAAAATGAAGAAAGGAAAAAAAAATAAAAAGGAAAAAATAAAAGGAGTATGGCATTATTATCCCACAGTAAAAAGGAAAAAAAAAATAAAAGGGAATATGGGGATGGCAACATGGCAAGACAAGAGATCCTCCATTCTCCATCATTAAAAAGCGGAATGATGTTGATATAGAGCCTTGATATGCGACAATGATGAATTGATCAGCTAAGCTCATATTAATTTTTTCTTTATTCCTAACTAGTTGTGGAGGAGATTTTCTTGAGAAGGCCTATGTTGAGATCCGTAATGATTTACCGGCCGGAACTACTCTAACAGTTGATTGCAAATCCAAGGACAACGACCTCAGATTCCATGATTTAACAACAACACAGAGCTGGCATTTCTCATTCCATCCCCATGCTTTTGGGGTGACATTATTCTTTTGCAGCTTTGCATGGCCGGGTCAATTTAAGTATTTCGATATATATGTGCAAGGTAGGGACCTATATCTTTGCGACGACTGTATTTGGAAGATCTCGCCAAATGGTCCTTGTAGGCTTGATCAGAAAACCAAAAGATTTGATATTTGTTATCCATGGAATCCTCCTACTCAATTAGGGAGGAAACCTCTTATCTAAATGTATAATTGAGAAAGATCATGTTGTGAACCAATACATCACAAGTTAGATGGAATAAGAATCATTTCAGTCATATTTCAAGTATACATATACAAATGTATGTGTCTTTCTTCAAATATCCTCATCATTTAAAGTTTGATGGCATCTCATTCTTAATAGTGTTGTCTCTTCGTTTTGTGTCATTCTATCTATCCTTAGCATTAGTATCGTTTTTTTTTATAGCTGTCAAAGTGTTTCTATGTAATTCTTTTTCACTTAGAAAAAGGTTAACAAGTGTTAAACCATGTCGGTTTCCAATTTGTAATGCCAGTGTTGTATCGAGAATTAATAATCTTGAGTTCGTGATGAGAGCACAGTCGACGATGTATTGGGCCATTGATCTTGGAGTAATCCTAAAGTAATCTGGCAAGAGAGATTTACCATGGCCAATAACATTAGACGATGTATTGGGCCATTCATCTTGGAATAATCCTAAGGCAATCTGGCAAGAGAGATTTGCCAATGTCAATTGGCCAGTTCACGTGTGGGCCATGGGAGAAGAATAATCAAATCCCTAACCTTGACTTCTAGTAATGTTCTTGTTCCAAACTTTTCTTTTGGTCACAAACCAGTTCCGACTTGAGGAAGCTAATATTGAGGCCATATTTATCGGAATCCGTAACGATGTTATGTCTCTAAACGAAAAGGGTATGACACTTCCATTATTGTACGTAGCTATCGACTCAAAGGCTGCGTTTGGTCCTCTAGATTTCTAATCAAGATAAAATTGGATAGGATAGGATAGGATATAAAATCCAAGGAATTTGCTATATCGAATATACTGTTTGGTCAACCACGGCAATAAAGCCAGACATTTTCACATTTTACCATGTTCATTATTTTCTAGGAACGTTATTTCATTTTAAATGAACCTAAAAACTACACAAATGGAAATGATAAAAATCTATCACGACACTCTTACCTACTTCATTTTTATTTGCTTATTTTTTTATAATTTTTCCCTCTTTTTTAATTCTTTTCTTTATTTTAATTTTTTTTCTCTTCCAACATTCTATAATAAAATTTTATCATATAGTAAACTATGCACACATACCTAAAATATGTAATAAATATAAATACTAAATGTATATATTTATATATATATGAAATTTATATCACAAGATAGAAAGAAATTTGAATGAATAAATAGAAATAAATTATTTTGAATTTTTATATTAGAATTAAATTCAATTATTATTTATATTCAAACATTATTTTAATTTTAATAATTTAACAAGTTTGTTATTCAAGAAAAATAACTATTATTTCATGGATATTAGAAACTCCGTTCACCTTTATCTCACCTCCCTCACGGGATAATTTTATATTGGCTATATCCTTCATATATCCGACTTTATCCTGTTTTGGACAAACACCAAACATGGGACATGATAAAATTTATACAATCCTAAATTTTATTCCGTCTACCAAATGTAGCCAGCGTGCAATTGTTGCCCATTAGAGAGTAGTTTCTTTTTTTTTTTTTTCATGATGAGGACATCGAAGCACATGAATATCTCAGTCCTCTTAGCTCTAGAGATGAGGAAGTATGTTGCCACACAAGAGCTTTAACTATAGATATGACCCTAGATGTGATCACGGAGAATTGTCGTTTCAGTTAGGCATGAGATTTGAGTCTCATACTCTGTTCAAGAGGACAGTGCAGACATATGCAATTACAAATGGCTACAACATTGGTCGGAAGAAAAGTGAATTTAAAAAGATGAATGCGAAATGTGTGACCAAATGTGAATGGTCCTTTTATGGTAGTTGGTTGAAAAAAGAGAAAATGTTTATTATCAAGACGATTGAAGAAGAACACACTTGCCCTAGAAGCATGAAAAATAAAAGTGCATCTTTGGCTTGCATAAGAGTTATTGCCTAAGATCAGAGCTAATTTGAAATATACTACAACACAATTGCAAGTAGATGCAATGGAGATGTGGGGACTCACACTCAACAAAAGAACCTGTTACGGAGCAATTACCAAAGTTGTTAAGACTATTAAGGATCCATTTGCCGAACAATATAAGTTATCAACATCTTATAAAGCTCAAATAAAGAAATCTAGTAAGAGCAACACATTTGATCTTATACTTAGATAGCCATAAAACATGTTCAAGAGATTTTATGTGGGCTTACCTTGCCACAAAACATGTTCAAGAACAGCACATTTGATCTTGTGTTGCTAGACCACGTATTGGGGAAAAGTGTGGATTTGAAATTGATGATGATCGATTTGAGGTGGATTTGAGATGGATGACACGTGCTTATAGGCAACGGGATATATTAGGAATACCCTATAGCCATGCTATCTCATGCATCAATTATATTAAGTTTGAGCTTAATAAATATATTGATGATTTTTTCAAGGAGGATGCCCATGAAAAATGCTACCAATTTCCATTGCCGACATTGAATGGGAAGAAAATGTGGCCACTGTCCACTAAAGTGCCAATATTGCCTCCGCCATTGAGAGAGCTTCAGAGAGAACCAAGAAACAACGTAATAAGTAAGGTGCGAGTGTTAAGAAAAGGACAAGAAAGAGGGAGGCCGTAGTTAATCCAAATATCGATCCTAATAAATCGAGAAAAGTTAGGGTAATCGTCCAATGCTCAATTGTCATGACTCGGGACACAACAAGAGAACATGCCCCAAGCCTCCAGCACCAACACAAATTAAACCTCTCATAAGAAAAAAAGAAGACCAAGAAAACATATATATGGCCCAAACCTCCAACACCAACATGACCTAGTGACAATATTGGGATAAATGCATTCAAAGTCCCAAAACTTGTCACGAAAGTGTAATTGAGTCCTAAAACTTTCATAATGTGCAATTAAGTCCTAACACTTGTTAGGAAAGTGCAATTGAGTCATAAAACTTTCAAAAAGTGCAAACAAGTCGTAAAACTTGTCACGAAAGTACAATTGAGTCCTAAAACTTTCGTAATGTGCAATTAAGTCCTAACACTTGTTAGGAAAGTGCAATTGAGTGCTAAGACTTTCAAAAAGTATAAATAAGTCCTAAAACTTGTCACTAAAGTACAAATAAGTTGTGACATCCCGGATTTTGACTCAATTTTGGGATTTAATAAACGTGTAATTATTGATTGTGCTTATAGTAAAATTTTAGGAACCGATCACTCCCGGTTATTGTTTTAAATTTTGAGATTTCGCTAGAATCGCTTTTCGATAAGTTTTTGGCGTTATTTAGACCCTGAACTTTGTCGATTTTAGGAGTTTCGGGACAAAATAAATTGAAGTGTCGATATTATTGTGACCCAGTGTCGAAATTATTAGGAATAGTGAGAAAGTGAATTTTTATGGAAGGATTTGGACTAATAGACCTAAGAAAAACAGTGTGTCTTGAGATATTTTATTTTGACCATTTGCCCTAGATTATTATTGGGATTTATAGGTGGAACTGTTAGGCCACAATTTGGATCGGGACCGTTAGGTTGATTTTTGGTTTGAACCGTGTCCGTTGGATTCTCGAAAAATTTAAGTTAGTCCTTTTCTCTCTTTTCTCTCTCTCTTTCTCTCTTCTCTCCTCCTGACGTGTCTGTCCCGTTGAGTTCGCGTCTCCCCTCTCTTCTCTCTCTCTCTCTCTCCCTCTCTTCCTTTCCCTCCTCTCTCTCTCTTTTCCTTCTCCCATTTCCGTTCACATTCCGTCCCCCCCCCTCGTTGGACATCTCTTCTCTGGAGCCTCTGTCCTCCTTGTCTCTTCCCAAACTCCGGGAAGAAGTAGTCTCAAATTCCCCTAATAACCAATCCCAAGTATTGATGGGATCGTTTCTGCTTCGTCTCATCACACCTGTATGCCACAAGAGCATGGCATTATCAACTAGGAAACATCGGGGCGTTTGTACCTTGGCCAAGTCTTCTTGGATCCACTATGGTGTCAAGTATTGCCTCCATGCCCCATAGGAAGCTGTGCACACCTCTTTGGCGGACCGGTTGCCTTTAAGTTCCTTTGGCTTCGCACGTCCGCCTTTGTGTGCCACTCGGATGGGCAATGCACCGTTCTCCATGCTTGCTTTGCATAGGACAACCTGGTCTTGAGCTCTTGCACCTCCATCTTCAAGGCTTGGACCTCGGCCTTGAGATTTGCCTTCTTTGAGCACCACACTTAAAGCTTTAGGGCCTCGATTGATGCTTCGAGGGCATTGTCCCTATCGAACAAGGGGGGCCGTTGTACCATTGACGACGTTTAGAATTCGTGGTAGAGAGTTCCTTCAACCTCGTTGATCCACCCTTTGACTTCGCCGAGTTCTTCAATGAACTCCAACATGGCGTTCCCATCCTCATGGAGCTTCTCATCTACCACGATGCATGGTGTAACGCGTTCGCTACTGTCGCTATTCTCGCGGCTCAGCCCCTCGCGGGCTTCCACCTACCGTGCCCGCTGTGCCTAGTCCGAATTGTTCACCGGGCCATTTTGGGCCCGAGCCGACTTTTCCCAGGCCAAAACTTGGTAAGTGACTTCCTAAACCCTACCTAGTATTTTGGGTACTTATAGACTTGTCTCGGTTAGAACGGCTATGGCGTGATTTAATTTGAGTATGTTATGTTTAATTGCGCTTATTTGAATTGGATTAATGGTATGCTTGACTTGGGGTAATTGAGTGTAATCGACTTAATGTCGGGTTAGTGAACCGATGTGGAGAGTATGAGTTGAATTGAGTGTAATGGCGTGTCGATTGACATTTGTGAAAGTGTGGTGATCAAGTTGAATTGTACGACGTGTTGATTGGCGAGTTGTGAATATGGATCGTTTTGATGCAATTGGCATGAAATTGATTGAATTGAATGGCGTGTGTATGCTTTTGTCGATTTTAATCCCAGATTGATCGGAGGGCTACGGACTTGGGACGTGTTGACGGGCGGTCCGTGTGAAGGTATGAATGGCCGATGTGCCAATTGGATGCGGGCTTGAGACGTGTTGACGGTGGCCCGTTAAAGGTGTGATTGGACGGGACGTGTTTACGTCGGTCACTAAAATTGATTGAATAATGTGGCTCGGGACATGTTGACGGTGACCAATCGGAATTGTGTGAATGATATGGCTTGGGACGTGTTGACGGGCGCCATTGGAATTGTGTGAATGGTATGGCTTGGGACATGTTGACGGCGGCCATTGGAATTGATCGAATTGTGTGGCTTGTGAGCCTGTGAGAATGGACTTGTGGCGCAGTGGCGCGGGTCGTGAGAAAGATGTTCGGACACGCATGCAATTTGAGTGTGACTGAATTGGCTGGTTGCGCGTGTGTTGAAATGATTGGTTGTGCATGTGATGAAATAGTGGTTGAAAGAGTGGCTGAATTGGCTGGTTGAGTGTGATTGAAATGGCTGGTTGAGTGTGACCGAGTTGGCTGGTTGAGCGGTGTGATGAATTGGCTGGTTGAGCGTGTGATTGCATTGACTAGTTGAATTGGTTGGATTGATTGAGTTCTAGAGTGTGGATGGTACTTGAATGATTGTGTTATATTTCTCGGGATATTATTTCATTATCCCGATTAACTAATGTGCAGAGTGGGGGGGTGATTGGATGGCGAGGTAAGTCCATTGATGTGAATTATATATATGTTATCGGTTGGATTGCATGTACGACTTGTCCGGGCACGCATTGGCCTACATGGGGTATAGGGGTTGCTTATTGAGACTCATTCTCACGGTTATTATAACCATTTCGGATCCGCGACCATGAGTGATTGGAGACCATTTGCAAGAGTATCTCAAGATCGAGGACGGGTCAAGTACTCGATGATTTGGGTCCCCCCTTTGTAGAGGAGTTAAGTTTGCGAACATTTGCCCCTTTTGAGGAGTCTAGTTCCGTTGTTATGGCCTAACTTAGGGATTGTCTTTTGTGGACGTCATATGTATCTGCTAAGTGTAAGAATTACAGTTATTATTTTGTACTATTGCTATCCCTTGTCATTGTTAATCATCCGGGTTGTTTCTATTTGTTTCTGAGCGTGTTTAATCTCTGATGTTTGGGTTGGGTTGGCGACGATCCTGGGACGTCGCATTTAATGTTCGACCATCGAGGGATGATCGACGCTTTCGTGGGGTGCGGGCGTGACATAAGTCCTAAAACTTGTCAAATTAGTTCAATCAAGTCATTCTATTGATTACACTTCTTGAAAGTTTTAGGACCTGATTGCACCTTCGTGGTAAGTTTTAGAACTTGATTGCACCTTCGCGACAAGTTTTATGACTTGATTGCACATTTTGAAAGTTTTAGGACTTGATTGCGCTTCCGTGACAAATTTTAGGACTTCTAGTGTACTTATCCCTATTTACTGTGACTTATATACGCTTTTCTATTGAGGGTAAAAGAGTGAGACTAAGAAAACATCGGAGACTAGTCACGATGGAAGGGACACCTACCAGACAAGGAGATACGAGAATACAAGAATCCATAAGCCAGTCCATATCTCAACTCAGGCTTTTGGACCATGTGAAACTCAAGAATCTGCAAGTCATGCCCCACTATGAAGTAGAGAGGCTTCGGACGTCCCTTCGTTTGAGTTCGAGCATGACCCACCACAGCTTCAATTTATCCAGGAACGCCCCAAGAGCCTCCTCCTTCCCAAGGTTGCGAATTTGGAGTTTCAGCTCAGTGAATTCCTTCACGTACTCTCGTACCATGCCTCGTTGCTCGAGGCTATGGAGCTTGCTACGAGCTTCTTGTTCAGCAAACTCGGGGAAGAAGTAGTCTCGAAATTCCCTTACGAACCAATCCCAAGTATTGATGGGATCAGCACCTTGCTTCGTCTTATCACACCTATTACGCCAGAGGAGCATGGCATTGTCAACTAGGAACATTGAAGTGGTCCATTACCTTGGCCAAGTCTTCTTGGATCCCTATGGCGTCGAAGTATTGCTCCATGCTCCATAGCAAGCTGTCCACCTCTTTGGCGGACTGGTTGCCTTTGAATTCCTTTGGCTTCAGCACATTCAGCTTGTGTGCCACTCGCATGGACAATGCATCGTTCGCCATGCTTGCTTTGCATAGGACAAGCGTGGTCTTAAGCTCTTGCACCTCCATCTTCAAGGTTCGACCTTGGCCTTGGATTTGCCTTCTTTGAGCACCACGACTTGAAGCTTTAGGGCCTCGATTGATGCTTCGAGGGCATTGTCCCTATCGAACAAGGGGGCCGTTGTACCATTGACGACGTTTGTGAATTCGTGGCAGAGAGTTCCTTCAACCTCGTTGATCCGCCCTTTGACTCCGTCGAGTTCTTCAATGAACTCCAACATGGCGTTTCTCATCCTCATGAGCTTCTCATCTACCACGGTCATGGCGTCCGTCAAGCCATCCCTTCTCTTGGATTTCCCACGGGTTCTTTCTTGGACAACCTACTCTTGAGAAGCCCTGTGATCCACAATCACCAAAGCAGGTTCTTTGTTCAGCATTCTCTTGTCTAGTTGGCGTGCTCCTCGATCTCCTTGGATGGACTCTCTACTTGCTCTGATACCACTCATCACGGGTCGATAGTTTGGGAATGACCCGTGCGGCGACTTAGGCTTCCTTGGATCATTGGAACGCCTAGGGCGAGCCTTTTCTCGATCGCTCACTTTCGGATTGTAAAGAAAGAATCTAGAGAGAAGCTTTGGGAGAGAATGGAAATTCTTCTTATTGATTTGGATAATTCAAATGAGAAGGAGGACACCCCTTTGTGTAGTAGAGGGGTTCAGATTACAACCATCGATCGACTCTTGGACGGGCGGCCGAGATCGCATCGTTCTCGTCAGCCACCTATCGACATTTATGCGAGACTCTTTAGATTACAAGCGCAATTACCGTCTCGTCCGTCCCTAGGAAAGTTCCGGAAGCTCCATTAGTGTTTGAGCAGCGTTCTTGATGTTCTTGCGGTCTTCAGTGCTAGAAAACCTCTCGACCGTGACACTTGTCACATAGAATTATAGATTGCTTGAATGGATCTCTCCCCATTGTCAGAAAATGGTGCTTTCTTCTTCGTACAAAATAGCCAGCACTAGACATACATCGCATCATGCGTATTCAATTAACGTTCTTTTGGCTATTTTGTGAATTTATTACTATCATCACATGCCGTCATTTCGTCAGTTACGTTTGCTTTGCTTCTCCTCTAATATCCAAGGTCTCCATATCGTTTTGTTTATAGGGTTAATACTACGAAAAACCCCAAACTGATACACGTGATAATTTTACCTCAAATTAGTTTTTGACCACCAAAAATCCCAAACCTATACACATATGACAAATTTACCTCAAACTAATATTTTGACCACTGAAAACCCCAAACTAGTATATTTGTGACAAATTTATCCTCCGTTAGTTTCCGTTAAATTGAATTAATATCACAAAAAATCACAAACTAGTACACCGGTGACAAATGGAGTGTAAAACATAAAACCGGTACATCAGTTAACTGTCGCGTGTCATTTAGCAAAGCAATTTGACGGTAAAATTTAACAGAAATAAACTTGGGATAAATTTGTCACAAGTGTACCGGTTTGGGGTTTTTGTGGTAAAAAATCAATTTTGGGTAAAATTATCACAGGTGTACTAATTTAAGATTTTTCGTGGTATTGACCCTTCTTTATAACCCGTCATTTTTTCTTAAGCGTTAAATTTTTACTCCGGGTTAGAATGATATTGTTTTTAGTTACTTTAAATATTTTCCCATACAATCGCTAACTAATTTGTGATTCATATTTGAATGTAGTCTTTATTTCAAAGAAACACAATTGGAAATTATATCTTCTCATGCATAGGGATCACCACACGCACTTGAAATTAAGATTCTTTTAACAAGATCATAATCCTTACTCAAATTGTATGCCTCGTAATATTTGATTATAAAATCTACGAATGTCTGCGATGCAAATAATACTTTTAAGTATTGTACCAAATCTTGCGATTCGATTTGATTATCTTCACAGTTCATAAATTTAATTATTCGATTCACGATGCCTATCTCAATTAAACAACTATGATTACGTTGCTTAAACTACCATAGTACCATACAAGGCCGTAAGAAGAACCAATGTGTTATATCGCAAATAATTTATGATCCTCTTGGGAAGCGATTCTAATTTCTCATTTGCACCCAAATTTGCGTCAGCCAAATGCATATGCAAAATGACCATCAACAGAAGTTTACTTAGTCCTGATTCCACGAACGACACAAAATGGGTAGGCAGCAAATGCTTAGGGGCGAGAGACAACTTCCTTACGCAACTTCTCATTCCCTCTTTGTGGTATCTAGCCAAATGGCGATTGCTTTCTCTAGATCCAGAAGATTTGGCATAGGACTTGCCGTGAATTCTGGAGGTATCCCAAATTATCATAAAATTTAAATTACATTATCATTCGGTTAATTTTATTCACAAAATCAAATTGAGATTGTGCAATAGTTCCCTGTTGGCGTTTAAACAGCGAATTACTATTCATCAATCTCACTTTTTTCTTCCAAAAATGTCCCTTAAAATTTTGATACATCATGGTTGTGTAAGTCCTCAAATATGTCTAGCACTTCCTAACATTTTATGATTAAAAAAATCAGCGAACGCGTGGCATCTGCAAAGTTTATTTCTTTCCTTTTCTAGACAATAGCCATCCCAAAGCTGTTTTCCTTTTCTCTCCTTTGTTTAAGCTATACATTAGATGTTCTACCTGATTTGTGGCTCATCATATATGGCAATTCTTATCCCAAAGTAAAAAAGAAGAAAAATAAAAGGTAATACAGCAATTCTTATAACAGAGTAAAAAGGAAAGAGTATAAAAGGTAAAATGGGAATTCTTATCCCAGACTATAAAGAAGTGAACCAAAAAAGGTAATAAAAGAAGGAAACTTCGAGAAAATGAAGAAAGGAAAAAAAAAAAAAAAAGGAAAAAATAAAAGGAGTATGGCATTATTATCCCACAGTAAAAAGGAAAAAAAATAAAAGGGAATATGGGGATGGCAATATGGCAAGATAAGAGATCCTTCATTCTCCATCATTAAAAAGCGGAATGATGTTGATATAGAGCCTTGATATGCGACAATGATGAATTTATTTGTTTTCTACGGAACATGCATAGTTAAAAATTATAAACGCAGCGGAAAGATATAACCACACATGTATCTCCAAAGGCGCTGTTCGTGCGTTTCAATCAAAAATCGAAAAATCATAGGGGTTAAACATATTACCTTTCGCAAAGTGCCCAGAACAATTTCGGTTCGGATGTTCTTCAGTTCGAGCCCCACAACTGTCGGACCTCTAGTTCAGACACACCACTAATCGCACAACGAACGGAAGGAAGAACTTGCGGATAATCACCAATAGAATTGTGCTAGCAATCTTGTGGCGACAATTTCCCGCACTCTTGATATTTCAGTCACGGCGTCGAAAGAGAGAAAACGTATTTTATTGACTCTCACGAACACATGATAATTGCATATGTATTTTCTTCATTATTATGCAACTGTTGCTGATCGCATGCACGATCAGCAACGGTTGCTAATCGTCGTGATGTGCACACGATCAGCAACCGTTGCTGATCGTGCATGTATGCACATGTGCACACGATCAGCAACGGCTGCTGATCCTGTGCATGCACACGGTCAGCAACAGTTTGTTGACCGTGTGCACCCTTTTCATTTTTTTTAAATAAAATTAAAAGGCACATGGACAGCCATAGTTGCTGTCCGTATGCACTTTTAAATTATATATATAAATATAAATATATATATATACAAACATAGAAATGTATGATCAGCACATGTGTATTTTGTGAGCATAATATGCACACACACCCATGATAAAAATTGAATTAAATTAAATCCCATTTAATTTAATTTCATTTCGACTCAATTCAATTGCAAACATATTTGCAATATTATCTCTTTTCGTACAACGTTATCCTAAATTGATTATGGTGTGTAACATCCCTAGGTTCATCACTAATCTAGTAGTAGGACTTGTACAAACACGTTAGTACTCACAAGAGAATTGATTGTCCCGATCAACCTCTAAGTCCTACAAGCCATGATTGACATCTAGCAATATGTCATGGCTACCCGAGGCGGTCTTGAATGTTTTAAGAACATAATGAAACCTGTCAGCTTTGGTTCTGGTGTAATTCAATCCATCTGCCTTACTATGTCCCGATCGAACAAAGACCATGGAATATTTGTCAAGTCACCAATTCGATCATATGCACAAATCTAATTGACATGCATTTTATATAAGACATGTACAGTTCATTCTCGGTTACAACCCGGCCAAGGATTTTAATGCAATGTCAAGATTATCATAGGACATCATTATTGTACCTTGTGTATAACAAGGTGACAGATTCCATTTTGCGCACACGTGTAACCATTATGTGAGCGAACTATGGCCATCAAGTACGAGACGGATCAACGAACCAGCAATATGTGCACTGTGAACCATAGCCATCCAACACACAAGTCAACACTGTGCCTCACGTCTAATGATTATTTACACAAGACCAGAGCATGAGCGATTAGGCATTGACCATGCTAAAAGCTTCCATGTTGCTAATCATTATATCGTGTCACGTTTAGTGAATTTTATGCGATACAAACACCTGTGTTCTAGCTCGGGTATCCACAATACCCAATGACTCATGACTCGTCATTCCTTAAATATCCCATACTAAATGATGAAGCTAAGAACACACCGGTCTCAACAGGATTATTGATATCCACTTAATGATCCATTGACCAAGAACAATTTAAAGATTCAATCTAATTGTGAAACTGTCACACATATTCTAAACATCTTAAGAATAGGTTCAGTCACAACTGATCTTATGGAATCATTCATATATTTAAATAATTGGACAAATGAATGAATACGTCATTGCCATTAAATAAATAATAAATTTGAAAATACAACTTAAATCCCTAACATGTAACTATTACATGACAACTTTAGGCATACATCTAACAATCTCCCACTTGCACTAAAGCCAATTTGTTTGGTACCTCAAACCCATCTTATCAATGTGTCTTTCAAAAGAAGACTGAGATAAGGCCTTAGTGAAGGGATGCCACGTTTTCCGCTGAGGCAATTTTTGCAAGGCGATATCACCTCTCCCAACAATTTCTCTAATGAGATGAAGCGTCTCTCAATGTGCTTGGACTTCGGTGAGACCTTGGTTCCTTTGCTTGAGCTATTGCCCTATTGTTATCACAAAACAATGTTATTGGTTGTTCAATGAAAGGAATGACTCGGGTTCATAAATGAACTTCTTCATCAAGCGACTTCCTTTTTTGCTTACAGGCGGCTACATACTTCTGCCTTAGTGGTGGAATCAACGGTTATGCTCTGTTTGGAACTCTTCCAACTAAGCTGCGCCACCATTAAGTGTAAAGATAAAATCCAGATGTAGACTTATAATCATTAGGATCCGATTGAAAATCGGAATCATTATAAGCTTCAACTTTAAACTCTCCTTCACCATATATCAAGAATAAATCCTTAGTCCTTCGCAAGTACTTAAGGATATTCTTGATCGCTATCGATGTTCTTCCCTTGGATCGATCGATATACGCTAGTAATACTTACGGCATGTGCAATATCGGTCTCGTACATAACATAGCATACATTATGCTTCCAATAGCAGATGTGTAAGGTGTCTTTGCCATCCGCTCTCTTTCTTGAGGAGTGTTGGGACACATCTCCTTGGAAAGATGGATTCCATGCCTAAAAAGGCAATAATCCTCTTTTGGAACAATGCATGTTAAAACGTGTTAACACTTTGTCTATGTCGTAGACTATGAGAGGCCAATTAATCGCCCTCGATCTATCTCTATAGATCTTGATACCTAAAATATAGGTTGCCTCCTAAATCTTTCATGGAGAATTTCTGTGACAAGAATAGTTTGATCGATGATATCATTGGTACATCGTTCCCGATCAAAAGTATATCATCGACGTACAAAACTAGAAATGCAATTGCACTCCCACTAACCTTCCTGTATACACAAGGTTCATCCGGATTTTTGATGAAACCAAACGATTTGACTAGTTCATCAAAACGAATGTTCCAACTTCTAGAGACTTGTTTGAGTCCATAAATGGATCTCTTAAGCTTACACACCCCCGACGTTCACCATTGGATTCAAAACCCCGTGGTTGTTCCATATAAATGTCCTCCTCAAGAAAACCATTTAGAAAATCCGTTTTGACATCCATTTGGAATATCTCATAATCTAGGTGTGTAGCTATAGCTAACATAATCCGAATGGATTTTAGCATGGCTCTGGTGAGAAAGTTTCGTCATAATCGATTCCTTCTTTTTGACAATATCCTTTTCGCCACGAGCCATGCTTTGTAAGTTCCAACTTGACCCTCAAAGCATTCATCTTCCTCTTGAAGATCCATTTACAGACCAGTTGGTACAATACCATCAAGTAGGTCAACTAAGGTCTAAACTTCGTTTGGAACACATTGAATCCATTTCAGATTTCATGACTTCTAGCCATTTACCGTAATCAATGTCCGACATCGCCTCCTCATAAGTGTTGGGATCACCAGGTTGATCACCATCATTCACAATGAAGAATGGTTCAATATGTTCAACCAAGTGTCTATAACGAGCAGGTGGATAAGATGTTCTCGCACTCCTCCTAAGAGGTTGTGTATCAGAGCTCCCACTGAATCAGAGATTGGTGTTTGAACTTGGTTATTTGGTACTTCATTGTTTTCTTCTTGTAAGACTATTTTTTGCCCAACACCACCTTCTTGGATGAACTGATTCTCCAGAAAAGAAGCATGCCTGCTGACCGAAATTCTTAGGTCAGAGTGAAAATAGAAATAGTATCCAAGAGACTCCTTTGGATATCCAATGAAGCAACCTTGTTCAGACCCTAGCCTTCAATTTTTCCATTTTCAGCTTCTTGATTTAAAGTTGGACAACCCCAAATCTTAATATGGTTAAGACTTGGTTTCCTACTATGCCATATCTCATAAGGCGTAGTTAGAACAGATTTGGATGGCACTGCTCAAAGTATATATGCAACTGTCTCAAGGGCATATCCCCAAAGGAATATAGGTAAATCAACAGTAACTCATCATAGATTGCACCATATCTAATAAAGTGCGATTTCTTCTTTTCGACACGCCATTGTGTTCTAGAGTTCCAAGAGGTGTCCTTTGTGATACAATGCCATTATCCTTAAGATAGTCCAGGAATTCAGTACTAAGGTATTTACCTCCTCGATCAGATCGAAGAGCCTTAATACATTTTCCTGTTTGTTTCTCAACTTCGACCCTGAATTCCTTGAACTTTTCAAAAGATTCGGATTTATACTTCATTAAGTACAAATAACCATACCGTGACTGATCATCGGTGAATGTAATGAAGTAAGAATAGCCACCTCTAGCATTTTCATTTATTGGTCCACATACATCTGTATGTATCAATCCTAGTATGTCAGCAGCTCGCGCACTATGTCCTACAAAGGGCGCTTTGGTCATTTTTCCTAGAAGACATGCCTCACAAGCCGAGTATGGCTCAAACATTGATGGATCAATATACCCATCATTACTCAACTTGTTGATTCTATCTTCTCCAATATGACCTAATCGAAGATGCTAAACATACTTTGGGTTTGGACTATCTCTAGAGCGTTTATTAGTTATGGCATTTATATCATTATTTTGTTGCTTATTAGCATTGGTAATCGCATTACCGGACATTGTAATGGTATAAAGATGATTGGTTAATAAGCCAGAACCAACACATTTCCTACTATGATAAATAGAACATACATCATTAGCAAAAGAAAATTCATAATTCTCTTTACTCAAACGAGGTAAAGAGATGATGTTCCTAACAGCATTCTCATAATGCAAGCAATTTTTCAATACCAATACATGTCCAGAAGGCAAACATAAACGAAAAGTCCCTACAGCTAACGCAGCAACTCTTGCTTCATTAGCAAATGTTAGGACAATTTCATTTCGCCCAAAGATCCCGCTTATTTCCAGATTCTGCAAAGGCATACAAATATGTGAGGTTGCAGTAAAATCTAGAACCCATAAGTTGGATTCAGCACTAACCATAAGATTAGTTTCAATAAGCATAGACACCATACCTTCGCAAGGTTAGTCCTTAGGGTTGACCTTCAAGCTCGCGAGGTACTTCCTGCATTCCTCCTCCAAAGTGCCCTTTGACACCACGGTGAGTGACAATTCCCCTTTTCAACCTTAGGCTTTGATTGCACAGCATGTTTCATAGGTCTCTTCCATTTCTTTTTCTTTAAAACAGTCTTACTCTTTGAAGAAGAAGCCTTAGCCATAGACACCACATTGGGCCTCGTGTTGTGCATTTCCTTCTCATAAACTACTAGCATGCTATATAACTTAGCAAGAGTTTTCTCCATCTTATGCATGTGGAAGTTTTGGACAAAGCCGAGAAGGAATCGGGTAGAGATTGAAGGATCAAATCCACAGCTAACTCATTATCCATAACAAGATTGAGCCTAGCCAACTCTTGATGTGCCATATCATTTTCAAAGCATGATCATTAACCGATGATCCTTCAGCCATTCTCATACGGTACAATGCTTTAGATATCTCATATCTAGCGGTTTGACCATTCTCATCAAAATATTCTTTTAAGTGCAAGATGATTGACCTAGCATCTTCCATAGTTTCATACTTCTTCTGCAATTCATTATTTATTGAAGCAAGCATGTATGACCTAACTTTTAGGTCATCATCACGCCACTTATCATAAGTAACGCGCTCCTCTTGGGTCCCACCCTCAGGAAAGGAGTTTGACATCTTTTGATCAAGCACATACCCGATTTTCTCCGAATTAAGAACAATTCTCAAATTCCTCACCCAAAAAGTGAAATTGGGTCCAGTCAAACAATTCTTGTCAAGTATAGAAACGAGTGGGTTTGTGGTCACCATTTTAGAGTAATAATATATCTGTGTAGAAAATAAATTGTTAGCCGTTGTCTTTCAAAATAACCATTTCATTTTGGCCTTTAAATGAAATAGTGCCTCCCACTAAATTTTTGAATCCCATACTCCTTAAAATGGGAAAACAGTAATTTTGTTAGGTAAAGATTACTAGTGGGGATTGAGTCCCACTAGCCCATAGCCCCCCTCACCGACAGTTATTGGTGTTCTATGAACTTAGTGAGTGAATCAACTTGTTCAACGCATCATATGCAAGTCCCAATCATAACCCGACCTCTAGACCATGAAAGTCTCACCTGACAGTTATTGACATCATGACCATAGTTAAATCTAACCCATCATCTAATGCAAGTATTAAGAACACAAAAGATCCCCTCACCGACAGCTTATTGGAAATCATTCGCTTCAACCCTACAACATCATATGCATAATGGAGTGATCCAATATTATAAATGGCAATTGACCCCTATGTATTCATAGTCGGTCAATCAACCACTATAATGTTGAACCAAACTACGACGATGGAAGGCCACGAGTCCGAAACCCGTTTCGACTTAATATAATTAATAAGGAGGTTTGAGTCATTATTAACGGTCTCACTTTGCACATTAACCGGTTTAACATGCATAACAAATGAATAAATAAATAGATGTCATATGCATAAAAATCTATCCTACGTGGTGATCATGGAATTATGGTTCAATGCGTCTCGAGCCAATGAGCCCCATTTAGCCATTTTAATGTTTTAATAATAGAGTCTTGCTCTTCACTTCTTCTTGGATCCTCGAACTCTTCACGGACCGGGCCCATAGAGCTCTCCGGCTTAATGGCTTCTCCTCGTGTAATGTTTACATCAATAATTGATAATACTAAACTATACTAAAAAAAAATCTTACATGGAAATAAAAAGAAGAACGCAGCCTCCATTTAATAATTACAACCCCAAAAATACCTGTAATCATCATACATTCATCCATACATCAATCATATTGATTAGGGTTTTTTTCCATGATCACCACCCTTCCTTGCAAGCCATAAATTCTAAATTTAAAGCTTTGGAAGGCACAAATAAAATTCTACACTGAATCAAATTCATGGCCGAGCAATGTAAGCCACTTTAAGAAATCAAAATCGGTGAAACAAATTTCACATGTGTGATTCCAAGTGACGGTAGCGTTGTCGCCTCTAGATTCATAGTTGCGAATCATTTTGTAGAAGACAAAAATAAAAGAAAATAAGGTACAGATTTTTGATTCAAAATTGATTTAGTTCCGATTTTTGCTCAGTTGATCAAATTTATCATATAAATTAATCAACTTCGATAGGCCACTTAAGAGCAAGCAATTCTCTCAACAAAGTAAATTGGCCATTTGATAGCAAAAATATATATGAACCAAAATCAATTGAACGCACGAAAATGCCTAAGGATTGGCTCTGATACCACTGTTTATTTTCTACGGAACATGCATAGTTAAAAATTATAAACGCAATGGAAAGATATAACCACATATGTATCTCCAAAGGCGTTGTTCGTATGCGTTTTCAATCAAAAATCGGAAAACCATAGGGGTTAAACAGATTACCTTTCACAAAGTGCTCAGAACAATTTCGGTTCGGATGTTCTTCAAGACGAGCCCCACAACCGTCGGACCTCTAGTTCAGACACACCACTAATCGCACAACGAACGGAAGGAAGAACTTGCGGATAATCACCAATAGAATTGTGCTAGCAATCTTGTGGCGACAATTTCCCACACTCTTGATATTTCAGTCACGGCGTCGAAAGAGAGAAAACGTATTTTATTGACTCTCACGAACACATGATAATTGCATATGTATTTTCTTCATTATTATGCAACTGTTGCTGATCGCGTTTTTTTTTATTTAGCGATCAGCAACAGTTGCTGATCGCATGCACGATCAGCAACGGTTGTTGATCGTACGTGCGCACACGATCAGCAACCGTTGCTGATCGTGCATGTATGCACATGTGCACACGATCAGCAACGGTTGCTGATCATGTGCATGCACACGGTCAGCAACAGTTTGTTGACCGTGTGCACCCTTTTCATTTTTTTTAAATAAAATTAAAAGGCACATGGACAGCAACTATTGCTGTCCGTATGCACTTTTAAATTATATATATAAATATATATATATATATATATATATATATATATACAAACATAGAAATGTATGATCAGCACATGTGTATTTTGTGAGCATAATATGCACACACACCCATGATAAAAATTGAATTAAATTAAATCCCATTTAATTTAATTTCAATCCGACTCAATTCGATTGCAAACATATTTGCAATATTATCTATTTCGTACAACGTTATCCTAAATTGGTTATGTGTGTGACATCCCTAGGTTCATCACTAATCGTTAGTACTCCCAAGAGAATTGATTGTCCCGATCAACCTCTAGGTCCTACAAGCCACAATTGACATCTAGCAATATGTCATGGCTACCCAGACAAGTGTGAATGTTTTACGAATATAATGAACCATCAGCTTTGGTTACGGTGTAATTCAATCCCTCTACCTTACTATGTCCCGATCGAACAAAGACCATGGAATATTTGTCAAGTCAACAATTCGATCATATGCACAAATCTAATTGACATGCATTTTATATGAGACATGTACAGTTCATTCTCGGTTACAACCCCCGGCCGAGGATTTTAATGCAATGTCAAGATTAGATTGCATAGGACATCATTATTGTACCTTGTGTATAACAAGGTGACAAATTCCATTTTACACGTGTAACCGTATGTGAACAAACTATGGCCATCAAGTACAGAGACGGATCAACAAACCAGTAAATATGTGCACCTGTGAACCATAGCCATCCAACACATAAGTCAACATTGTGCCTCAGGTCTAAGGATTATTTACACAAGACCAAAGCATTAACGATTAGGCATTGACCACGCTAAAAGCTTCCATGTTGCTAATCATTATATGCGTGTCACATTCAGTGAATTTGTCCGATACAAACACTGTGTTCTAGCTTGCGTATCACAATACCCAATGACTCGTGACTCGTCATTCCCTTAAATATCCCATACTTAATGATGAAGCTAAGAACACACGGTCTCAACAGGATTATTGATATCCACTCAATGATCCATCGACCGTGAACAATTTAAAGATTCAATCTAAGTGTGAACCCACTACAAAAAAATAAGAGATTAGCGACAAATTTTGTGACGAAAAATTTGGCAAAATCCATCGCAAATCGAATATGCGACGAAATTAGCGACGGAAAAAATTCCGTTGCTAATAGGTGGTCGTAAATTTTTGCGACAGAAAATTTCAATTTCCGACACAAATTTGCAACGGAAAAAATTCGTCGCAAATAATTAAATCACAAAATTCGTCGCAAATAATTGTCGCAAATTAGCCACGAACTTTATTCGTCATAAAAAATTCGTCACTAATTGTCCATCATAAAAAATTGCCGCAAATTAGCCACGAATTGTATTTTCTCAAAATTCGTCGCTAATGTGCGACGAAATTTTTTTTTGTCTCTAAATTGTGACGAAATTTTTTTTTTTATCTAAAAATTGCAACAAAATGTATTCGTGGCAAAATTCGTCGGTAATTTTTGATGAATTTCTTTTTTGGTCATTAATTTGCGACCTCTCAGCTTGTATCAGAATGATCAGTGATTCGGAAGACCGCATTCGACAATGCAACCAAGAAAATCTCACCCAGGGCAGTGACGAGCTCGTCAAAATGATCTTATTGGACGCAGTTTTTGTAGTTGAGCTTTTCATAAGGAACCATTACGTCTAGCTCCGAAATGAGAACGATGAGATATTCAGCAAGTAGTGGATGACCAACAGCGTATTCCATGACGTCCTGCTCCTGGAAAACCAAGTTCCGTTTTTCGTCCTCGAAAATCTCCATAACCTCACCGCACTGAGGACCACTGTCACATTCTTCAAGTTCTGAAGGCTGTCTTTTTCTACGCCATCAAAGTCAACTCTCAACACCCACGTTTTTAGAGAGAGAAGAGGAAGAGATTTGATCAAACATTTTGATCTTGGCGAATAATAAGCCTTTCATCTATATTGTGTCATGGATTGTTGACATGCTTTTGGGGAACAAACAAATGAACATCTTCCCTGTTTAAAGGAAGAAGAAAAGAAGGTATAATCAATCATCAATTAGCCCCTAGGAGATCTCTTCTTGCTGGGCTCTTGATCCGTCCCGTAATCGAATCCTCTCTTCAGTAATCCTATACCCCGAAAAAAAAGTGGAAAACTTGGGAGCAGAAAGTAGAGAAGCGGCTCAAAAACCTACGCACCCTCCATGCTGATCGATCCTTCAGTTGTGGGGCTCGGAGTCGACGACGCTGTTGTGTCTTTTCGACGGCCCAGAAGGCGGCACCGTCGACCCCTTGGGGAAGAAGTTGAAGACCCAGCCCTGGTGCCGGAAGCTCGTCACGCCCTCCTGGCGGCGGGGTTGGTCCAAATTCATGGCGATCCGGGACAACGCCGGAGACGCCATCCCGAGCCGGGTGGCCGAGCAGGAACTCGCGAGGAGTAGGATCAGGACGGCAACGCCCAAGAGCCTCGACAGGAAAGTTCCGGATCTCGATGAAGAAGATGAAGATGGAGAGGATGATGAGGCCGTCGAGGCTGTGCGCGCGCAAAGGAGCTGCACGAGGCTGGTGTCAAGTTCAGACGGGCTGAGGGAACCTCGTCCATACTCGATGTCATCTTCAGGGACGGGATCCTCGTGATGCCACACTTGGTTGCGCACGAGTGGACCGAGGTTGCAGAGATCAAGAAAAGAGAGAGAGAGAGAGAAGAAGAGGAAGAGGAAGAGGAAGAAGAGGGAGAAGGAGCTGAGAAGGTCGGAGCTGAGGATGTGCGCGCGAGGAGGAAGAAGACAAGAAAAAAAAAAAAAAAGAGAAAAGGGGGTAAAAAGGACAGGCGGGAATTTTTTTTTTTGTCAAATGGGCGGGAATTCTTTTGGTCAAATGGGCGGGAATTTTTTTGCGATGGATTTTTTCTTCCGTCGCAAATTTGCGACGGACAATTTTGTCCATTGCAAATTTGATTAACGGATTAACAAATTTCGACGGAAAAATAAATTAAATCGCAAATTTGCAACGGACGAAAAAAAATCCGTCGCAAATTTGCTTTGCGACGGACTTATTTTTCCGTCTCAAATTTGCGACGGACTTATTTTCCATCGCAAAATTTGCTTTACGACGGACTTATTTTTCCGCCGCAAATTTGCGACGGACTTCTTTTCCGTCGCCAAATTTGCTTTTTGCGACGGACTTAATTTTTCCATCGCAAATTTGCTTGCGACGGACTTAATTTTCCGTCACAAATTTGTGACGGACTTAATTTTCTGTCGCCAAATTTTCTTGCGATGGACTTAATTTTGCGTCGCAAATTTGCGCGAGAACTTATTTTCCGTCGCAAATTTGCTTTCGAAGGACTTATTTTTCCGTCACAAATTTGCTACCGATTTTTATTTCGTCGCAAATTTCTGTATTTAATTTTTATTTCGTCGCAATTTAGCAATTTAAAATTATTCGTCGCTAATTTGCGACGGAAAAAATTCCGTCACAAATTAGCAAATCGAAAAATTCCCCGGCGCAAATTTCCGTGGGCAAAATTCATGTTTTTTGTAGTGACTGTCACACATGTTCTTAACATCTTAAAAATAGGTCCGGTCACAACCGATCTTATGGAATCATTCATATTTAAATAAATATGAGCTTAGCTAATGAATGAATATGTCATTGCTATTAAATAAATAATAAATTTGAAAATACAACTTAAATCTCCAACATGTAACTATTACATGACAACTTTAGGGCATACATCTAACAGAATTCATCAGCTAAGCTCATATTTATTTTTTCTTTATTCCTAACTAGTTGTGGAGGAGATTTTCTTGAGAAGGCATATGTTGAGATCCGTAACGATTTACCGGCCGGAACTACTCTAACAGTTCATTGCAAATCCAAGAACAACGACCTCGGATTCCATGATTTAACAACAACGAGCTGGCATTTCTCATTCCATCCCTATGCTTTTGGGGTGACATTATTCTTTTGCAGCTTTGCATGGCCGGGTCAATTTAAGTATTTCGATATATATGTGCAAGCTAGGGACCTATATCTTTGCGACGACTGTATTTGGAAGATCTCGCCAAATGGTCCTTGTAGGCTTGATCAGAAAACCAAAAGATTTGATGTTTGTTATCCATGGAATCCTCCTACTCAATTAGGGAGGAAACCTCTTATCTAAATGTATAATTGAGAAAGATCATGTTGTGAACCAATACATCACAAGTTAGATGGAATAAGAATCATTTCAGTCATATTTCAAGTATACATATACAAATGTATGTGTGTTTCTTCAAATATCCTCATCATTTAAAGTTTGATGGCATCTCATTCTTAACAGTGTTGTCTCTTCGTTTTGTGTCATTCTATCTATCCTTAGCATTAGTATCGTTTTTTTATAGCTGTCGAAGTGTTTCTATGTAATTCTTTTTCAATCAAAAAAAGGTTATCAAGTGTTAAACCATGTCGGTTTCCCAATTTGTAATGCTAGTGTTGTATCGAGAATTAATAGTCTTGAGTTGGTGATGAGAGCACAGTCGACGATGTATTGGGCCATTGATCTTGGAGTAATTCTAAAGTAATCTGGCAAGAGAGATTTACCATGGCCAATAACAGTAGACGATGTATTGGGCCATTGATCTTGGAATAATCCTAAGGCAATCTGGCAAGAGAGATTTGCCATGGTCAATTGGCCAGTTCACGTGTGGGCCATGGGAGAAGAATAATCAAATCCCTAAACCTTGACTTCTAGTAATGTTCTTGTTCCAAACTTTTCTTTTGGTCTCAAACCAGTTCCAACTTGAGGAAGCTACTATTGAGGCCATATTTATCGGAATCCGCAACGATGTTATGTCTCTAAGTGAAAGGGTATGACACTTCCATTATTGTACGTAGCTATCGACTCAAAGGCTGGGTTTGGTCCTCTAGATTTCTTATCAGGATAAAACTTGATAGGATAGGATAAGATATGAAATTCAAGGAATTTGCTATATCGAATATACTGTTAGGTCAACCATGGCAATAAAGCCGGTTATTTTCACATTTTACCATGTTCATTATTTTCTAGGAACGTTATTTCATTTTAAATGAACCTAAAAATTGCACAAATGGAAATGATAAAAATCTATCACGACACTCTTACCTACTTCATTTTTATTTGCTTATTTTTTTATAATTTTTCCCTCTTTTTAATTCTTTTCTTTATTTTATTTCTTTTTTACCTTCCAACATTCCACAATAAAATTTTATCATATAGTAAATATACACACATACCTAAAATATTTAATAAATATAAATTCTAAATGTATATATTTATATATATATATGAAATTTATATCACAAGATAGAAAGAAATTTGAATGAATAAATAGAAATAAATTATTTTGAATTTTTTATATTAGAATTAAAATATTATTTATATTCAAACATTATTTTAATTTTAATAATTTAACAAGTTTGTTATTCAAGAAAAATAACTTTTATTTCATGGATATTAGAAACTCCGTTCACCTTTATCTCACCACCCCTCAGGGATAATTTTATATTGGCTATATCCTTCATATATCCGACTTTATCATGTTTTGGACAAACACCAAACACGGGACAAGATAAAATTTATACAATCCTGAATTTTATTCCGTCTACCAAACGTAGCCTGCGTGCAATTGTTGCCCATTAGAGAGTAGTTTCTTTTTTTTTTCATGATGAGGACATCGAAGCGCATGAATATCTCAGTCCTCTTAGCTCTAGAGATGAGGAAGTATGTTGCCAAACAAGAGCTTTAACTATAGATATGACCCTAGATGTGATCATAGAGAATTGTCGTTTCAGTTAGGCATGAGATTTGAGTCTCATACTCCGTTCAAGAGGACAATGCGGACATATGCAATTACAAATGGCTACAACATTGGTCGGAAGAAAAGTGAATTTAAAAAGATGAATGCGAAATGTGTGACCAAATGTGAATGGTCCTTTTATGGTAGTTGGTTGAAAAAAGAGAAAATGTTTATTATCAAGACGATTGAAGAAGAACACACTTGCCCTAGAAACCACGAAAAATAAAAGTGCATCTTTGGCTTGCATAAGAGTTATTGCCTAAGATCAGAGCTAATTTGAAATATACTACAACACAATTGCAAGTAGATGCAATGGAGATGTGGGGACTCACACTCAACAAAAGAACCTGTACATGAGCAATTACCAAAGCTGTTAAGACTATTAAGGATCCATTTGCCGAACAATATAAGTTATCAACATCTTATAAAGCTCAAATAAAGAAATCTAGTAAGAGCAACACATTTGATCTTATACTTAGATAGCCATAAAACATGTTCAAGAGATTTTATGTGGGCTTACCTTGCCACAAAACATGTTCAAGAACAGCACATTTGCTCGTGTTTTTTTTTTTGGTAAGGGCATTTGCTCTTGTGTTGCTAGACCACGTATTGGGGAAAAGTGTGGATTTGAAATTGATGATGATCGATTTGAGGTGGATTTGAGATGGATGACACGTGCTTATAGGCAACGGGATATATTAGGAATACCCTATAGCCATGCTATCTCATGCATCAATTATATTAAGTTTGAGCTTAATAAATATATTGATGATTTTTTCAAGGAGGATGCCCATGAAAAATGCTACCAATTTCCATTGCCGATATTGAATGGGAAGAAAATGTGGCCACTGTCCACTAAAGTGCCAATATTGCCTCCGCCATTGAGAGAGCTTCTAGAGAGAACCAAGAAACAACATAATAAGTAAGGTGCGAGTGTTAAGAAAAGGACAAGAAAGAAGGAGGCCGTAGTTAATCCAAATATCGATCCTAATAAATCGAGAAAAGTTAGGGTAATCGTCCAATGCTCAACTGTCATGACTCGGGACACAACAAGAGAACATGCCCCAAGCCTCCAGCACCAACACAAATTAAACCTCTCATAAGAAAAAAGGAAGACCAAGAAAACATATATATGGCCCAAACCTCCAACACCAACATGACCTAGTGACAATATTGGGATAAGTGCATTTAAAGTCCCAAAACTTATCACGAAAGTGTAATTGAGTCATAAAACTTTCATAATGTGCAATTAAGTCCTAACACTTGTTAGAAAAGTGCAATTGAGTCATAAAACTTTCAAAAAGTGCAAACATGTCCTAAAACTTGTCACGAAAATACAATTGAGTCCTAAAACTTTCGTAATATGCGATTTGATGTAGCTAGCAAGGATCATCTAGAGAGGGTGAATAAGTGATTTTAAACAATTTTTCATAATTTATGCGAAAATAAAAGAGCACATTTCTTTACCAAAAAAAAATAAAAGAGTACGGTTGATTCTAAATAAAATTCGGATTCAAGACAATTTATATAGATAGTGCTCTTGATGTGCAGAATGTAAATAAAGAGATAAACGATAGAAAAGCTGCACACAAGTTTATAGTGGTTCACTTATAGCAAGCTTACGTCCACTTTCCCATGTTTACAGCTTATCAGCTGGATTTCACAATGTATTCAAGAGAAATTTACAAATTCTGAGTGACAGAACTCTTTTTTATGATAAGACTCTATCTCACACAATTACCCTTACAAAATATTCCTCAAAATCTTAATCTTTGGCTCAGAATGACAAGAGAAATTATTGGAGGATGCTCAGACTTTGGACTTGTTGATTCTTGATTCTGTACTCCTTCTGCTGCTTGTTGATCTCCTTAAATACTTCTCTACATTCAAACTAGCCGTTGGATAGCTTTCAGAGGATCATCTTCCAATCTTCACCTTGGACAGATTTGTATAATAAGGATTGAGTAGCCATTGGATAACTGATTCTGAATCCCGCTGATTCTGGTCGCCCATACAATCAAAATCTTGATTTCCATAAGTAGAACTTTATCCGTTGTAATGCATACAGATCACTAGCTGTTATGTTTTATTCTGAATTTTGCATTTGAAGAATTTTTGCGTCTACGTCTGCTTCTGAAAAATTTCAGCTTCTACATACATACGAAAAAATTTCTTAAATCTGCGTCTGAATAATTTCAGTTTGCCCCGAGTCTTTAGAACTTAGATTATGTGGGTCTTTAATAAGACATGAACCAGTTTGTAAAATCTGAAAAACTTCCTCTTGAGCTTCTAGAATATATATACATACCTGAAATAAAATAGTTGAGAATAAGCATCAGATTTACAAAAACATGAAAGGTTTTGTCAACTTCAAAATTAATAGAAATTTTCCTCAACAATCTCTCCCTTTTTATGATGACAAAACTTTCCTGCAGATTAAATTAATTTGAAATAAATAAACATATTATGCTCATGAAACACAGATTGAAAGAGCAAACTCTGTTGATATCTGTGTCTTTTTCTTTCTTTGTATATAACTTGTATATGATCTGCATATTTAATGTTAGTATAGCAAATCTACATATAATTTCTCCCCCTTTTTATCAACAACAAATAATAGAGAGAATAAATCATTGATATTAAGCAACTAAATAGTTTAACAAGCATTGTTAGAAATATTACAGACCAAAGAATAATAGATGGTTTTGAAAAACAGGCTATCTTTTGGAAGGGGTTCGAATTAGTTGAAAATTTTCCAGAATGGAAACAGCTTCCACGATCTTCAAATTGCATTCTCCCACAGCTTTGTCCATGTTGGTTGAACACAGAGCAATAGCCTCTTCAAGTTTTGCTTTATCTTTAGCTGCCTAAAGATGTTGAGTTTTGTTGTTTTCCTCAACAATTTTGTGTAGATTCTTCATATCTTGTTTAAGTGCAGCTTGCTTGTCCTTGATCTTAAGCAGAAGAGAGAGAATGGTCTCATTATCTGAAGACTATTCCTGGACATTTTCTTGTTCAGAATTATTAAACCCTATTGCTATTGTTGCTTCTAGAATCTCCCCCTGAATAGGTGCTTAATCTTCAGAAACATGTTCTGTAGGAGTTGGTTCTGAAACCTTTGGAGTTGGTTCAGAAATATGTTTTGGAGCATCAGTATAGCCTGTACCAAGGTGCTCTGTTTCTGCTTCATCACTTTCATCATGCAAAAAAAAATTTTGTTTCTTTCTATACACATTTAGTGGGATTGGAGAGTTAGTTTGCTTGCTTGCTGATCCTGCCCCTTTTCTCTGCCCTGTCTTTTTGACACTTGTCTTTTCAACAGATTTTGCTTCAGAAGATTGAGCATCCTTTCCTTTTACTCTTTCCCTTAAATCATCAAATTGCTTTATTTTTTAAAGCATTCTTTCTCCAACATACATACAAGGTATAAGGGTTTTGCTCATATCACCAGGAATGGATATCTTGAGGAACATAAAAATTCATAAGATAAGAGCACCATATGGAAGTTGTTCCTTGTCCTTCTGTAGTGTTCTATACATATGGAAAATAATGATATGGGGAAGAGAAAAAAATTGACCTTTCAGGATTGCCCAGATAAGCTTAATTTCTGACTTATATAAGTCAGTCTTGGATGTTGCTTTGGGCTTCAGACAGTTGATAATGATCTTGTGTAAAATCACGGATCTTTTGGACAGATCAGAATATGAAAAATGCCTTTTAGAGCCCTGAGCAAAGTTCACATTCTCTGAGGCCACCCTGGAAGCATCCTTGAGACTCATTTCCAGTGGAGTAAATTTGGAATGTTTTGCTCCAATTATCAATGCCAATTCCGTCGCTTTTAAGTCAAACTTTTTGCCACCAACAGTGAATTGAATCCAGTTGGGTGACAAAATGGAAAGATTAGAGTAAAAATATGCGGTCAATTCAGCATAGACATTTGCAGACTGCAAACAAAACTCATATATGCCCAATTTCGCAAACAAATGCTTCACTGAAATTCCAGTATTTTCAAGATAATCAAAATCTACGGTCCGATGGTTCATAATCCCTTTAGCAAGTAGCAACTTATAGAAGGTATTGTGCTCATTATTTCTAAATAAGCCTCTAGTTCCTAGCATACCAGATGCAATCCCAACTTTTATTTGAAAACTATCAAAGAATTTACCATCATCATCAGGAATAACAAACTTGGTTGCACTTGTGGTTTTAGGGCTGATTTGAACAAACTTTTTGTCAGAGGGTGTTGATGATTTTCTGACTTTTTCTTTGCCCTTTTCAGAAGAGGGCTCTTTTGGTATAGAGCTGACTAGAACATTGTCAGTATTAGTGCAAACTTGAGAGTAGTTTTGCATGAGATGTTCTTCAGAGAAGAACCCATTGTCTCTTAGATAGTCACGCAGAGTAGATACAGAGGCATTGCTTCTCTTCAACCTTTGATAAGCATTCCATACAAGCTTGATGCTCTTAAAATGAAAATCTATTTACCAGAAGTTTTGAGTGGTGACGATCGATGAGGTGGTGTTGCTTCAAAAGGATCTTCATGATGGTCCAACTCTGTGTCTGAAATTTCCATATACTCCGCTGATGCTGTAGACTTGGAATCTTGGTTGAGAATGCGTGAGGATCGTCTCTTAAAAGGCATTTTGAACACTTTTGGAGCAGAAAGATTAGATTTTTGGAGAAGGAAGAGATGAAGACGACTCTGAGTATCGGGAGGTTTTGGAGAGAAAAAGTACTTACAATAGGGTTTTGTAAAAAGAGAAAGACGGGTTTATAAAGGAGGAGGACTGGTTTTGGAAGGAAAACTTACTTTTAAAAAATAAAAAGAGATCCCAAACAAGTAGGAAGGAAATATACTCTTTGACGCACAAACAATCATGATGACATCATAACAATATATTAAGCACAATTAATCAGATAAATTAGAATACATACCTGATTTGCTTCTAAAAGTAACGATTATGAAAATATCCTGCCAAAAATACCAAAAATATACCCGCCAAAATTTGAAAAAAGGACGTACCGTTCTATGTGAGTTTGAAAAAAGTTCAAACTGAGAGCATTTGAGTCTGAAAAATTTTTGTCTATTAAACACTTCAAGAAAATAGATAAGTGATGCACAGTTTGTTTCTTATGAACTCAAATGAAGATTTATCAAGAGGTTTTGTAAATATATCAACTAATTGATTCTTAGAATTAATGAATTGAATATTCACGTCACCATTTTGAACATGATCTCGAATAAAATGATGCTTGATTTCAATATGCTTAGCTCAAGAACGAAGAATAGGGTTCTTTGTCAAATTGATTGCACTTGTGTTGTCACATTGATTGCAATACTTGATTCTTTAATAGCAAAGTCTTGTAACTATTGCTTCATCTACAGAATCTGTGCACAGCAACTTCCCAATGCTACATATTCTGCTTCTGCTGTAGAAAGTGCAACTGTATTCTGCTTCTTTGAGTACCAGGATACCAATATATTTCCAAGCAGTTGACATGTACACGTAGTACTTTTCCTGTCCACTTTACATCCAACTAAGTTAGCATCTGAATAACCAATAAGAGTAAAATCTGAATCTTTGGAATACCAAAGACCTAACATTGGATAGGTTCCAATATATTTTATTATTCTCTTTATTGCAAAAAAATGAGATTTCCTTGAGTCTAATTAAAATCTCACGCACATACAAATACTAAAAAGTATGTCAGGTCTAGATGCGAAGATATAATACACATGTGATAAATTTACCTCAAACTAATATTTTAACCACTAAAAACCACCTTGGTATATTTATGACAAATTTACCCTCTATTAGTTTTCGTTAAATTGAATTAATACCACAAAAATCACAAACTGGTATACCGTGATAAATAGAGAGTAAAACATAAACCGATACATCGAGTTAACTATCGCGTATCATTTAGCTAAGCAATTTGACAGTAAAATTTAACAGAAATAAGCTTGGGGTAAATTTGTCACAAGTGTACCAGTTTAGGATTTTTTATGGTAAAAAAATTAATTTTGGGTAAAATCGTCACAGGTGTACTAATTTACGATTTTTCGTGGTATTAACCCTTCTTTATAACCCGTCATTTTTTCTTAAGTGTTAAATTTTTACTCCGGGTTAGAATGATATTGTTTTTAGTTACTTTAAATATTTTCCCGTACAATCGCTAACTAATTTGTGATTCATATTTGAATGTAGTCTTTATTTCAAAGAAACACAATTGGAAATTATATCTTATTATGCATAGGGATCACCACACGCACTTGAAATCAAGATTCTTTTTCCAAGATCATAATCCTTACTCAAATTGTATGCCTCGTAATATTTGATTATAAAATCTACGAATGTCTGCGACGCAAATAATGCTTTTAAGTATTGTACCAAATCTTGCGATTCGATTTGATTATCTTCACAGTTCATAAATTTAATTATTCGATTCACGATGCCTATCTCAATTAAACAACTATGATTACGTTGCTTAAACTACCATAGTACCATAAAAGGACGTAAGAAGAGCCAATGTGTTTTGTCGCAAATAATTTATGATCCTCTTGGGAAGCGATTCTAATTTCTCATTTGCACCCAAATTTGCGTGAGCCAAATGCATATGCAAAATGACCATCAACAGAAGTTTACTTAATCCTGATTCCGCGAACGACACAAAATGGGTAGGCAGCAAATGCTTAGGGGCGAGAGACAACTTCCTTACGCAACTTCTCATTCCCTCTTTGTGGTGTCTAGCCAAATGGCGGCTGCTTTCTCTAGTTGCTGAAGATTTGGCATAGGACTTGCCGTGAATTCTAGAGGTATTCCAAATTATCATAAAATTTAAATTACTAAGTATCATTCGGTTAATTTTATTCACAAAATCAAATTGAGATTGTGCAATAGTTCCCTGTTGGCGTTTAAACAGCGAATTACTATTTATCAATCTCATTTTTTTCTTGCCAAAAATGTTCCTTAAAATTTTGATACATCATGGTTGTATAAGTCCTCAAATATGTCTAGCACTTCCTAACATTTTATGATTAAAAAAACCAGCGAACGCGTGGCATCTGCAAAGTTTAATTCTTTCCTTTTCTAGACAACAGCCATCCCAAAGCTGTTTTCCTTTTCTCTCCTTTGTTTAAGCTATACATTAGATGTTCTACCTGATTTGCGGCTCATCTTATATGGCAATTTTATCCCAAAGTAGAAAAGAAGAAAAATAAAAGGTAATACAGCAATTCTTATAACAGAGTAAAAAGGAAAGAGTATAAAAGGTAAAATGGGAATTCTTATCCCAGACTATAAAGAAGTGAACCAAAAAGGTAATAAAAGAAGGCAACTGAGAGAAAATGAAGAAAGGAACAAAATAAAAAAAAAGAAAAAATAAAAGGAGTATGGCATTATTATCCCACAGTAAAAAGGAAAAAAAATAAAAGGGAATAAGGGGATGGCAACATGGCAAGATAAGAGATCCTCCATTCTCCATCATTAAAAAGCGGAATGATGTTGATATAGAGCCTTGATATGCGACAATGATGAATTCATCAGCTAAGCTCATATTTATTTTTTCTTTATTCCTAACTAGTTGTGGAGGAGATTTTCTTGAGAAGGCATATGTTGATATCCATAATGATTTACTACTCTAACAGTTCATTGCAAATCCAAGGACAACAACCTCGGATTCCATGATTTAACAACAACACAGAGCTGGCATCTCTCAATCCATCCCCATGCTTTTGGGGTGACATTATTCTTTTGCAGCTTTGCATGGCCGGGTCAATTTAAGTATTTCGATATATATGTGCAAGGTAGGGACCTATATCTTTGCGATGACTGTATTTGGAAGATCTCACCAAATGGTCCTTGTAGGCTTGATCGTAAAACCAAAAAATTTGATGTTTGTTATCCACGGAATCCTCCTACTTAATTAGGGAGGAAACCTCTTATCTAAATGTATAATTGAGAAAGATCATGTTGTGAGCCAATACATCACAAGTTAGATGGAATAAAAATCATTTCCATCATATTTCAAGTATACATATATAGATGTATGCGTGTTTCTTCAAATATCCTCATCATTTAAAGTTTGATGGCATCTCATTCTTAATAGTGTTGTCTCTTCGTTTTGTGTCATTCTATCTATCTTTAGCATTAGTATCATTTTTTTATAGCTGTCAAAGTGTTTCTACGTAATTCTTTTTCAATTAGAAAAAGGTTAACAAGTGTTAAATCATGTCGGTTTCAAATTTGTAATGCTAGTGTTGTATCGAGAATTAATAATCTTGAGTTCATGATGAGAGCACAGTCAACGATGTATTGGGCCATTGATCTTGGAGTAATCCTAAAGTAATCTGGCAAAGAGATTTACCATGGCCAATTACAGTTGACGATGTATTGGGCCATTGATCTTGGAATAATCCTAAGGCAATCTGGCAAGAGAGATTTGTCATGGTCAATTGGCCAGTTCACATTTGGGCCATGGGGAAGAATAATCACATCCCTAACCTTGACTTCTAGTAATGTTCTTGTTCCCAACTTTTCTTTTGGTCTCAAACCAGTTCCGACTTGAGGAAGCTAATATTGAGGCCATATTTATTGAATCCATAACGATGTCATGTCTCTAAATGAAAAGGGTATGACACTTCCATTATTGTACGTAGCTATCGACTCAAGGCTGCATTTGGTCCTCTAGATTTATAATCGGGATAAAACTGGATAGGATAGAATAGGATATGAAATCCAAGGAATTTGCTATATCGAATATACTGTTTGGTCAACCACGGCAATAAAGCGGATATTGTCACATCTTACATTGTTCATTATTTTCTAGGAACGTTATTTCTTTTTAAATGAACGTAAAAAATTGCACAAATGGAAATGATAAAAATCTATCATGACACTCTTACCTACTTCATTTTTATTTGCTTATTTTTATAATTTTTCCCTCCTTTTTTTTTTTGATTCTTTTCTTTATTTTATTTCTTTTTTCCCTTCCAACATACTATAATAAAATCTTATCATATAGTAAACTATACACACATGCCTAAAATATGTAATAAATATAAATACTAAATTTATATATTTATATATATATGAAATTTATATCACAAGATAGAAAGAAATTTGAATAAATAAATAGAAATAAATTATTTTGAATTTTTTATATTAGAAATCAAATATTATTTATATTCAAACATTATTTTAATTTTATTAATTCAACAAGTTTGTTATTCAAGAAAAATAACTTTTATTTCATGGATATTAGAAACTCCGTTCACCTTTATCCCACCTCCCTCACGGGATAATTTTATATTGGATGGATCCTTCATATGTCCAACTTTATCCTGTTTTGGACAAACACCAAACATGGGACAAGATGAAATTTATACAATCCTGAATTTTGTTACGTCTACCAAACGTAGCCTGCGTGCAATTGTTGCCCATTAGTGATTAGTTTCTTTTTTTTTCGTGATGAGGACATTGAAGCGCATGAATATCTCAATCCTCTTAGCTCTAGAGATGAGGAAGTATGTTGCCAAACAAGAGCTTTAACTATAGATATGACCCTAGATGTGATCACAGAGAATTGTCGTTTCAGTTAGGCATGAGATTTGAGTCTCATATTCCGTTCAAGAGGACAGTGCGGACATATGCAATTACAAATGGCTACAACATTGGTTGGAAGAAAATTGAATCTAAAAAGATGAATGCGAAATGTGTGACCAAATGTGAATGGTCCTTTTATGGTAGTTGGTTGAAAAAAGAGAAAATGTTTATTATCAAGACGATTGAAGAAGAACACACTTGCCCTAGAAGCATGAAAAATAAAAGTGCATCTTACATATGGCTTGCATAAGAGTTATTGCCTAAGATCAAGAGCTAATTTGAAATATACTACAACACAATTGCAAGTAGATGCAATGGAGATATGGGAAGTCACACTCAACAAAAGAACCTGTTACGGAGCAATTACCAAAGCTGTTAAGACTATTAAGGATCCATTTGCCGAACAATATAAGTTATCAACATCTTATAAAGCTCAATTAAAGAAATCTAGTAAGAACAACACATTTGATCTTATACTTAGATAGCCATAAAACGTGTTCAAGAGATTTCATGCAGGCTTACCTTGCCACAAAACATGTTCAAGAACAGCACATTTGATCTTGTGTTGCTAGACCATGTATTAGGGAAAAGTGTGGATTTGAAATTGATGATGATCGATTTGAGGTGGATTTGAGATGGATGACATGTGCTTATAGGCAACGGGATATAATAGGAATACCCTATAGCCATGCTATCTCATGCATCAATTATATTAAGTTTGAGCTTAATAAATATATTGATGATTTTTTCAAGGAGGATGCCCATGAAAAATGCTACCAATTTCCATTGCCGACATTGAATGGGAAGACAATGCGGCCACTATCCACTAAAGTGCCAATATTGCCTCCGCCATTGAGAGAGCTTCCAGAGAGAACCAAGAAACAACGTAATAAGTAAGGTGCGAAAGTGTTGAGAAAAGGACAAGAAAGAGGAAGGCCGTAGTTAATCCAAATATCGATCCTAACAAATAGAGAAAAGTTAGGGTAATCGTCCAATGCTCAACTGTCATGACGGGACACAACAAGAGAACATGCCCCAAGCCTCTAGCACCAACGCAAATTAAACCTCTCAGAAAGAAAAAGGAAGATCAAGAAAACATATATCCGGTCCAAACCTCCAATACCAACATGACCTCGTGACAATATTGGGATAAGTGCATTCAAAGTCTTAAAACTTATCACGAAAGTGTAATTGAGTCCTAAAACTTTCATAATGTGCAATTAAGTCCTAACACTTGTTAGGAAAGTTCAATTGAATCCTAAAACTTTCAAAAAGTGCAAACAAGTCCTAAAACTTGTCACGAAAGTATAATTAAGTCCTAAAACTTTCGTAATGTGCAATTAAATCCTAACATTTGTTAGGAAAGTGCAATTGAGTGCTAAAACTTTCAAAAGTACAAATAAGACCTAAAACTTGTCACAAAAGTACAAATAAGTTCTAAAACTTGTCAAATTGGTTCAATCAAGTCCTTCTATTGATTACATTTTTTGAAAGTTTTAGGACATTATTGCACCTTCGTGGTAAGTTTAGAACTTGATTGCACCTTCATGACAAGTTTTGGGACTTAATTGCACTTCCGTGATAAGTTTTAGGACTTCCAGCATACTTATCCCTATTTCTTCGTGACTTATATATGCTTTTCTATGGAGGGTAAAAGAGGGAGACTAAGAAAACATCGGAGACTAGTCACGGTGGAAGGACACCTACTGCACAAGGAGATACGAGAACACAAGAATCCATGGCTTGGTCCATGTCTTAACTCGGGCTTTTGGACCATGTGAAACTCAATAACTGCAAGTCATGCCCCATTATGAAGTAGAAAAACCCCGACGTCCCATCATTTGAGTTTGAGTAGTGCCCACATTTCAATTTATCCATGAGCGACCCCAAGAGCCTCCTCCTCCCCAAGGTTGGGAATTTGGAGTTTGAGCTCGGTGAATTCCTTCACATACTCTGCATACCATGCCTCGTTGCTCGAGGCGATGGAGCTGCTCACGAGCTTCTTATTGAGCAAACTCAGGGAAGAAGTAGTCTCGAAATTCCCCATGAACCAATCCCAAGTATTGATGGGATCGGCGCCTTACTTTGTCTCATCACACCTATTACGCCACCAGAGCATGGCATTATCAACTAGGAACATCAAAGCGGTTCGTACCTTGGCCAAGTCTTCTTGGATCCCTATGGCGTCGAAGTATTGCTCCATGCTCCATAGGAAGCTGTCCACCTCTTTGGCAGACCGATTGCCTTTGAGTTCCTTTGGCTTGACACATCCAGCTTGTGTGTTGCTCGGATGGGCAATGCACCGTTCGCCATGCTTGCTTTACATAGGACAAGCTTGGTCTTGAGCTCTTACACCTCCATCTTCAAGGCTTCGACCTCAGCCTTGGGTTGCCTTCTTGAGCACCACAACTTCAAGCTTTGGGGCCTCGATTGATGCTTCGAGGGCATTGTCCCTATTGAACAAGGGGGCTGTTGTACCATTGATAGCGTTTGCGAATTCATGGCGAGAGAGTTCCTTCAACCTCGTTGATCGTCCTTTGATTTCATCGAGTTCTTCAATAAACTCCAACATGGCATTTCTCATCCTTATGAGCTTCTCATCTACCACGGCCATGGCGTCCGTCAAACCATTCCTTCTCTTGGATTTCCCACGGAGTTCTTTCTTGGGCAACCTACTCTTGAGAAGCCCTGTCATCCCACAATCACGAAGCAAGTTCTTGGTTTAGCATTCTCTCGCCCGGTTGGCGTGCTCCTCGATCTCCTTGGATAGACTCTCCACTTGCTGATACCACTCATCACGGGTTGATAGTTTGGGAGCGACTCGGATTTGGCGACTTAGACTTCCTTGGATCGTTGGGCGCCTAGGCCGAGCCTTTCTCGATCGCTCACTCGGATTGTAAAGAAAGAATCTAGAGAGAGAAGATTTGGGAGAGAATGGAAATTCTTCTTATTGATTTGGATGATTCAAATGAGAAGGAGGACACCCCTTTCAGGTAATAGAGGGGTTGATTACAACCATCGATCGACTCTTGGACGGGCGGCCGAGATCGCATCGTTCTCGTCGGCCACCTATCGACATTTATGCCGAGACTCTTTAGATTACAGCGCAATTACCGTCTCGTCCGTCCCTAGGAAGGTTCCGGAAGCTCCATTAGTGTTTGAACGAGCATTCTTCGATGTTGCGCGGTCTTCAATGCTAGAAAACCTCTCGACCGTGACACTTGTCACATAGAATTGTAGATTGCTTAAATGGATCTCTCCCCATTGTGAGAAAATGGTGCTTTCTTCTTCGTACAAAATAGCCAACACTAGACATGTGACATCAATTTTTGGCCCATTTTTGGGATTTATAAAACGCGTAATTTGTCAGTGTGCTTATAGTAAAATCTCGCATGGGAACTGATCACTCTCTGTTATTATTTTTAAAATAGAGATTTCGCTAGAATCGCACTCGATCGAATTTTACCGTTATTTAGATCCCAAACTTGGCAATCGATTTTCGGGAATTTCGGGATGAAATAAATCGAACGGTGTCAATATTATCGTAGCTGACATTGAGATTGTCAGGAATAATGGAAAAATGGGAGTTTTTGACCGGGTGCGAATTTGGACTAGTAGACCTCCCTCGCTATAGTTTGATTTAATTAATTTGGCCTTTATCCCTTTTTATATTCGAGGTTTATTTTGGACCGGTAGATCGTTTTCGATTTTGAATTTGGGCCATCGAATCGCAATTAATATTTGAATGAAGATTATTTTTTTCCTTCTCTCTCTCTCTCCCTCTCTTTCCTTTCTCTCTCTTTCCTTCTCCCTCTGCCTTCCCAAGGCCGTGTACATCTCCCCCTACAGGATGTCCCTTAGCCCCTTGCCCAAGCGTCTTCTCCTTCTCTCTCTCTCTCTCCCCCTCTCTTTCCTTCCCTCTCTCTTTCTTTCTCTCTCTCTTTTCCTTCCGTAGCGCCCTTTGCTCCCCCCTCACGACACACCGCTCTCTCTCTCTCTCTCCCTCCCTCTTCCCTTTTTTTTTCTTTTCCTATCCTTTTCTCCTTCTTCTTCCTTCTTCCTTCCACAGGTCATTGGTTGCAGCTTTGTTACGCCTCAGTCGTTTGTCCTTTCGATCGCCCTCGCCTGCGCTCGATGCCGCCCTACGAGCCGCCCGACGCCGCCCCGCCTCCCTCGCGCCCGTCGCCCGCCACACGCCTCGCCAGCGGCAGCTCCGCCCAGCGCTGTCTTCCTCTCCATCCCGTGAGCCTCTTCCCCTCCCTTCCTCTTCTTGTTTTGGCTGTGAACAGCCCTTCGCCGGAGGAGCTCCGCCGCATTTATTCGGTAGCGGATCCGCCCGCCCGCCAACCGCCTCATTTCTCTCCCTCTCCGACCATGTCCCTCTCTCTTTCTCTAGGCCGTGGAATAGCTTAGATCGTCGCCCGCCCGCACTGTCACGGAGCCGCCACCGCCATTATGTATCAAGTGGGACCGTGCCCAGCCCCCTCTTGCCATGTGTTCGCCACGTTTCAAGCTTAGGACATTACGTGAGTTTAACCCTAAACCCTAATTAGGCTAAATTGCATTTTTAGATGAGTTTTAGGGGTTAATTAGGTAAATTAGGAGTTAAATTGTGGAGATTATTAAGGGCCGATGTCGTGGCTGATTTGGTGGTGTAGCGTGATCATTTTATCGAGGTTTAGTGGATTGAGACACTGTTCATTGGCTGGAAATTATTGGATCGGAACGGCCCGAGTTCGGCTAGATTCTATTTCAATTGTGGACTATTGTGCGCCTCGCTTTTGTTCTTATGGTATTTTCTGGATGATATTTTGGAGAGTCAATTGGAGCGTTTTGAGGTTACTTAGTGACCTAGAGTGACATGTTGGTGGCTGTCCATATCGGGGTTTAATAGGACAAGGCGCGATCAATTTGGGGTTTAATCGTGCAATTACCGGAAATGGTCGCTTAGTGTAATTGACTGACTAATTGAGCCTTATTTGTGGTTTATTTGATGATGCCATGTCGCATGTCTAGCGGGACTAGGAATGGATTAGCTTGGCGGGCCTAGGATGCGCAAGTTTTTGTTGACCCAGTTGTGTGAATTTGTGCACGAGTTGTGTGTCAATTTGATGCTATGGCTGATTTGAATTGATTGTCTGACTGGGCATGTTGATTTATGAAATTGAATATGCTGGTGCAAGTTGAACATGTTACATCGTAATTCGGCGCGATGTGGATGCCCAAGTGTGAACGTGATAGCCATGAGTGTGCATCTCAAGCATTGGCACGGCATGAGCACCCGAATGTGCCCGAATGACATTTGCATTGTGATCACTTAAAATTCCCCGATACGATTACGCGAGGTTCGGGAGATAAAAATTGGTGCTTGTAAATGTGTGATCACAATAAACCCTGATGCGTGTTACGCTGGGTAGTAAACCCATCTTGAGGCGTGTTACGTGGGATGATGCGGTTTACCGGAAGATGACCAACCCGAGGCGCTTTATGTGGGTAATGTGTCATGAGCCTGATACGCTTAACGCGGCCAGAGATCGATCTCGGCGATAGACCTTTGCGCGCTTTTTACGCGGTTTAACCTAATGCGCTTAACGTGGGTCGGAGGAGAAATTGGTAAATGGCGTAGTGCTGGCAATCGAGCATGCGTTATCGCATTGTTGAGGCATGACATGAGTGCGAACATGAGCATGTGCATTACATACATCGGGATTAAGTGATATGTGTATTTGTACTGCGGTCTAAATGTTATGGTGCTGTTGTGATTAAGTTTATTGTATGACTAACCTGCAGGGTCAAGTAAGGTTAGATTTAGGGCCGAGGGCCCTGAGTCCATTATGCATTATTTAGTACTGGTCAAGAGGTGCACGTTAACCTAGTTTAGGTTTAGGAATTCTTCGCGAGATTTATTCTCACCGTTGTTGAAAACCAATTTTCAGACCCCGCCCTTGAGATGTCAACCGTGCACTGTTCGTTTTTGGGATTCCTTCTTTGGATAGACCGGTAGGAGTCGGTGTACCTTCAAGGAATGGGGATTTTGGGTTAGATACCTTCTTTGTAGTTCAGACGACACGGGTGAGGAGGTGGACCAGGCCCATAAGTATATAGCGTGGTGTATCGGGGATCATGGGGGACCTCACGGGCTTTTCCGGACTTTTGAGGTTCCGCCATCGATGCACGGGGATGTAGACCCTCGGTGTCCCGATGGAGAATTGGCGAGCCCCTAACCACCCGGCCAATTCTCCCTTTTGATAGTAGTAGCCATCGACCGCTTTTGATTTTTGAGGTTCATGCTGTATATGAATATTGTAAAGGTTCTCGGCAATGCAAGTGTGTATTTGTTTATATTGATGGTTGTGTGGCTATCCTTGGCTATGTGAAATATTGTTGGTGTTTGATTTGCTTTTCGCATGTGCTTTAAATCTACTGTGTTGGGCGTTGGGTTGGCGACGTATCACGGGGACGTCACACTCCGAATCGACCATGGCGGGGATGCTTTCAGCGCCATAGGGTTCGGGCGTGACAAGACATACATCGCATCATGCGTATTCAATTGACGTTCTTTTGTCTATTTTGTGAATTTATTACTATCATCACATGCCGTCATTTCGTCGATTCGTTTGCTTTGCTTCTCCTCTAATATACAAGGTCTTTATATTGTTTTGTTTATAGGGTTAACACACGAAAAACCCCAAACTGTTACACGTGACAATTTTACCTCAAATTAGTTTTTTTTACCACTAAAAACTCCAAACCTGTAACGCTTGTGATAAATTTACCTCAAACTAATATTTTGACCACTAAAAACCCCATACTTATATATTTGTGACAAATTTACCTCCGTTAGTTTCCATTAAATTGAATTAGTACCACAAAAAATCACAAACTGGTACACCGTGACAAATGGAGGGTAAAACATAAAACTGGTACATGGGTTAAGCGCCGGCGTGTCATTTAGCGAAGCAATTTTACGGGTAAAATTTAACAGATTTAAACTTGGGGTAAATTTGTCACAAGTGTACCCGTTTGGGATTTTTGTGGTAAAAAATAATTTTATGAAAAATCGCTGTGTACTGCTAATTCTGATTTTTCGTGGTATTAACCCTTCTTTATAACCCGTCATTTATTCTTAAGGCGTTAAATTTTTACTCCGGGTTAGAATGATATTGTTTTTAGTTACTTTAAATATTTTCCGTACAATCGCTAACTAATTTGTGATTCATATTTCAATGTAGCCTTTATTTCAAAAAACACAATTGAAATTATATCTTCTTATGCATAAAGGGATCACCACACGCACTTGAAATCAAGATTCTTTTTCCAGATCATAATCCTTACACAAATTGTATGCCTCGTAATATTTGATTATAAAATCTAGAATGTCTTCATGCCTTAAATAATGCTTTTAACATTGTACCAAATCTTGCGATTCGATTTGATTAACTTCACAGTTTATAAATTTAATTATTCGATTCACGATGCCTATCTCAATTAAACAACTATGATTACGTTGCTTAAACTACCATAGTATCATAAAAGGACGTGAGAAGAACCAATGTGTTATATCGCAAAATAATTTATGATCCTCTTGGAAGGATTCTAATTTTCTCATTTGCACCCAAATTTGCGTCAGCCAAAATGCATATGCAAAATGACCATCAACAGAAGTTTACTTAGTCCTGATTCCCCGAACGACACAAAATGGGTAGGCAGCAAATGCTTAGGGGCGAGAGACAACTTCCTTACGCAACTTCTCATTCCCTCTTTGTGGTATCTAGCCAAATGGCGATTGCTTTCTCTAGTTGCAGAAGATTTGGCATAGGACTTGCCCGTGAATTCTGGAGGTATCCCAAATTATCATAAAATTTAAATTACTAATTATCATTCGGTTAATTTTATTTACAAAATCAAATTGAGATTGTGCAATAGTTCCCTGTTGGCGTTTAAACAGCGAATTACTATTCATCAATCTCACTTTTTTTTCTTCCAAAAATGTCCTTAAAATTTTGATACATCATGGTTGTGTAAGTCCTCAAATATGTCTAGCACTTCCTAACATTTTATGATTAAAAAATCAGCGAACGCGTGGCATCTACCCAAAGTTTAATTCTTTCCTTTTCTAGACAATAGCCATCCCAAAGCTGTTTTCCTTTTCTCTCCCTTTGTTTAAGCTATACATTAGATGTTCTACCTGATTTTGTGGCTCATCTTATATGGCAATTCTTATCCCAAAGTAAAAGAAAGAAAATAAAAGGTAATACAGCAATTCTTATAACAGAGTAAAAAGGAAAGAGTATAAAAAGGTAAAATGGGAATTCTTATCCCAGACTATATAAAGAAGTGAACCAAAAAAAGGTAATAAAAGAAGGAAACTTTGACAAAATGAAGAAAGGAACAGAATAAAAAAAAAAAAAAATAAAAGGAGTATGGCATTATTATCCCACAGTAAAAAGGAAAAAAAAAAAAAAATAAAAGGGAATATGGGGATAGCGACATGGCAAGATAAGAGATCCTCCATTCTCCATCATTAAAAAGCGGAATGATGTTGATATAGAGCCTTGATATGCGACAATGATGAATTCATCAGCTAAGCTCATATTTATTTTTTTCTTTATTCCTAACTAGTGTGTTTCTACGTAAATTCTTTTCAATTAGAAAAGGTTAACAAGTGTTAAATCATATCGGTTTCAAATTTGTAATGTAGTGTTGTCGCCAATTAATCTTGAGTTCATGATGAAACCACGATCAACGATGTATTGGGCCATTGATCTTGGGTAATCCTAAAAGTAATCTGGCAAAGAGATTTACCATGGCCAATTCAGTTGACGATGTATTGGGCCATTGATCTTGGAATAATCCTAAGGCAATTGGCAAGAGAGATTTATCCATGGTCAATTGGCCAGTTCACATTTGGGCCATGGGAAGAATAATCACATCTAACCTTGACTTCTAATAATATTCTTGTTCCAAACTTTTCTTTTGGTCTCAAACCAGTTCCGACTTGAGGAAGCTAATATTGAGGCCATATTTATTGGAATCCATAACGATGTCATGTCTCTAAATGAAAAGGGTATGACACTTCCATTATTATGCGTAGCTATCGATTTCGAAGGCTGCATTTGGTCCTCTAGATTTATAATCGGGATAAAAGCGGATAGGATAGAATAGGATATGAAATCAAAGGAATTTGCTATATCGAATATCTTGTTTGGTCAACCCGGCAATAAAGCCGGATATTGTCACATCTTACATTGTTCATTATTTTTAGGGCGTTATTTCTTTTTTAAATGAGCGTAAAAATTGCACAAATGGAAATAGTAAAATCTATCTCGACCTCTTACCTACTTCATTTTATTTGCTTATTTTTTATAATTTTTCCCTCTTTTTAATTCTTTTCTTTATTTTTATTTCTTTTTCCCCTTCCAACATACTATAATAAAAATCTTATCATATAGTAAACTATACACATGCCTAATATATGTAATAAATATAAATACTAAATGTATATATTTATATATATATGAAATTTATATCACAAGATAGAAAGAAATTTGAATAAATAAATAGAAATAAATTATTTTGAATTTTTTATATTAGAATTCAAATATTATTTATATTCAAACATTATTTTAATTTTATTAATTTAACAAGTTTGTTATTCAAGAAAAATAACTTTTATTTCATGGATATTAGAAACTCCGTTCACCTTTATCCCACCTCCCTCACGGGATAATTTTATATTGGTTGTATCCTTCATATATCGACTTTATCTTTGTTTTGGACAAACACCAAACATGGGACAAGATGAAATTTATACAATCCTGAATTTTTATTCGTCTACCAAGCGTAGCTGCGTGCAATTGTTGCCCTTTAGTGATTAGTTTTTTTTTTTTCATGATGAGGACATGGGGCGCATGAATATCTCAGTCCTCTTAGCTCTAGAGATGAGGAAGTATGTTGCCAAACAAGAGCTTTAACTATAGATATGACCTAGATGTGATCACAGAGAGAATTGTCGTTTGATTAGGCATGAGATTTGAGTCTCATATTAGTGCAAGAGGGCGATCTTGGACATATGCAATTACAAATGGCTACAAAATTGGTGGGAAGAAAACTGAATCTAAAAAAGATGAATACGAAATGTGTGACCAAATGTGAATGGTCCTTTTATGGTAGTTGGTTGAAAAAAAGAAAATGTTTATTATCAAGGCGATTGAAGAAGAACACACTTGCCCTAGAAGCATGAAAAAAAAAGTGCATCTTACATATGGCTTGCATAAGAGTTATTGCCTAAGATCGAGCTAATTTGAAATATACTACAACACAATTGCAAGTAGATGCAATGGAGATATGGGGACTCACACTCAACAAAAGAACACATGCACGGACAATTACCAAAGCTGTTAAGACTATTAAGGATCCATTTGCGAACAATATAAGTTATCGACATCTTATAAAAGCTCAATTAAAGAAATCTAGTAAGAACAACACATTTGATCTTATACTTAGATAGCCATAAAACATGTTCGAGAGATTTCATGCAGGCTTACCTTGCCACAAAACATGTTCAAAAACAGCACATTTGATCTTGTGTTGCTAGACCATGTATTAGGGAAAAGTGTGGATTTGAAATTGATGATGATCAATTTGAGGTGGATTTGAGATGGATGCCCGGTGCTTATAAAGGCAGCGGAATATATTAGGAATACCCTATAGCCATGCTATCTCATGCATCAATTATATTAAGTTTGAGCTTAATAAATATATTGATGATTTTTTCAAGGAGGATGCCCATGAAAAATGCTACCAATTTCCATTGCCCGACATTGAATGGGAAGAAAATGTGGCCACTATCCACTAAAAAGTGCCAATATTGCCTCCGCCATTGAGAGGCTTCTAGAGAACCAGAAACAACGTAATAAGTAAGGTCACAGTGTTGAAAAGGACAAAGAAAGAGGAAGGCCGTAGTTAATCAAATATCGATCCTAACAAATAGAAAAGTTAGGGTGTCGTCCAATGCTCCTTGTCATGACTCGGGACACAACAAGAGAACATGCCCCAAGCCTCTAGCACCAAGCCAAATTAAACCTCTTAAGAAAAAAAGGAAGATCAAGAAAACATATATCGGTCCAAACCTCCAATACCAACATGACCTCGTGACAATATTGGGATAAGTGCATTCAAAGTCTTAAAACTTATCATGAAAGTGTAATTGAGTCCTAAAACTTTCATAATGTGCAATTAAGTCCTAACACTTGTTAGGAAAGTTCAATTGAATCCTAAAACTTTCAAAAGTGCAAACAAGTCCTAAAACTTATCACGAAAGTATAATTAAGTCCTAAAACTTTTCGAATGTGTAATTAAATCCTAACACTTGTTAGAAAGTGCAATTGAGTGCTAAAACTTTCAAAAGTACAAATAAGACCTAAAACTTGTCACAAAAGTACAAATAAGTTCTAAAACTTGTCAAATTGGTTCAATCAAGTCCTTCTATTGATTACACTTTTGAAAGTTTTGGGACATTAATACACCTTAAGTGGTAAGTTTAGAACTTGATGCACCTTCATGACAAGTTTTGGGACTTAATTGCACTTCCGTGATAAGTTTTAGAACTTTTCTTATACTTATCTATTTCTTTGTGACTTATATATGCTTTTCTATGGAGGTAAAAGGGAGACTAAGAAAACGCCGGAGACTAGTCGGTGGAAGGGACACCTACGAGGAGACAAGGAGATCACGAGAACACAAGAATCTGATAAGCCACCATGTCTTAACCTGTGCTGACCATGTGTGAAACCCATTAACCGGTAAGTCATGCCCCATTATGGCGCAGGAAAGGCCGGCACGTCCGTCATTTGAGTTTGATAGTGCCCACGGCTTCAATTCTATCCGTGAGCGACCCGAGCTCATCCTCCCCAGGTTGGGAATTTGGAGTTGAGCTCGGTGAATTCCTTCACATACTCTCGTGCCATTGCCTGCCGTTGCGGCGATGGGGAGCTACTCTGACTTCTTATTGAGCAAACTCGGGGAAAAGTAGTCTCACAAAATTCCCCTATGAACCAATCCCAAGTATTGATGGGATCGGGCGCTTACTTTGTCTCATCGTTTATTCATACGGGCATGGCATTATCAACTAGGAACATCAGGCGGTTAGTACCTTGGCCAAATCTTCTTGGATCCCCTATAGGCGTCAGTATTGCTCCATGCTCCATAGGAAGCTATCCACCTCTTTGGCCCGGATGGGTTGCCTTTGTGAGTTCCTTTGGCTTCGACCACATCCGGCTTGTGTGTTGCTCGGATGGGCAACGCAGATTCGCCATGCCCCTTTACATAGGACAAGCTTGGTCTTGAACTCTTACACCTCATCTTCAGGGCTTGACCTCAGCTTGGGTTGCCTTCTTTGAGCACCACAACTTCAAGCTTTAGGGCCTCGTTGATGCTTGGGGCATTGTCCTAATGAACAAGGGGCTGTTGTACCCATTGATGGCGTTTGAATTCATGGCGAAGTTCCTTGACCTCGTTGATACGTCCTTTGATTTATCCCAGTTCTTGATAAACTCAACATGGCATTTCTCATCCTTATGAGCTTCTCATCTACCACGGCCATGGCGTCCAGTCAAACCATTCCTTCTCTTGGATTTCCCCGAGTTCTTTCTTGGGCAACCTACTCTTGAAGCCTGTCATCCACAATCACGGAAAGCAAGTTCTTGGTTTTAGCATTCTCTCGGCGGTTGGCGTGCTCCTCGATCTCCTTGGATAGACTCTCCACTTACATATGATACCACTCATCACGGGTTGATAGTTTGGGAGCGACTCGGATGACGACTTAGACTTCCTTGGATCGTTGGGCGCCTAGGCGAGCCTTTTTCTCGATCGCTCACTCGGATTGTAAAGAAAGAATCTAGAAGATTTGGGGAGAATGGAAATTCTTCTTATTGATTTGGATGATTCAAATGAGAAGGAGGACACCCCTTTGTAATAGAGGTTGATTACATACATCGATCGACTCTTGGGCCAGGCGGCCGAGATCGCCATGCGTTCTATTCGACCACCCTATGAACATTTATGCTGAGACTCTTTAGATTAAAAGCGCCAGTGCACCGTCTCGTTGATCCCTAGGAAGGTTCGGAGGCTCCATTAGTGTTTGAACAGCATTCTTGATATTTGCCTTGATGCTTCAATTAGAAAACCTCTCGTAGTGACACTTGTCACATAAATTATAAATTGCTTAAATGGATCTCTCCCCATTTGTGAGAAAATGGTGCTTTCTTCTTCATACAAAATAGCCAACACTAGACATATGACATTTCAATTTTGGCCCATTTTGGGATTTATAAAAAGCGTAATTTTGTCGATTATTGCTTATAGTAGGCTCCTTGGGAGGCGATCACTCTCGGTTATTATTTTTTAAAATAGAGATTTGCTAGAATACTTTTCGATCAAATTTCTGATTATTTAGATCCCAAACTTGGCGATCGATTTCGGGAGTTTCGGGATGAAATAAATCGGACGATGTCAATAATATTATAAGTAGCCGACATTGAGATTATGGGAATAAATAGAAAAATGGGAGTTTTGACGGGTGCAAATTTAGACGATGAGCCTCCTCGCTATTTGATTTAATTTATTTATCCTTTATCCCTTATATTCGAGGGTTTATTTTGGACGATGGATCGTTTCGATTTTTGAATTTGGGCCATCCGGATACTTGGTAATATTTGAATAATTATTTTTTCCTTTCTCTCTCTCTCTCTTTCTTCTCTCAAGACGCCTCCCCATGCCGATCCCAGGATCCGCCCACGATCTCCCCCTCTGGATGTCCCTCAACCCCTTGCCCAAACGTTGTCCTTCTCTCTCTCTCTCTCTCCCCCTCTATTTCCTTCCCTCTCTCTTTCTTTCTCTCTCTCTCTTTTTTCGGTAGCGCCACGCACACTCCCCCCCTCGACACACCCCACTCTCTCTCTCTCTCCCTCCTCTTCCCTTTCTTTTTCTTTTCCTATCCCTTTTCTCCTTCTTCTTCCCTTCTTCCTTCCACAGAGTCGACCGGATTTACCCTTTTATTACGCCTAGTCGTTGTCCGGAGTTCGATAAGCCCTCCGAGCCTCTTTCGATGCCGCCCTGAGAGCGCCGGCACGCCCCGCCTCCCTCGTCGCCCGTCGCCCGTTTTTGACCCTGACAGCTCCGCCCGGCGACATGTCTTCCTCCTCTCCATCCCGTGAGCCTCTTCCCCTCCCTTCCTCTTCTTATTTTGGGACGATAAATGCTTTTTAATAGGAGGAGCTCGCGCTTCGCCCGTTCTTGTTCGCGATCCACCGCCCGCCCAAATTAGCCCCATCTCTCCCGTCAGTGTCCCTCTCCTCCTAGGTCGTGGAATCGCCCAGACCGCCGCTGCCGCCGCCGCCTGCTCACTGGAGCCGCCGCTGTTATCGGGTTTCGACACGGACCGCCGGCCACCCGCCCCTCCGTCGCGTTCAGCTCAAGCTTAGATATCCCGTGAGTTTAACCTCAAACCTAATTAAGATAAATTGCATTTTAGATGTGGTTTTAGGGGTTAATTAAGATAATTTAGGAGTTAAATTGTGGAAATAATTAGGGGTTGTTGTTGTGGCTAATTTGGCGGATTAGTATCATGAATTAATGGAGGTTTAGTGGCCCGAGAGGCGCTGTTCATTGGCTGGACAGAATTGGATCGGAATAACCTAAGTTCGGGAAAGTTCGGGTTGAAATGCGGACTTTAATGCGTGTCTTATTTAGCTTGTGGTGGCCGATTAGAATGGCATTTTAGAGAGCTTAATGGAGCATTTTGAGAATAATTAATGGCTAGAAATTGTGGTATAGTGGCTGCCCACGACGGGATTTGATTTGGGTGAGGTGCGGTCAATTTGGGGTTTAATCGTGCAATTACCGGGAATGGTCGCTTAGTGTAATTGACTGACTAATTGAGCCTTATTTGTGGTTCATTTGATGATGCCATGTCGCATGTCTAGCGGGACTAGGAATGGATTAGCTAGGCGGGCCTAGGACGCGCGAAGTTTTTGTTGACTTCGGTTGTGTGAATTTCAGCACGCGGTTGTGTGTCAATTTGATGCTATGGCTGATTTAAATTGACCGCATTTGACTAGGCATGTTGATTTATGTCAATTATGTGTTATTTAGTACTTGTCGGGAGGTGCACGTTAACCTAGTTTAGGTTTAGGGAATTACTCGCTGAGATTTATTCTCACTGTTGTTGAAAACCAATTTTTCATACGCACGGCCTTGAGATGTCAACCGTATCTGTTCGTTTTGGGATTCCTTACTGGATAGACTGGGAGGAGTCGGTGTACCCAGGGGAGGCAGGGGATTTTGGGTTAGATACCTTCTTGTAGTTCAGATCGGCCTTGAGTGAGGAGGTGGGCGAGGCCCATAAGTATATAGCGTGGTGTATCGGGGATCATGAGGGGACCCTACGGGCTTTTCCGGACTTTTGAGGTTCCGCCATCGATGCGGGGATGTAGACCCTCAGTGTCCCGATGGAGAATTGGCGAGCCCTAACCACCCGGGCCACTTACTCCCTTTTTGATAGTAGTGGCCATCAACCGCTTTTGATTTTTGAGGTTATATGAATATTGTAAAAGTTCTCCCTGGCAATGCAAGTGTGTATTTGTTTATGTTGATGGTTGTGTGGCTATCCTTGGCTATGTGAAATATTGTTCGGGTGTTTGATTTGCTTTCACATGTACTTTTAACTTCTGTGTTGGGCGTTGGGTCAGCGATGCGTCCTAGGACGTCACATTCGAATTGACCATGGCAGGGATGCTCGCACGCCGTAGGGTTCGGGACGTGACAAGACATACATCGCATCATGCGTATTCAATTGACGTTCTTTTGTCTATTTTGTGAATTTATTACTATCATCACATGCCGTCATTTCGTCAGTTACGTTTGCTTTGCTTCTCCTCTAATATACAAGGTCTTCATATTATTTTGTTTATAGGGTTAACACCACAAAAAACCCCAAACTGTTACACGTGACAATGTTACCTCAAATTAGTTTTTTTACCACCAAAAACTCCAAACCTATACGCTTGTGACAAATTTACCTCAAACTAATATTTTGACCACTAAAAACCCCAGACTGATATATTTGTGACAAATTTACCTCCGTTAGTTTCCGTTAAATTGAATTAGTACCACAAAAAATCATAAACTGGTACACCGATGACAAATGGAGGGTAAAACATAAAACTGGTACATCAGTTAACTGTCTCATGTCATTTAGCAAAGTAATTTGACGGTAAAATTTAACAGAAATAAACTTGGGGTAAATTTGTCACAAGTGTACCGGTTTGAGGTTTTTTATGGTAAAAAAATCACTTTTGGATAAAATTATCACAGATGTACTAGTTTAAGATTTTTCGTGGTATTAACCCTTCTTTATAACCTGTCATTTTTTCTTAAGCGTTAAATTTTTACTCCGGGTTAGAATGATATTGTTTTTAGTTACTTTAAATATTTTCCCGTACAATCGCTAACTAATTTGTGATTCATATTTAAATGTAGTCTTTATTTCAAAGAAACACAATTGGAAATTATATCTTATTATGCATAGGGATCACCACACGCACTTGAAATCAAGATTCTTTTTCCAAGATCATAATCCTTACTCAAATTGTATGCCTCGTAATATTTGATTATAAAATCTACGAATGTCTGCGACGCAAATAATGCTTTTAAGTATTGTACCAAATCTTGCGATTCGATTTGATTATCTTCACAGTTCATAAATTTAATTATTCGATTCACGATGCCTATCTCAATTGAACAACTATGATTACGTTGCTTAAACTACCATAGTATCATAAAAGGACGTGAGAAGAACCAATGTGTTATATCGCAAATAATTTATGATCCTCTTGGGAAGCGATTCTAATTTCTCAGTTGCACCCAAATTTGCGTGAGCCAAATGCATATGCAAAATGACCATCAATAGAAGTTTACTTAGTCCTGATTCCCGGAACGACACAAAATGGGTAGGCAGCAAATGCTTAGGGGCGAGAGACAACTTCCTTACGCAACTTCTCATTCCCTCTTTGTGGTATCTAGCCAAATGGCGATTGCTTTCTCTAGTTGCGGAAGATTTGGCATAGGACTTGCCGTGAGTTCTGGAGGTATCCCAAATTATCATAAAATTTAAATTACTAATTATCATTCGGTTAATTTTATTTACAAAATCAAATTGAGATTGTGCAATAGTTCCCTGTTGGCATTTAAACAGCGAATTACTATTTATCAATCTCATTTTTTTTCTTCCAAAAAATGTCCCTTAAAATTTTGATACATCATGGTTGTGTAAGTCCTCAAATATGTCTAGCACTTCCTAACATTTTATGATTAAAAAAATCAGCGAACGCGTGGCGTCTGCAAAGTTTAATTCTTTCCTTTTCTAGACAATAGCCATCCCAAAGCTGTTTTCCTTTTCTCTCCTTTGTTTAAGCTATACAATAGATGTTCTACCTGATTTGCAGCTCATCTTATATGGCAATTCTTATCCCTAAGTAAAAAAGAAGAAAAATAAAAGGTAATACAGCAATTCTTATAACAGAGTAAAAAGGGAAGAGTATAAAAGGTAAAATGGGAATTCTTATCCCAGACTATATATAAAGAAGTGAACCAAAAAAGGTAATAAAAGAAGGAAACTTCGACAAAATAAAAAAAAAAGGAAAAAATAAAAGGAGTATGGCATTATTATCCCACAGTAAAAAGGAACAAAAATAAAAGGGAATATGGGGATGGCAACATGGCAAGATAAGAGATCCTCCATTCTCCATCATTAAAAAGCGGAATGATGTTGATATAGAGCCTTGATATGCGACAATGATGAATTCATCAGCTAAGCTCATTTATTTTTTCTTTATTCCTAACTAGTTGTGGAGGAGATTTTCTTGAGAAGACATATGTTGAGATCCATAACGATTTACCGGCCGGAACTACTCTAACAGTTCATTGCAAATCCAAGGACAACGACCTTGGATTCCATGATTTAACAACAACACAGAGCTGGCATTTCTCAATCCATCCCCATGCTTTTGGGGTGACATTATTCTTTTGCAGCTTTGCATGGCCGGGTCAATTTAAGTATTTCGATATATATGTGCAAGGTAGGGACCTATATCTTTGCGATGACTGTTTTTGGAAGATCTCGCCATATGGTCCTTGTAGGCTTGATCAGAAAACCAAAAGATTTGATGTTTGTTATCCATGGAATCCTCCTACTCAATTAGGGAGGAAACCTCTTATCAAAATGTATAATTGAGAAAGATCATGTTGTGAACCAATACATCACAAGTTAGATGGAATAAGAATCATTTCAGTCATATTTCAAGTATACATATACAGATGTATGTGTGTTTCTTCAAATATCCTCATCATTTAAAGTTTGATGGCATCTCATTCTTAATAGTGTTGTCTCTTTGTTTTGTGTCATTCTATCTATCCTTAGCATTAGTATCGTTTTTTTATAGCTGTCAAAGTGTTTCTATGTAATTCTTTTTCAATTAGAAAAAGGTTAACAAGTGTTAAACCATGTCAGTTTGAAAATTGTAATGCTAGTGTTGTATCGAGAATTAATAATCTTGAGTTCGTGATGAGAGCACTGTCGACAATGTATTGGGCCATTGATCTTGGAGTAATCCTAAAGTAATCTGGCAAGAGAGATTTACCATGGCCAATTCCAGTCGACGATGTATTGGGCCATTGATCTTGGAATAATCCTAAGGCAATCTGGCAAGAGAGATTTGTCATGGTCAATTGGCCAGTTCACGTGTGGGCCATGGGAGAAGAATAATCACATCCCTAACCTTGACTTCTAGTAATGTTCTTGTTCCAAACTTTTCTTTTGGTCTCAAACCAGTTCCGACTTGAGGAAGCTAATATTGAGGCCATATTTATCGAAATCCGCAACGATGTTATATCTCTAAATGAAAAGGGTATGACACTTCCATTATTGTACATAGCTATCAACTCAAAGGCTGCGTTTGGTCCTCTAAATTTCTAATTAGGATAAAACTAGATAAGATAGGATAGGATATGAAATTCATGGAATTTGCTATATTGAATATACTGTTTGGTCAACCACGGCAATAAAGCTAGATATTTTCACATTTTACCATGTTCATTATTTTCCAGGAATGTTATTTCTTTTTAAATGAATCTAAAAATTGCACAAATAGAAATGATAAAAATCTATCATGACACTCTTACCTAATTCATTTTTATTTTCTTTTTTTATAATTTTTCCCTCCCTTTTTTAATTCTTTTCTTTGTTTCATTTCTTTTTTTCCCCTTCCAACATTCTATAATAAAATTTTATCATATAGTAAACTATACACACATGCCTAAAATATGTAATAAATATAAATACTAAATGTATATATTTATATATTTGTGAAATTTATATCACAAGATAGAAAGAAATTAGAATAAATGAATAGAAATAAATTATTTTGAATTTTTTATATTAGAATTCAAATATTATTTATATTCAAACATTATTTTAATTTTATTAATTTAACAAGTTTGTTATTCAAGAAAAATAACTTTTATTTCATGGATATTAGAAACTCCGTTCACCTTTATCCCACCTCCCTCACGGGATAATTTTATATTGGCAATATCCTTCATATATCCGACTTTATCCTATTTTGGACAAACACCAAATACGGGACAAGATAAAATTTATACAATCCTGAATTTTATTCCGTCTACCAAACGTAGCCTGCATGCAATTGTTGCCCATTAGAGATTAGTTTCTTTTTTTTTCATGATGAGGACATCGAAGCACATGAATATCTCAGTCCTCTTAGCTCTAGAGATGAGGAAGTATGTTGCCAAACAAGAGCTTTAACTATAGATATGACCCTAGATGTGATCACAGAGAAATGTCGTTTCAATTAAGCATGAGATTTGAGTCTCATACTCCGTTCAAGAGGGCAGTGCGGACATATGCAATACAAATGGCTACAACATTGGTCAGAAGAAAAATGAACTTAAAAAGATGAATGCGAAATGTGTGACCAAATGTGAATGGTCCTTTTATGGTAGTTGGTTGAAAAAAGAGAAAATGTTTATTATCAAGACGATTGAAGAAGAACACACTTGCCCTAGAAGCATGAAAAATAAAAGTGCATCTTACATATGGCTTGCATAAGGGTTATTGCCTAAGATCAGAGCTAATTTGAAATATACTACAACACAATTGCAAGTAGATGCAATGGAGATGTGGGGACTCACACTCAACAAAAGAACCTGTTACGGAGCAATTACCAAAGCTGTTAAGACTATTAAGGATCCATTTGCCGAACAATATAAGGTATCAACATCTTATAAAGCTCAATTAAAGAAATATAGTAAGAACAACACATTTGATCTTATACTTAGATAGCCATAAAACATGTTCAAGAGATTTTATGTGGGCTTAACTTGCCACAAAACATTTTCAAGAACAGCACATTTGATCTTGTGTTACTAGACCATGTATTAGGGAAAAGTGTGGATTTGAAATTGATGATGATCGATTTGAGGTGGATTTGAGATGGATGACACCTGCGTATAGGCAACGGGGATATATCAGAAATATCCTATAGCCACGGGATATATTAGGAATACCCTATAGCCATGCTATCTCATGCATCAATTATATTAAGTTTGAGCTTAATAAATATATTGATGATTTTTTCAAGGAGGATGCCCATGAAAATGCTACCAATTTTCATTGCCGACATTGAATGGGAAGAAAATGTGGCCACTGTCCACTAAAGTGCCAATATTGCCTTCGCCATTCAGAGAGCTTCCTGAGTGAACCAAGAAACAACGTAATAAGTAAGGTGCGAGTGTTGAGAAAAGGACAAGAAAGAGGAAGGCGGTAAGTTAATTCAAATATCGATCCTAACAAATCGAGAAAAGTTAATGTAATCGTCCAATGCTCAACTGTCATGACTCGGGACACAACAAGAGAACATGCCCCAAGCCTCTAGCACCAACACAAATTAAACTTCTCGTAAGAAAAAAAGGAAGACCAAGAAAGCATATATATGGCCCAAACCTCCAATACCAACATGACCTTGTGACAATATTGGGATAAGTGCATTCAAAGTCCTAAAACTTATCACGAAAGTGTAATTAAGTCCTAAAACTTTCATAATGTGCAATTAAGTCCTAACACTTGTTAGAAAGGTGCAATTAAGTCCTAAAACTTTCAAAAAGTACAAACAAGTCCTAAAACTTGTCACGAAAATACAATTGAGTCCTAAAGGTTTCGTAATGTGCAATTAAGTCCTAACACTTGTTAGGAAAATGCAATTGAATCCTAAAACTTTTTAAAAATACAAATAAGTTCTAAAACTTGTCACAAACAAATAAGTTCTAAAACTTGTCATGTTAATTCAATCAAGTCCTTTTATTGATTGCCCTTTTTGAAAGTTTTGGGACGTAATTACACCTTCGTGATAAGTTTTAGAACTTAATTGCTCCTTCGTGATAAGTTTTAGGACTTGATTACCCTTTTTGAAAATTTTAGGACTTGATTGCACTTCCGTAATAAGTTTTAAGACTTGTAGTGTACTTATTCCTACTTACTGTAACTTATATATGCTTTTCTATGGAGGGTAAAAGAGGGAGACTAAGAAAACATTGGAGACTAGTCACGGTGGAAAGAACACCTACCAAACAAGGAGATATGAGAATACAAGAATCCACAAGTCAATCCATGTCTCAACTCAGGCTAAAATACATAAATTTTGGATTAAAATTTATATGAATTTTATTTATGTATAGCTGTAAATTTGTTGAGCAAGAAAGGTATAATATTACTGTTTAAATTAGACATTCAAAAAGAAAAATAATACAATGTAGATAAAAAACTTTGTCAAATATACAACAACACTTGACGACCACGAAAATAATTTCTTCGATCTTCATTGGGATGCATCATGTCATGGAAAATTATTAGGCGCTTCTTCGTTTTCGATTTTGAATTTGGGCCATCGGATAATTAATATTTGAATAATTATTTTTTTTCTCTTTTCTTCTCTCTCTCTCTCTCTCTCTCTTCTCGCCTCCCCTCCGTCGCGTCGTCCCATCCGCCCACTGACCTCTGCTCTGCTCTCTCTCTCTCCTCTTTCCTTCTTTTCTTTTTCTTTTTCTTCTTCTTCTTCTTCTTCCTCTCTCCTTCCTCCCCCGATTGGTCCTGCTTCGCCTCTGTTTAGCCCACCCACAGGCTTGCACGGCCACCGCGTCTTGTGCCGTCCCGGCTAAGCTAAACCACCCGCGCCTTGTTCGCCCGACCGCCGCATTGACCAACCGGTCTCTCCTCCCTCTCTCGCGCCCGGCTTCTTTGCTCGGAGCCGTCAGCGCTTTATTCGGCGTGGCCTTGATGATTACCTCGCCCCTCTCCGTTTGCCCGCCCTCCGCCCTGCTGCTATTGATGATGCGCCCCTACGAGCACGCCCGGCATACGCCTCCCTCCCTGCGCCGTCATACCTTATACCCGCGCAGCGCGGCAGCTCCGCCCGGCGCTTTGTCTTCCTCCTCTCCATCCCGTGAGCCTCTCGCCCTCTCTCTCCTCTTCTCTATTTTCCCTCACGCCCACCGGCCCGCTGGCCGGAGGAATAAAACCCCGCCGCCGTCTCTTGTTCACGGTAGCGGATCCGCCCCTCTCCATGACCGTCCCATTCCTCTCTCTCGGCCCATGTCCCTCTCTTTCTCTCTAGGCCGTGGAATAGCTTAGGCCGTCGCCGCTCGCGCGCCGTTCGGCCGCGCCGCCACCGCCATTCTTGTCCCGCTTGGACGGGACGGCTGCCCGACCCCTCTTGCCATGTGTTCGAGCCCCGTTTCAAGCTTAGGACATCCTGTGAGTTTAACTCTAAACCCTAATTAAGATAAATTGCATTTCTAGACTGGTTTTAGGGGTTAATTAAGATAATTTAGGAGTTAAATTGTGGAAATAATTAGGGGTTGTTGTTGTGGCTAATTTGGCGGATTAGTATGATGAATTAATGGAGGTTTAGTGGCCTGAGAGGCGCTGTTCATTGGCTGGACAGAATTGGATCGGAATAACCTAAGTTCGGGAAAGTTCGGGTTGAAATGCGGACTTTAATGCGTGTCTTATTTAGCTTGTGGTGGCCGATTAGAATGGCATTTTAGAGAGCTTAATGGAGCATTTTGAGAATAATTAATGGCCTAGAAATTGTGGTATAGTGGCTGCCCACGACGGGATTTGATTTGGGTGAGGTGCGGTCAATTTGGGGTTTAATCGTGCAATTACCGGGAATGGGCTTAGTGTAATTACTAATTGAGCCTTATTTGTGGTTCATTTGATGATGCCATGTCACATGTCTAGCGGGACTAGGAATGGATTAGCTAGGCGGGCCTAGGATGCGCGAGTTTTTGTTGACTCGGTTGTGTGAATTTGTGCACGTGTTGTGTGTCAATTTGATGCTATGGCTGATTTAAATTGACTGTTTGACTGGGCATGTTGATTTATGAAATTGAATATGCGCGGTGTAAGTTGAACATGTTACATCGTAATTCGCGCATGTGGATGCCCAAGTGTGAACGTGATAGCCATGAATGTGCATATCAAGCATTGGCACGGCATGAGCATGTACGAATGTGCCCGAATGATATTTGCACTGTAATCACTTAAAATGCCCTGATGCGTATTACGCGGAGTTCAGAAAAAAATTGATACTCGTGAATGTGTGATCATAATAAATCCTGATGCGTGTTACGCGGGGTAGTAACCCCGTCCTGAGGCGTGTTACGCGGGATGATGCCCGGTTTACCGGAAGATGACCAACTTGAGGCGTTTTGCGCCGGTAATGTGTCATGAGCCTGATGCGTTTAACGCGGGCCAGAAATCGATCTCGAAGTGATATACTTGATGCATTTTACGCGGGTTGGACCTGATGCGTTTAACGCGGGTCGGAGGAGAAATTGGTAAATGGCAGGGTGCTGGCATGCGAGCGTGCGTTACTGTATTATTGAGGCATAACATGAGTGCGAACATGAGCATGTGCATTACATACATCGAGATTAAGTGATATGTGTATTCGTATTGCGATCTAAATGTTATGGTGCTGTTGTGATTAAGTTTATAGAATGGCTAACCTGCAAGGTCAAGTATGAATTAGATTTAGGCCCGAGGGCCTGAGTCAGTTATGTTTTGATTTATGCATGGTTTAGTACTCATCAGGAGGTGCACGTTAGCCTAGTTTAGATTTAGGAATTACTCACTTAGATTATTCTCACTGTTATTGAAAATCAATTTTTCAAACCCCCGGCCATGATATGTCAATCATACTAGTTCGTTTTGGGATTCCTTACCGGATGGACCGGGAGGAGTTGGTGTACCCCACAGGGAATGGGGATTTTTTGGGTGGGTGCGTGGCCCTGAACCACCACCCGAGCCACTTACTCCCTTTTGATAAGTAGTGGGCCATCGACCGCTTTTTGATTTTTGAGGTTCATGCTGTATATGAATCTTTGGAAAGGTTCTCACGACAATGCAAGTGTGTATTTGTTTATATTGATGGTTGTGTGGCTATCCTTGGCTATGAAATATTGTTGGTGTTGATTTGCTTTATGTGCTTTAAATCTCTGTATTTGGGCGTTGGGTTTGGCGGCGTATCACGGGGCACGTCACACTTTCAGATCGACCATGGCGAAGAGGATGCTCGGCCGCGCCATAGGGTTCGGGCGTGACAAGACATACATCGCATCATGTATTCAATTGACGTTCTTTTGTCTATTTTGTGAATTTATTACTATCATCACATGTCGTCATTTCGTCGATTCGTTTTGCTTTGCTTCTCCTCTAATATACAATTTACCACACTAAAAACTCCAAGCCTGTCGCTTGTGATAAATTTACCTCAAACTAATGTTTTGACCACTAAAACCCCCATACTTATATATTTGTGACAAATTTACCTCCGCGTAGTTTCATTAAATTGAAATTATGGTACCATAAAATCGCTAAACCGGGTACAATCGCGGACAAATGGAGGGTAAAACATAAAACTGGTATGTGAGTTAATCGTCATCGTGTCATTTCCGTGAAGCAATTTGAATGATAAAATTTAACAATTTAAACTTAGGTAAATTTGTCACCGATATACCGATTTACAGGATTTTTGTGGTAAAAAAATTAATTTTGGGTAAAATATCACGAATTGTCTTAATTTCTGATTTTCGTGGTAATAGCCCTCTTTATAACCCGTCATTTATTCTTAAGCGTTAAATTTTTACTCGGGTTAGAACGATATTGTTTTTAGTTACTTTAAATATTTTCCCGTTACAAACGCTAACTAATTTGTGATTCATATTTCAGTACCAGCCTTTATTTCAAAAGAAAACACAATTGGAAATTATATCTTCTTATGCGCCAGGATCACCACACGCACTTGAAATCAAGATTCTTTTCCAAGATCATAATCCTTTAATAAATTGTATGCCCTGTACATTTTGATTATAAAAATCTCACGAATGTCTGCGGCCTTAAATAATGCTTTTAATATTGTACCAAATCTTGCGATTCGATTTGATTAACTTCACGGTTTATAAATTTAATTATTCGATTCCACGATGCCTATCTCCAATTAAACAACTATGATTACGTTGCTTAAACTACCATAGTATCGCAAAGGACGTGAGAAGAACCGATGTGTTATATCGCAAATAATTTATGATCCTCTTTGGGAAGGATTACAATTTCTCATTTGCACCTAAATTTGCGTCAGCCAAGTACGCCATGCAAAATGACCATCAACAGAAGTTTACTTAGTCCCTGATTCCACGAACGACACAAAATGGGTAGGCAGCAAATGTAGGGGCGAGACAACTTCCTTACCGCAACTTCTCATTCCCTCTTTGTGGTATCTAGCCAAATGGCGATTGCTTTCTCTAGTTGCAGAAGATTTGGCATAGGACTTGCCGTAGTTCTGGGTATCCAGGTGTCATAAGATTTAGGTACTAATTATCATTCCGGTTAATTTTATTTACAAAATCAAATTGAGATTGTGCAATAGTTCCCTGTTGGCGTTTAAACAGCGAATTACTATTCATCAATCTCCTTTTTTTCTTCAAAAATGTCCCTTAAAATTTTTGATACATCCTTGGTTGTGTAAGTCCTCAAATATGTCTACAACTTCCTAACATTTATGATTAAAAAAATCAGCGAACGCGTGGCATCTGCAAAGTTTAATTCTTTCCTTTTTCTGAACAATAGCCATCCCAAAAGCTGTTTTCCTTTCTCTCCTTTGTTTAAGCTATACATTAGATATTTCTACCTGATTTGCAGCTCGCTCTTATACTTAATTCTTATCCCAAAGTAAAGAAGAAAATAAGGTAATACAGCAATTCTTATAACAGTAAAGGAAGAGTGAATTCTTATCCCAGACTATATATAAAGTGAACCAAAAAGGTAATAAAAGAAGGAAACTTCGACAAAATGAAAGAACAGAATAAAAAAGGAAAAATAAAAGGAGTATGGCATTATTATCCCACAGTAAAAAGGAAAAAAAATAAAAGGGAATATGGGGATAGCGACATGGCAAGATAAAGAGATCCTCATTCTCCATCATTAAAAAGCGGAATGATGTTGATATAGAGCCTTGATATGCGACAATGATGAATTCATCAGCTAAGCTCGTATTTATTTTTCTTTATTCTAACTAGTTGTGGAGGAGATTATCACGCCCCGGACCCCACCAAGCTCGCGACATCCCGACCACGTTTGATTATTTGAAAGCGGCGTCCGGGGCGTCGTCCCGACCCCAAGCAATTCTGTAGCGGAAGCATATAGAATAACCGGACAATAAAAACATGACTAAGGGAATAGACCTTTAAAATTTAATAAACACCCCGACATTAAAAAGGCTTCAATATTACAAAAGATAACCCGGCTTCCAAAATTAAACCACAATTTTCAAAAGGAGGCAGTGGTTAACAAGCCTATCTTCTCTATAAAAGGTACTCAAAATCTGAGGGGATAATCGATCTATCCTTCGATCCGCATGGTACTCACGTGATCCTTCTCTGAATCCATCGCGGTCGCCCGGATCTGAAAGTGGTTGTGCCAATAGCGGTGAGGCAATCTCAATAAGCAACAACCAAACCCTAACCTGGAGGCTAATGCGTACCCGAGACCAATCGAACATCGGCGCTACGGTCAAAATACAATCAATTTCGTATGAAGAAGGACTTGCCCGCCTCAAACCGGTGCCAACCACCGCATATTAGTCAAAACATGATAATGCAAGTATAAATCACCGCCACATCACAATCACCAGCACATTACACTTCCATTCGAACACCGGTCAATCCAAACAAGCACCCAACCCATCCAACTAGTCATCCACACACATCACCAATTCGATCAACATCCACTCGGCCGGTCAATCCGTCACACGCTCAACCAACCAATCAGGTCACATACTCCAACCAATCGGTCCCAACACATCAATGGCCGATTAAATCAGCGCTCAACCAACCAATCGGTCCACATACTAACCAATCTGCCCAACACGCTCAACCGCCAATCTAATCACATGCTCTGGCTAACCAATTCAGTCACACGTCTCAGCCAGCCAATTCAATCACGGTCAACCACGTTCAACGTGTCCGATTAACGAATCACATGGTGTCGAACATCTTTCTCTGGCTTTCGCGCCATTGCGCCTCAAATTCAATCTCACGTGCTCACAAGCCTCACATTTCCATCAACAATTCCCTATTGGCCAATAACACGCCCCAAGCCCATATCAATCAATTCATTTCCAAAGGCCGCCTCAACACGTCCTAAGCCACGATATTAAACATCCCAATGACCGACGTAAACACGCCCCATCCAATCACACCTTTAACGGTCACGTCAACACGCCTCAAGCTCCGCGCCCATTTGGCACTCCGCCATTCAAGCTTCACACGGACCGCCGCTAACACGCCCCTGTGAAGTCCGCAGCTCCGGGACGATCCGCTTAATCTCTCGCGCAGTGACACGCCACTCAATTAAATTAAATCTACGCCCAAATAACTCACATTCACCATATACCTAACATTCAACTGAATCTCGCCTCACTAATTATCCACCAACCCGACATTCAAGTCGGTCACGCATAATTATTCACTAATCAAGTCAGTCCTATTTAACTAAATTAAAAATACCACATAAGTAAAATCATAAAATTAAACCAAAATACACGCCCTAGCCGTCGGTAGCCCGAACCGATCAATTAAATACCCAAAAGACTAAGAAGGGGACCAGTGGCCGCTTACCAAAATTGTGTACGAAAAGCCATTGGCTCAAATCGTCTGAGTGAAAGTTATTGCAGTGTGAGGCGCGCTGAGCACTTGCAGGCGTGACGGCCAAAGAGTGGGCACAATAGCCCGTCGGCGTGCCTAGTCGCGTGGAAGTAGCGGCGAACAGGCGTAGGAAAAGCCCGGATGGAAGGCTTCTAGCCGGCCCGGCTACATGCGACCGACAACGGGCATCGGCATACGACGGGCACGCGGCTTGTGCGGGCTACACGAGCCTGGCCGATTGTTACCTACCGATCACGCCGGTGACGACACCGGGCGGCGATTTATTTACCGGGCGGCGGATCAAGCGGGCGGGCCGAAAGGTGAGGCTTTTGGGTTAGAAGGCTAGCCGAGTAGGGGAGGAGAGAGAGAAAAGGGAGAAGGAGAGCCGAGGGCTGGCGTGTCAGCGACGGGGTTTGCCGAAATGGGCCGGCGGAAAGACGGCCAGACCGGTGGGTTTGAGGCCGCAGCGGGCGGCGTAGGGGTCGTCTGGCTCGCGTCGGGTCTGGCTGGCCGGGAGAGAGAGAGGCAGGGGAGGGTCAAGGCCGCAAGGGGTGGCGCACGACGGGCGGAGGCGGGCGTGGGTTGCCGGGCGACACGGTGGCCGGGCCGGGTTTCTCCGGGCGCTGGCGAACAAAGATTGCTGCTGCTGCCAAGCGAGAGAGAGGTGAGGAAGGGCGGTTTGGCGAGCGACGAGGCTGCTAAGCAGGATCGGCCGGGCGCGACGCGCGTGGCGGGCTGGTCAGCAATGCACAGGCGGCTGTCCGGGCGGGCTTGAGCAGAAGCGTAACCAAAAAGGCGATAAGGGGACCAATGAAGAAGAAGAAGGAAAGAAAGAGGGAGAAGGAGGAGGAGGAGAGGAGAGGAGAGAGAGATCGGGATGGGGCATGTGCAGGGGGGAGGGGCGTGAGGCGAGAGGAGGGGTTGCGTGCGGGAAAGGGGAGAGAGAGAGAGAAGGGGAAAAAAGGAAGAGAGAGAGAGGTTTCTGTGGCGTGGGGGTTCAGTAGGAGAGAGAGAGAGAGGAGAGAGAGAAAAGAAAATTTTGAATTTTTAAGCGCCGAATAATCTGGACACTAAACCAAAATCGATTTATCGGTCCCGATTAAATTCGAAAAGGCCCAACGGTCCCCGAAAAATCCCAATAATATTCCGTGGCACACGGTCAAAATAAAACAACCTAAACCACACCAATATAGGGAGGTCTACTACCAAATTTGCACTCGGTCCAAAAAATCCACTTTTCACTTTTCCTAATAACCCCGACACCGGCTGCAATAATATCGACACTGGCCCAATTTATTTCGTCTCAAACTCCCCGGAAATCGACTGCCAAGTCTGTGGTATAATAACGACTCAAATTCGATCGAAAAGCATTCTACCAAATTCTCATTTTTAAAAACAAGAACCCGAGACCGATCATCTTGTTTAAATTCCATTATAAAG
>JAMXDD010000009.1:18317743-18345913 GCA_024733475.1 Syzygium grande
TTCAAAATTCTAAAAAAATAATTAGGTGGAAAATGTTCAAAACGAAAAAGCCGCGCCAAGCATTCACAATTACATTACCCCAAAAAGGTAACGAGACTTCACAGCGCCCTTTTTGCTCAATCATACCCCAAAAACGAAAAAGCAACAAAAACAAAGAAACGAAGGAATAAAAAAAAAACAAAGGAAGAAGACAGCCCTGACGCTCCCTTCTTGTCTCGTCTGTTTCTCAGGGCATCGTCAGGTGCTTTCTTCTGCTCTGTGGAGAAAATGGGCTGTGCAACACCGTTTCCCACTCTCGAAATCTAAATGGGTTTCTTCTCCAAGGTGGGTTGATGCCAAAACTTTCCTGTTTTCTCAGGGTTTTCTTGGCTTTCTTTAGCTTGTCTATCTTCTTGGTCCTCTGGTTTCTTCTTGTTTTTTTTGGTTGTTTTGTTTGTGGGCCGGTTCTTGGTTCTTTGATTCACTGTGCAATTCTTGCGTGTGGGTCTTGAAACTGTCGAGAATCTTGTTTTCTTGGCTGAGATCAGTGGTTGCACTTTGCTCTATCGATTCTTGAGACAGTTCAAGAGGAATGCAGCTGGTTTCTCTTCAATTTGGATGGCGTTCTTTCATTTGTTCATGTCATGCATTTCAAATGTTTACCCAGATTCTTGCTTACTTTCTCTGGGCTCTCTATATTGAGCTTGTGAAGAAGTGAGATCAGCTGAGATTTGTTCTTTCCAGCTGGAATCTGCATATGTGCGCGTATGCACAAGACCTGCGCTTGGAATAACTCGAGATTTCGGATTGATGGGACGCGAAGATGATGTTTGAATTAACTGAAAAAGAAAATAGAAAGAGAAGATCTATGCCTCACTGCTTCAGTTCTTAGGTTGAGATTTCCTGACATGGTATCATAGCACGAAGGTCTAATGCGCATTCCCCTTTTCCATTCCCTTTCTATAAACAACACATTTAAACGGTTACTTTTAGAACCATAGGTGTTAGGTAGCTGATATGATTCGGGCTTGAGTCGTTCTATCATCCTTCACGTGGCAGGGCATGGTATAGATAAGATGATAAGTTTTATATAGCATTGTTCTAGTCGAACTTAAATCTTTTCAGTGGAATTTTCAATGAGCATGTAGTTAAGCAAATTCTATTTGGTTGTTGCCTAATACGATTTCAGATTAGAGGTAGCTTTCAGTTGATAAGATCACAATGATGACCCACTGCTAGATGTAAACTCTTAGAATACCGAAAAACAAAGTTCTACAAGCGGAAATTGTAGAGTTATCATAGTAATGCTGCATTTTCCCTACATTCAGGCACTGGTGAGATGTATTTGAAGCAAGAATGAGCTCACTAACTTGGGTTTCTTCCCTATTAAGCTCTGTGGGTGTAACACCTCTGTTGTTTTTGGTGCCGGTGCAGTTTTTCGGCGCAATTGTAGAAATTCATGTTTCAAATGTTTGCAGGTGGGGACTAGGTTAATTGGTTCCTGGTTTTAGCCACAAGCATGCAAGCTCGACCAGTAAGCCGCTGGAGATCTATTGTATCTCGTCGTATACGAGGAAAGTCTGGTGACTATTTCTGCTCATTTCAAAAAGTGAAACCGGCGCCATATGGCCGAGGAAATGCTCCTGTTTTTCTGAATGTTTATGACTTGACAGCGGTTAATGATTACTTCTACTGGTCGGGAATCGGTGTTTTCCACTCTGGTGTTGAAGGTTGGTGGATTCACTTCTTTATAACCAGTCCAAGTTCTTTAATTTGTATGTCTGCTCATGTCCATGTGCATATCTATAGTAGTACAAGTATGATGCAACATCTCTGGGTATATTTTGCTATAACCAAGACTTAAAATCCACGCTTTCATTCTCTAGATATTTCAAGAGGCTGTTCCTTTTGAAAAAGCAGTGTATAGAACCTTGTCAACAAGAGAATGCTTTTTCCACATCTCAAACGGGAAGCAATATGATAAATGTCCCTTATGCAGACTATTTTTGTTAGAATATGGTGTGTAGTTTGTATCATTAAGCTTTTAAACAAACAGTTGTCCATTCAATTTCACCAGTGTAATAATGTCCCTTTCTATTCACATAGATGTGTTGACTTCCTACTCTGAAGCCTAACCGCAAGGGAGAAGTGATAAGATGTAAGATATAATCCGCATATTCTCTAATAATTGAGTTTTAGCACAAGCAGTCATGCGCACAGCTTGAGAGTTTTATTTTGTTTGTCCTCTAAAATTTGACTTGTAGAACAAACAGTTGTGCTCTCAACTTTGAGAGTTTTATCTTGTATCGTTTGCTCACATGCATGTATACACTTATACAGTGCTTCTTTCCTTCCTTTGTATTTCTGAGTTGCGAGAATCACTACGCTCATGCAGTTTATGGCGTGGAATATGCTTTTGGAGCTCATGAGTATCCATCGAGTGGCGTGTTTGAAGTTGAACCGAGACAATGTCCTGGCTTTAAGTTCAGGAAGTCCATACTTGTGGGGACAACAAGCTTGGATCCTATCCAGGTCAGAGATTTCATCGAGCGTCAATCTGCAAGCTATCATGGTGATATGTATCACTTGATCGTTAAGAACTGCAATCATTTCTGTGAAGACATGTGCTTCAAGCTCACTGGGAAGACTATTCCGAGATGGGTAAATCGACTCGCAAGAATAGGTATTGCCATTATCCTCCAACTCATCATGCACCACATGTATCTAACTTTTATCTTCTCAGTTCGCATGGCTGATTGTACCATGACATTGAATTGAGGGTCTTTCTTCAAATAGAAGGAGGTATAACATTGTGGCTTTAAGTCCTACTTAACTCTAACTGACTAGCATCTTATTGCTGACGTTGAAGGTTCAATGTGCAACTGCATACTACCCGAGGCTTTCAAGGTTCCCTCACTATGCCACAACCCAAACTACCAAGGAGGCGAAAACGAGAGGAAGAAACTGAGGAGCGCCTTCGGTTGCTTGCCATCGATCTCGTTACACGAGAAGGAAGTCTCCATGTCCTCGCTGTTTCTACATTCTCTTTACAAAGGCTGCTTGCCTCCCTGGGAGTTAAAGGCGCCCAAATCCAAAAGTCGCATGTCTAAAGAAGGGTAAAAACGCGTGTTTTTTTTTTTGTCCCTTTGTTTCTATTTAATCTTTCATTAGATAGCCCACCGTTCCATCTAGCGATTTTGTGATGCTCGCTGTAGCATATGGCTTGGCTTGAGGGGGGTATGAGATTCTCATTTCAGATTGTGACTTTGATGTAAAAATAGAGTGGCTTGTATCAATTTCTTTGATGTTGCTGAGTTTGATCCCAGGTTAGAAATGGAACACACATGAATGATCAAGTCCTTGTACCAAAAGAACCAAAGCCGGCGGGGGCATGATCATGAATTGATGGGCAATGAGATGACAGGGATTGTGATAAGTCTTGGTACTCATTTGCAGAATGAGATGCTGCAAGCTCTCTTTCTTCGCATGTCTCTGGCTTTCTGACCATACCCCACTTGTCCAAATTAGACGACTGGACTTTGAGGTATCTCATCTTTTAAATCATAGTCGTCCAATCACGAGGTTTCGGAAATTTAATGATTTGACCAAATCGATTAATGTTGCCGTAAAGTTCAAGTCATAAACTTTCTAAGTTACAAAAATCACGGTGATCAGGTTTTTAACCAAAAAATTATCATAAATTTTTGCTTGATTGTCTATTCAACTTGACTTTCGGAAATCTATGATCCCGATCCTTCTTCGAAAATTGAATTGCATCTTAAATTAATTCAAGTAACGACTTTACTGTGAGCATAAAATTCAGGTCAATTGGATGTTGGACGGTAAAATTATGCCCGATCAAAATTTTGTCAAATTTGGTAATCAATAGAGGTGTGCAAAACGGACTGCCTGGATCGGACCGGATCAGCTAGTTTGGTCCAATTCCCAAGAGTGTTGGTCCGGTTCCTGGTTCCAAAGGAGAGCCGGACCAAAGCGACTATATATATTTTTAATTTTTTTTAAAAAAAAATTAGTAAAGTGTGAACTAACTAAATTCATTGACAAAAATTAGTAAAATGTGAACTAAATCCTAAGTGTTTAAACCAAAAAAAATAAATAAACCCTAAATGACTGGTTCCATTGGGCAAGACCGGTTTGGTTCGGTTTTTGATCCTAGGACCAACCGGTCCGGTCCCCGGTTCCTAATTTTGGGAACCGATTCTCTCGGTCTAGTTCCTGATTTCATCCATGGAATCAAACCGATTACCTCCAGTAACCAACGTTAAATATCTCTTTTATGTTATGCTCTCAAATTCAAGTTAATAATTTCACCTTTCTCTTTGCAACGTAATTATGGCGAAATTCCAGCGATTCTCGAGCATGTACTGATTGAAAAAAGGGGCACAATGTCAAGTAAGGGTTATAAAATCACACTTAAATGAAATCATGTCATCATAATGCTAGAAGTAGGCTAGGAATGGTGCGTTCGTTTAATGGAAAATGAGTGATTTGAAAAACATTTTTCCAAAAAATGATTGCTTATATCGTTTAGAAAAATTATTCAATGGAAAATATTTTTATCATCGACAACAATCTATTCCTACAAATTTTCATGGGTGATGAAAAAATTTTCCATTTATTTATTTTTCTACACAATATAAGCAATCATTTTTCAAAAAATATTTTTCAAATTACTAATTTTGCTAAACGAATGCACCCTAAATAAATAGTCATTACTTTGCAGCTCTAAATTAGACTTTTCCTTGGATAAATAGGTTTTTGAGAAATATCGAAACTAACTTTTGAGAAATACCAAAAACCTAAATACTTATATGGCTGTTACTCTACTGAAATAAACCTATGAATTTTAATATTTTTCTCTAAGTTGTCATTGTGCTCGTTAATATGGACGTCATGATTTTCGAAATTTTTTTGAAAAACAAACTATGGTTATTTTCCTAAATATATTTTCATCTTTCAAAATCAGTGTTATATATGGTAGAAAAGACGAAAACACCCATGTCTAAGTAGGCCAAACAATGACATGGCTCCATCAATTTTAACACTAATTATGCATTCTTAAATAAAAGGGTTAATACCACAAAAAATTCCAAATTGATACAATTGTGACAAATTTATTTCAAACTAATTTTTTGACCATTAAAAACTCTAAACTGATACATCTATGATAAATTTACTCTCTGTTAGTTTCCGTTAAATTTTACTGTCAATTTGCTAAGTTGGATGACACGTGGCAATTGACGGGTATACCAGTTTAGGGTTTTACCCATCTGTTATCACAAATTTACCAATTTATGATTTTTTGTGATACTAATCCAATTTAATGGAAGGTAAATTTGTCATAAGTATACCATTTTTAGGTTTTCGATGGTTAAAAAATTAGTTTGGGTAAATTTGTCATAAGTGTACTAGTTTGAGGTTTTTTGTGGTCAAAAAATTAATTTATGATAAATTTGTCGTAGGAATACCGGTTTAGAGTTTTTCGTGATATTAACCCTAAATAAAACGCCACTTAGTCAATTGCATAGGGATATGCATCACAAATTGGTGCTCATGCATATATCTGCATATCATTAATTCTATTTCAAAACACAAATACACACGGCACATGGAGTCATGAGGGGCCGTAACGCAACGTGGGAATTTCACCTTATTACGTCTTCGGAAAAATCAAAATTGCATCAATATCATAAGAAGTTATTTGATAATTGCATTGAACGGACTTACTTGAAAATGGGGTATTAAAAGGGCGTCCATCGCTAACCCCTCTCCGTGTGTACTAAACCCGCAGCGCAGTTTTTATCTTCGTTTGCAAATGACCAATGCTTTTACACGTTCACCTAGGTATCCAATTAGGCTCAACTTTCTTAATAATCTGTCTTTTTTCGGAAAAAAAAAATGAAGTTCCTTTTCCATGGTTACTTTAAATTCACATGGCATTTTATTTTAACTAATGAAACTCGGATAATTAGTATGCTTATATTAAATGCTTGTAAGTTGCAAAAGTAAGTTTTCGCATGATATATTAGATTGAATAATTTGGTAATGGCAAGGTGAGTTTGACCAATTAAGAAAATTCCAATAAACTGTCCATTTGAGAAAGAAATGTTATGGGCAATATTGATCAAGTTGGTTTGAATCAAAGGTCTTGTTTACTTATATATTCATTCATTCTTATAACCTTGATTTCTCAATGAGTGATGATTTAATAACAAGATTTATGTAGATGTGGGGGGTCACATGAATCTAATATTCAGTTTGTATGGAAATTATTTACAATACTTAATACAAACAATTATTTTTACGAAAATAGTTTTTAATAACATTCATTTTCTATGAAACAAACCAAACTTAAATTTTGACATTGTTTTCATGGTTTTAATTAATAGAAACGTACACATAAGTTCGGCCAGGAATTATTTAAGAGTCTATCTTTATAAATAAACTTATATGATTTAATATTTAAAGGGCATATATTAGTTCATAAGAACTACTAGCGCTTCTCCATACGAAATGGTCACCCTCCCTAATGTCACATTCGTAGGAGTTGGAAATATTTGCTCCTAATGTCATTCTTTCTCTAACATTGATGGCAGCTTTTTTGGACTATATGAAAATATTTTATATTGTCAGTTTAGGAATAAGCATTGAATATTTTCATATAATCTAGAAATTACTTTAAATATGTATAAAAAGTTCAAATACCATATTGAACAATTCAAAGTTCAGAGGCTATATTTTCACATTAGGCTAAAATTTAGGAGCAATACTCGGAAAAAATTAAAAGTTCATAACCACATTACACATTTGGTTGATATTCAAAAATCAATTATATTATTTCCCCTTGGGTTAATATTGCGAAAAATCCTAAACTGATACATTCATGATAAATTTACCCCGAACTAATTCTTTTATCATAAAAAACCTCAAACTGGTACACTTATGACATATTTACCATAAATTAATTTTTAACCACAAAAATCTTAAATTAGTACATTTATGACAAATTTATTCTCTGTTAAATTGGATTAACATTATGAAAAATCGCAAAATGGTACACATATGATAGACGGAGGGTAAAATCCCAAATTAATATATCCATCGATTACCACGTGTCATCTAACTTAGAAATTTGACGGTAAAATTTAATAGAAACTAAGAGATGGTAAACTTTTCCAATTTGAATTTTCGTGATTAAAATATTAGTTCGGCATAAATTTATATAGCGATTTGGAGTTTTTCGTGATATTAATCATTTTCGTTTGTATTTCGATCTTCTATTCAAAGCCAAAACGACAGCGTCTCCCTCTTCCCCGTTGCCCTCCCCCCTCCTCCTCGTCCCCCACCTCCCTCTTCAAGCTCTCGCCAAACCTTCGCTGCAAAACTCACAGAAAGAGTCAACGAGAGAGTCAATAGAGATAGAGAGAGAGAGAGAGAGAGAGAGAGAGATCGCACGGTCGCGGCCTGAACCATAACTCCTCCGCCGGCGATGGCGAGATCTCCGATCCTCCCGGCGCTGACCTCCCTCCTCCTCCTCCTCCTCCTCCTCCTCCCGGCGTTCCTCGCCGCCTCCCTCCCCCTCGAGAGCCCCAAGGGCCGCAAGGTCCTCGTCCTGCTCGACGACCTGGCCGTCAAGTCGTCCCACTCCCTCTACTTCCGCTCCCTCCAGTCCCGCGGCTACGACCTCGACTTCAAGCTCTCCGACGATCCCAAGATCGGCCTCCAGCGGTACGGCCAGTACCTGTACGACGGCCTCATCCTCTTCTGTCCGGCCACCGAGCGTGAGTTCCCTCGTCGCTCCGCCTTTTGGCTTCTTGCATGACGACTTCCGAGGTCGGGTTTGACTTGGCTCCGACGAATCCGGATACGCAGCAGCTCGCGCGTCGTTCAATTGACTCTTTGACCAATTTCATTATTGCGTGTTGTGTGATCGGTGGATGTAATCTGAGAAGTAGTTTGGTTGATGGCTTTTGCTTGCTCGGTGAATTAGGTTTTGGAGGATCTGTTGACCAGGCTGCCATTCTGGATTTTGTGGATTCGGGCCACGATTTGATTATTGCTGCTGATGCTAATGCTTCGGATTTGATTCGAGAGATCGCTACTGAGTGCGGAGTTGATTTTGACGAGGTCTGCGTAGCTTCTTGCCTCTTTTCAGATTGTTGCTATGAAATCGTGTTTGGTCACACGAAGATTTTTAGTAGCGACTTCATCATGGGTTTTCTGTTGTGTGATTTGGTGTTTTGAAATGCAGCAGTTAGCTTGTAAATTTTAATATTTGTTTGCCCTTTCATTTGGATGAGGGAATGTTGGGTCATTTCATTGATCTTCATTGAATGTGGTGCAGGATCCCGTGGCTATGGTTATTGATCACGTTGGCTATGCAGTTTCGGACACAGAAGGAGACCATACACTGATTGCTGCGGATGATTTCATCGATTCTAGTGTCATTCTAGGGAATAAGAAAATCGAGGCAAGTTAAAAATCCTGTCTTTGGGTTAATTATGTGCATGATGTAGATGTTAGGTCGTTCCGGTTCATGGTTACTATGCTTATATGATGTAATGACACCATTGTAGGATTAAAGTCCTATCTTTCTTTACTGAGAGTTCCTTCTGGTGCTTTCTGTTATAGCAGTTGTTTTGTTCGTTTCAGCTTTTTTAAATTGGTCAATGGTGTCGGTATTTAAATGTTTGACATGTCCCTGGTCATAATGATAACAAGATATAAAGTTAAGATCCTCCTCAAATGATTCTATTGATGCATGCTTGTGAGTATATAGTCCTGATCATTTCTCATAAAGGTCTTACACATGTTGTCAATATTATTTATGACTTCGGTTCAGTGACTATATTCTGCCTTAAACGATAGGCTTTTATCTGATAAGTTCCCATAATTCCAGGCTCCAGTACTTTTTCAGGGGATTGGACATTCATTAAATCCTTCCAACAATCTGGTAATGTGTTATCCTCTTTTGCTATTACAAGTTTGCATTTTGCATCATTTAGAAATGTTTGCTTTCGGTTCATTTTTGGTATCAAAAATCAACTTTGGTATTTTGTGCACCATTTATAGGTCTTGAAGGTTCTTGCGGCTTCTCCTTCTGCCTACTCTGCTAATCCAAAGTCCAAGTTGTCAAATCCGCCATCACTTACTGGATCTGCTATATCACTGGTTTCAGTTGTGCAGGTTAGTTAAGTTGTTCTGGTTGGCACCTCGAAATTTGGTCTTTCACTTTGCCCTTGATTTCCTGGTTCTTCTTCTAGATAGTTTGCGATAAATTATAAGTGAAATTGGATTTCACAAACGCAGGATCTAATTTCTGCACATTATCGAGATAAAGCGTAGCTTTGCCTATATTTAAGCATTCATGGAGAATGGTTTTGCATTAGACAATGTGTGGTTATAAGTTTTGCTCTTTAAATTGACATTATTGTTATGTTGGTGCTGATATTTTATACATTGATAATTAGCTGGAGGAGTTGGAACAAAATCTGAGATATTAGACTTGATATTTTTTTCTTTTAGGTGGATGATTACGTCAATTGGCTTTCTCATGAAATGCTTTTTGTTTTGGCAGATACCTTAACTTAAGTTTTACTTTATATTGTTCCCTAGTTGTCTCCTCTCACCTTCCTTTTGTATGCTTAGACATATTAGAGAAATTACTCCTGTTTGATATGAGTAGACTGCTGGGATGAGAAACACTGATGCAATGAATATCTGAAGTATACTTATTAAAATGGCTAAATTCTTCGCTGAATTTCTTCTTGAACGATATCTCTTAGACAGGTCTTTTATTGCCATAAAGTTTTTGTGTCGTGGCTTCAAAATTTTTTATAGTATGGTTATATAGTCTGCTTTTAGAATATTATTGAACTAACCATGGTTATTTCAAATATTAAAATCATGCTTAGGGTTGTGATAATACTTAGTTTTTTTTCTTGCAACATGCCAGTACATTACTGTAGAAATGTGTTCGGTTTTTAAATTGTAAGCATGGGAAGGTTAGCTTGAATTTGTAGCCGCTTGTGGCCATACTGATTGTGGGACTCTTAAAAGTTGGGATGAGGAAGTGGGACTTATTCTTTTGGGGTCAGAGAGGAAGTTGGACTTGCACTGCATAAAATATGTGGGGTTCTGCCAATTCTTTTGGCAAAAAGAAGTGTCTTTGAGTAACTTTTTGAATGAAAGAATTGACAGTGCGTATCATTTTAACTAAGATGGACATGCATATAATTCTACCTTGTCCTTTTACTTCTCATCCAATATGCAGCACGAGGGGACATTGGATTCAGTCGAGCATTTTCTCAATAGCCTCAGCCTTTTGTATTTTTTTCTTTTTCTGTGAAGTCCTTTAGTTAGAAATTCCTTTGCTTTTCGTTTCTGAATTCCTTGATTCTAGGATCCCTCTCTTTCTCTCTCTGTGCCAAAGGGAAGGCTCGTTTCTCATTGAACTTCCCCTGTTCGCTTCTATATACTAGAATTCTTGACTCTTATCAGTAAACCTGCATTTGAAGTGGTTGATTTGTTTCTATAGTAGCAAGCAGTCCAACAATATTTCTCACTTTACATGCCTCGAATTTCAGGCGAGAAACAATGCTAGAGTATTGATTACCGGCTCATTGAGTATATTCAGCAATCGGTATGTAGCAAAATTTAGGGATCTAATTTATCCTTTCCATCTTTCCATTTTCCAAGCTGATATCTGGTTGTTTATCAGATTGTTCAGATCAAGTGTGCAGAAGGCTGGGAGCTCAACCAGGTGGGTGAGGCTATGACTTCTTGTTATTTTTTGGTCTTTCTTTCTGATTGGCATTTTCCTAAAGTAGGATTTATATTTCTGTGTCGTTTGGGGACCCTGCTTTATTTATTATATGTATGCAATCCTTCCTTGGAGCGTGAATCTGCTCATCCTATGGGTTATCCATACTACTAATGCCAGAATAAAGGGGGCTGGGGAGGAAGAGAATGCATTATAGACTGCGATAGACATAGAAAATTTGTTAGTGGGGGAAAAATTTGATCAACAATTACAAATAAATCAAGTGCAACATTTTAGTAAATAGAATAGTGTTCTTACCCTAAAAATTCCAATAAAAGGGAATATTTAATAGGTTTGATTTATCTGTGGCAGCTACAATATGATAATTCTAGAATTGCTTATTAAGTTTTATCGATTTGTGGGACACATTGAAGTGAAAATGTTGAATGTTGACTTAGCTATATACATTTATGAAAAATAAATGGGGGCAAAATTTAATTTTAGGTCAAAATGTTGAATTGAAACTCGCATTTATTCAAAGTTCCCCACTATTGCATTTTCAGGTCGGTCCCTGGTTATAGATGCATGTTGAAGAAAGCTTCTGTTACCTTATATGATGTTAAGGGAATGAAAAACAAATTCCGTCTGTAGAGTTTGAGGTTTGAGTGCTGTAGTAACTTGATGAAGACTGAGCGAGCCAGTTTCTCTTAGCATTGCTGGCATGGTCAATCTTCTAGCTCACTGGTTGGGAAAAAATGTGCTAGTATATATATTGTCATGTGTTCATGTCATTTGAATATGTTCTGCAATTTCAGAAAAAAATTGGTATTCTGCAATACCAAGGAAGTTAAATAAAGTTTATTTGAAGTTGTACGGCTTTTGTGTTCATAATTGATAATAGATATTCTACTTATTTCAGTCTGATAGTCATTGGTCTTGGTTCTGTTAATGTGTCAAAACTGTTCTCTATACGATTTGAACTTGCATGGAATGCTTGAGCTGTTCGATGATGCTTTTCAAATTTTGTAATGTGTATAGGTATTATCTATACTGTTATATGTGGGATCTGTCAATCAGGCTTAGATTTTAGAGAGTTCTTTGTAATTTATAGCTGCGGCCCATCCACTGCTTTAGGAAGGCAATGTTTGTCATTTTGGACTGCGCATATTGGGCCATAACGTGGAGTTACAGATTTTGGACGTTAATTATAATCTTGAGGGTCTTCATTGTGGTGTTTGTTGTTTTCGGTTTACTTTATTTCCCAGAATGACGTGCATAAGATGTACAGAATGATTTAAGATGATATTATACTGGTGCATTACTTCAGGAATATTGCCAAATCTGCAGCTGGTACAGGAATTTGATGAATATGCTTTTGTGCAAACAGGCATGAGAAAGCAGGAAACGAGCAGTTCTTCACTGAAATTAGCAAATGGATATTCCATGAGAGAGGACATCTAAAGGTGAGACATTCAGTATAAATAGAGTGGCTGTCGTTTCTGGTATAAGGTATTTTCCTTGGTGAAATTGAGGTTTATTTGTGTCATCTGTGGAGTGGTAAAGTGCCTTATGGTTTTATCTGGGAATTATACCAGAGAAGGTTTCATCTGGATTACTTTTTAGTTCTCACATAACTGTTCATATCTGAAAATAGAGTGCAGCGGTATAGGGGGGTCTTTGTTTGGTCAAGCGCAATGGGATGATGCTTAGTTATTGTTCATTGCTGCTGCTATTTTATTTTCTATTTCTACTTCATCACCTTAAATCACTTCCCTATTGATAGGCTGTGAATGTGAAACACAATAAAGTTGGGGAAGCTGATGAACCTGTGATGTATAGGATCAATGATGACCTGGTAAGTTTATTCCTTCTGATTGTAATGTCTAAAAGAAAGATGGTTTGGGTTTTGAAAAGCAAAATTCCACTTTGATTGACATTTTGTTGTAGGAATACTCCATTGAGATATACGAATGGTCTGGAAGCAGCTGGCAACCATATGTTTCAGATGATGTTCAAGTTCAGTTTTATATGATGAGCCCTTATGTTTTGAAAACTTTATCTGCTGACAAAAAGGTGATATAACTTTCAGTAACTCTTCACCCTCTGCCTTTCCTCATTCCAGAAATTTTATCAACTGTTATCATGTCTTCCTGCAGGGTGTCTATTCAACTTCATTTAAGGTTCCAGATGTCTATGGTGTTTTCCAGTTCAAGGTTGAATACCAAAGGCTTGGATACACTAGCTTGTCCCTAGCAAAGCAGGTATTTGATTACTATATATATATATATATTTTGATCTGAGCCTTGGATATCTTACTTATAGCTTATTTGCACTTTCCTTTTGTGTGAGCTTGTGAACCATCCATTGATCTGTCTGGATTCCACTATGTTAGTGGTTGGAAGACATTTTCATTTCTTAGTCAGAGTCAATGATGGTGTGATTTTTCACCTTTGAAATAAGCTTCCTGGTATGGGTACTTGCCGGTAGCAACTGCAGAGAAGACATAATTTGCGCAGTGCAAAGTAGTAGTCGACAACTGTAAACTGCAGTAGGTGTTGCTTGGTCAAGCACATGCTTATACAGGTCCTGTTTGAAGAAAAAAAATGACAAAAAGCAACCCACTGTCTGAAACCCATTTGTGCTATTCCAAGTGATGGCTGATAGAGCTACCTCCTGCTTGAGTTTGTAGATGGTCGAAGTTGATTTTATTGCCATATAAGAAGGCTTTAAGCAAAAATTTGTCAAATCAAGAAGATATCTTTTACTTACCAAGAATGCATCCTCTGTGCCTAGAATTGAGCATTATTTTTGTGCTATCAGTTTGTTGTTCTTGTCTATTCCTGATGGACCTGAGGTATTTGTGTCAATAAAGTTCTATCTTCTAAGAAAGCATAAAAAATGATCAAACTTAATTATGTGAGCATAAATCCTGATCATCTGCTGTTTGAATATTTTTTTTAATGTTGCTGTTTATCATATTGAAAGCCATTGTGGCTCCGACAGCGCAGTCATATTGTTTTGGTTTCAACATTCCATTGCAGATTCCAGTACGACCTTTCAGACACAATGAGTATGAAAGATTTATTCCAGCTGCCTATCCCTATTATGGTGCAGCATTCTCTATGGTATGATCATGTGGACTACTAGTCTCTTGTTATGTTTTTCCCAAAATCTTTCTCTATGTTACACTTTTCCAGTGCGGTGGTAACACCCTCTTTCTTTTGGCATTGGACTGTGGGATTCGCACTGCATAGACTTTAATCCATCCATGAACTGTTCCCACTCTGCTCCTAGCTAATTAGATTAGGAAACTCTCACCATTGACATCACGTCTACAGTTGTGTAGTTGTACATAAATAGAAGCATCCAAGTGAGACTTTCCTTTTCCTTTTCTGGACACTAGACTTTCCCGTTCATTGTCAAGTTTTGTGTGGGATACTGGGGGCTAAAAGTAAAAACTAGAAATCAATTTTCAAATCACACCCCTACAAAACTTCTGCGTTGTTGGTTCTGCAATTTTGTTATGTTTGGAAAAAATTAAAACTAGTGAATTTAGTTTGGCTTTTAATTTGAATACAACTTCTTTTGTCTGTTTATTTACATATTTGAATCACTTGAAAATCATTTGGTCATAGGTTGCAAACTGTGCTCTTCATTGAGCTTAGATTACATTACTAATTGTGGGTGAAAGATTAGACTCAGGTAGTGGTTTGGTTCAAAGTAAAAGCAATACGGTAAACTTTCATTAGTTTGATTTGGTTTTTGTTTTGGGAGTTTTGGTATCCCCATAAACTCTACGTCTGTTTGGTTAAAAAATTAAATTCCTCTCCAAATTAATCCAATTGAACTGTGAATGCTGCTAAGCCTGAGCTTTTATTGGGGCCCACATGATTGTTAACTTCATCTCAACATTACGAAGTCTCAGTTGACCGACACTATTTCTCTCTACAGCCTTACATATTTTTCTGACAGCGTTCTGTATTGATGCAGATGGCGGGCTTCTTTCTCTTCACCTTTGTCCACTTATACAACAAGTAGACTTATTACACTTTCCCCTCCTTGAGACCTAATTTTTGTAGAAGATTTAGCACCTTATGTTCCCGAAATTCATGAAGATCCAACTTTTAAAGTATTGCAAGAGATGGATGACAAATTTTCCTCCAATTTTCCAGATGCGATAGTAATTATTCATGTTTCATGTACAAAACATATAGCCAGGTTGCGAATTTCTTACCTTTCAGCAACAACTTATCCCGTCTTTTTACCAGATGAAGATGCATCCATAAGAGCTACCTGCTATGAAGGTGAGGTAAGGGGAATTGCTACCTGATTGTGTATCTCAAATGAAACCCTTGCATCACTTCCTTCCGATCCTGCCTCGTTGAAACCTTCGTGCCATGGGTAAAATTTCTTGTTTGGAACGTTCTCTTTCCTTCAGTCAGCAACGCATCTTACATTGCAGGACTACATCTTTTATCAGAGTGGTTTGAGGCTCAAGTATGTGTCCCGGATGGAGTTTGAAAGTAGCATGCTTATTAAGACATAGTTGACGACTTTGCGCGGTCGCTATATTTTCAAATGAAAGAGGATATACAGACGGTTTGTGGCTGTCTTTAACGTACTTTAGAGATCGAATGTGTTCTATCCATCGCCCGTGGACAAATAGATGGTCCTTGCCTTATTGGTAGGACCGTGATTGCGTCCACCGTTTCGGGAGATTGAAGGTATCAGAAATGCATGTCTTTTAGACCTGTACGTGAGTTATCCGGTTTCATGGTTTGTGACGAACAAACTCGACCTGGTTAGAGAACGACCTTTTATAAACATAGGATTGCTTTGAAGGAAACTGTTTCACTCTCTGCTCATTTGATATTGAATTCTGTGCAAAAAAAAAAAAGAAAACAGCAAACATGGTACCCTAAGCTATTTTCGAGATGATACTTAGCTTGATGGTCTGTTACATGTCATAATCTTTATGGGGGTACAGTATGTACACGGAGTTATGATCTAGGGCAGGCAAAACTAGCTTTCCACTTGTATTCGATCAAATCTATCTAGACAAAAATCAGGGTGGGGGGGAAATGTTCACAAATTCCCTCGAAGTGGCAGTCATTTCTCAAAATTTTTCTCGGACTTAGACTTTGTTTTAAAATACCCCATAAAGTTAGAAGGCCTTTGACTCGATGACCATTTGAAGGGGGCTCTCGTTTCTCAGGAACTCCATAAAGACTTGAATTTTGTTTTAAAAAGTTCTCTCGAATTTGATTGCTTTGACCAGAGAAGCTCCCCGAGCTCATCGTCATCGCCGTTGAAAAGAACGGTGGGCCGACCAAAATGTGCTCATCGCATGCACATTTTGAGCCTGTCTTAGGGCCATTTTGGTCCAAAAAACCACCATGAACTTGAGCCGTACTTCCCGCATGTATGAAAGCCCCTACTGGGGTTCGCATCAGGTAACGATGTTCTCATTACTGCTCTCTTCTCGCATTTGTAGTGATTCTCCATTTCCATTTTTTCGATCTATGCTCGAGAAACCCTAACCCTTTCTCTTGGGGGAAGAACAGCATTGATGCCAAAACTTATGTACAGAGGCCACTTTAGTGCCAAAAGTTTCAATCGGATCACTGAAGTGCCAAAAGTTGTGAAAAAACGATCACTTAAGTGCCACTTCACCGTTAATCCGACGTGACGTTTTTTTTATTAATTTTTCAAGCTGATGTTGCTCGTCGGAGGTTGATGTGGCATTTTTTTTTTCCTTTTCTTTCTTTTTTCCTATCTTTTCTTTTTTTTTTTTTTTTTTATTTTCGGCTTCACGGGGCGCGCCTGACTTCCTCCCAGCGAGGTCCATGGCGAGCGGAGGGCCGCCTCGCTTGATTGGGCGAGGCGAGCCCTTCTTAGGGGCTCGCCTTGCCCAGTCGAGGATCGAGGTTACCTAGGCGGGCAGGAGTCCCTCGCGGATCTGGCCCGCATCCCAGGCGAGGTGAGGCCCACGCCGAGGCCACTACCGCCCCGCCGGGAAGGAAGGCAATGCTCGGCGGCCGGGCCACCCACCATGGTAGAAAAAGAAGAAGACAGAAATGAAAAAGAAAAAAAAAAAAGAAAAGAAAAAAGAAAAAAGAAAAGAAAGTACCTTACCAAAAAAAAAGAAAAGAAAGAAAAAAATCAGAAAAAAATATTTAAAAAATTGAATTATACACATGGAAATGCCATGTGTCATTAAAATTTAAATATAAAAGTCACGTATTAAATTTGGTTGGAATTTCTTGCCGTTGGCACTTAAATGATCGTTTTTTCTCCGATTTGGCATTTAAGTGATCGCCGGCGTAAACTTTTGGCACTTAAGTGATCCAAATGAAACATTTGGTACCAAAGTGGCCTCCGTACACAAGTTTTGGTACTAATGCTGTTCTTCCCCCCTTTCTCTTTGAATATTAAATTTGGGGCAATTTGAAGCTTTTAAATATTTTTTATGTGCACGAGTTGTATTGGAAAAATCTTTTTTGGGGAATAAAATGCTCCCGAAAGAGACGACGTGCACGTTGACGAGTAATCATCATGGGGATGTTGGACCAAATTGATCAACTTTAAGAGATATTTCGAAACAAAATCAAGTTTGGGAGGAATTTTGAGAAATGGGTGCCCACTTTAAGGGTTTGTTTGAATTTTCCTAAAAAGAACTCTCTCTCTCTCTCTCTCTCTCTCTCTCTCTCTCTCTCTCTCTCTCTCTCTCTCTCTCTCTCTCTCTCTCTCTCTCTCTCTCTCTCTCTCTCTCTCTCTCAAGTGGGTCTCATGAGCGCCAATTGGTAATTGCATACCTCGGATGATGCTTCCGCTGCACAGAAAGTAGGTCTTTTTCCTTTCTTTCTTTTTCAATTTGAGGATTTTCCCCACATTTTTATTCCGTGATGTGCCAAGCAATTCTTGAGATATCAGAAATCATATCTTTATCTTAGTAGGTCAATTTACCCGAATGGCTAATTGCAACCTAAGGTGTTCGGAAAAATTGCCTCATTTAGGAGATCAAACGAGCTTCATTGATTCCATGTGGTGCTTTTTCTGCTAAGCAAATAAAGATTAGATTAATAGTCGCACAAGTACTTAAGTAGTAAAGACACAATAGCCAATAGGCCGAACAACAAAATAGCAATGCCAAACAAAAGCCCATGAAGCCTAGGAACAACAACAGGAACGAAGGTCAAAGGGCTCGGCACACATAATTTAAAAAAAAATCAAGGCCCAATGGACTGAGGAGAAGCCCAATCCACAAGCCACTGGTCACCAACAGATGGAAAGCCCTAGCCATAGCACCGGCAAGCAGCGACGGCGGTCAATAGTGATCGGCTGGTGGAGGGCGGTACTGAGCTGTGGTGATGATGGTAGAAGAAGAGGGCAGCATAAGGCAGCGGCAGAGGGACAAGGAAAGGCGAACATGCTGCGATAAGGAGGAGAAGCAACAGAAAGTTGTGGTGCAAGGTGTTGGGATGACAGAGGAAGCGAAAAATGCAATACTAAGTCGTGTAATTTATTTGCTACGAGAATGCGTGTTGAGACCCTACCTAGGTGAAATTTGAGAGAGTTTAACAGATTACTAGGTAGGCGCAAATAGCTCTCTTCCGAGGTGGCACTTGCGGTTTGCATGGCTCTCCCAAGTCTTGTCAATTGTCACTTTGTTTCTCATTAATTGTTTGATCAAAATCATATTAAAATTGCTACTTACTTATTTTGGGCGGGTTACGAGCCAAGTAAGGCGTTTTGCGAGCCAAAGATTTTGGGAAGTTTAAAATAGAGCCTAGTTATAAAACCTCGGGAGAAGACCCTATGAGCTACGCATAAAAATTAAGCATGTTTTAATCTAATTAAGAAACTCAATTGATCTATGTGATGAGAGCTAAAGGATTGTCATGTGGTCTGCATACAAATGTGTTTTAAAAATTAAACATTGAAAGCTCATAAGCCTTTTCAAACATTGGTTATATCAAGCTGGTTCGACATATATGGTGCACTAATTAATACACATTTTTCGAGCCGAAAAAATCTGGACGGGAACACGAGTCGTGGCTTTTTTGGTGCAATTCATATTCTGTCGTTATTATATATCGATAGCAAGTTAATTACCAAGAATGAAAGCATGTCCCTATATTTATATAACACGGTGAAGAAGAGGTCTCCTTGCAAATGCTAATAGTACTTGAGTGTCAGGCTTTAATTCAAGAAGACTAATGTAGAGAAGATGATGCAAGCTCACGTGTGGCTATGGCCTGCGTAATTGTTTAGATGCAATCGGACATTGTTTCGCGATTGCCATCACGAGATGTTTGTAATGGTTGTGTGATTATATATGTTTGAGCTGAGAGATGTGAAGTGAAATGGGCATTGGATATTGGATTTGCCCTTTCCTCCCCTTCAAAAATGTCCTCTCGAGGATCGAGTAAATTTTCCCCTCTTGGCGGCAATGGGGGCGGCGATGTATCCGTCTGAGCCTGGGGGCCAAATTGTACCATGGTCATTTTGGGGAGTCTCTCACTCTTGGATGATGGCGGGCAGCAAAACGGTCGCTTGAGGGAGACTGGACCTTTGTCATTCTTGATTGACAACCTCTCTCTCTCTCTATCTCTCAAGTATCTTTTAAATTTTATTGTTTTGGGAAAAATTTCGCGATAAAAGAAAATACTTTCTAGAAAATCATTTTTCAGAAAAATGTATTTCCCAAATTGAGGAATTCATTTCCTATATATTTTTTTTAATCATAAATAATTTTTTTATCCAAAAGGTAATTTTATCTTTGACCGTAAATGATTTTAAGTCCAACCAATCATTTTCAGTAAATCAAATGCGAGAAAATTCAAAAAATAAGTTGATAATTCTTTCCTCATCATCCTTACATGCAAACAAAATGCCTAATTCCAAAAAGAAAATATCACTTTACCTTGAGTGATCATTTTGATTTGAACTTTTTTTGTATCTCATAAAAAATTACAAATTTTCACTTAAATCCTAAATCTGATCCAAACAAAATAAAAATTCCGCATCATGGGATCAGATTTGATATTAGAATAACAGTTGATGTTTTTTATGAAGATAAAAAAAAAGTTCGGGCCATAAAAGGTTGGTGCTTTATTTTTTCGGAAATAGCCCCAAAATAAAAAGAAAAATTTCTTTCTTTCGGGAAAAAAGAAGAGAAATTCACTCTTGACATGTAAAAATTATTTTCTTGTCAGCAAAAGCGTCATAATTATTTCGAAGCGATATAGAACGGCCGCATTTTCTGGAAAAATCACGTACGGCGAAAAGTTCACCCCGTCGTCCGAACAGATCTCGTCTTCAATGCTCGCACAACGCAGAACAAGAAGAAGAAGAAGAAGAAGACACAAAGCAAATAGATTCTTGAAGAATGGAGAAGCAAAGATTATATAGATCGATAGACGATCAAAATTCAAATTCATGTATGGGAAAGCTACTAGTAAACGCCCGAAGCGAGAGCAGAGCAGGCGTCATCAGCGAAGCCCCCAGAAGGCACTTTCATCTGGGCCTCCCATGAATCAGGCGAGCACGGGGGAAGAAGAAAACACACCAGCCCCCCCACCCCTCAATCTCGCCTGGGATTAATGGAGGCCGCTTTCGAAGAAGAAGAAGAAGAAGAAGAAGAAGAAGGGAGGACGGAAGTAAGGAGGGATGACGGATTCCATGGAGTTACGTGGAATTCACCTTCGAGCTGCTGCTGCTGCGAGCGACGCAGGGGCTGTTCTGGGTCGGCCGTGTGGCGACTTTTATAGCCGGCTTCAAGAACGCGAAACCCTAATGATCCTCGCTTGAAGTTGTCGTCTTTTGATGTTTAGGTCCCCGTGTTTCTGCGTATTTCAAGATTCCGACCCCGCAGCTACTTTCCTTATTTTATTTTTCAATTGAGCCACTACTAGAGGTGGCAAAATTAGGGATGTGCATGGTCCGGATGGGCGCCTCTCACTTTAGAATCGGGAATTGTCCACTAAGGACCGATTTCTAAAAATTGAAATTGGGAACCGCCTGTTGGTTCCATGGATTTACCCGAGAACCGAACCGCCGGTTTGGTCCAGTTTTTGGGTAGGTCCATGGAAACGGTCCTACCAAGCTTCACACGTTGGTATTGTAATATGCAACAAAGAATTACGCAACGAGAAGAAATGATTCTGGAGTAATTAAAATTATATATCACCAATATGTTCATACCACTATGGTTTTTATCGATTTGGGGTGATTGATGCGGTGCAGCATCATTTCTGTGGTATTGAACAGTATTCACATGTGGCCTTGTTTATGCAGATATTAAAGTGAACATGAAGATTTGAAAGACCTGTGGGTAAATAAAGTTAAATGAGAAAAGAGAGAGATGGACAGCTCCCTTACCATTCTGTCAAAGCTTTTCTATATGTTATTATCCCACCTTCGCCAATTACCATCAAGAAAGCATGGGCTTTTGCTAAGTCTGGGCATTAACTGATAAGAGTGAGAGAGTGAGATCGCCAATTACCATCAAGAAAGCATGGGCTTTTGCTAAGTCTGGGCATTGACTGATAAGAGTGAGAGAGTGAGAGTATTGAGCGAGTTTCACATTTAGGGATTTAAGATTTTTCTTTCTTTTTTTTTTAAATTAAAAGTTAAAAATAATATATAATATATAATATTATATTACCTGTCCGGTTTGAGTGGGTGGGTGGGCAATTCCACACCTGGAAGTAGGAACCGGACTGGTACCCATCGATTTCAATAATTTGGAACCGAGAACCGGACCAGTTCCCTTAGAAATCATTGGTTTTGGGCTGGTCTGGGCGGTTCCCGATTCTTTTGCACTCCCCTAGGCAAAATGGGTTAAGAACCCATATTTTAACATATATTTAATTTTATGGATCATAAATGAGTTGACTTTAGTTTTAAAGATAATCTTAAATAGGTTATCAATGGATTACTTAGTAACTTAATAGATTTTAAATGGGTCTTAAATGAGTCATAAATGGGTTGGCTTTAGTTTTAAAGATAAGATCAAGTGAACCATAAACATGTCATTTTTAATTTTTTTAATTTCGTGATTCTTTAAATAATTTTTTCTTTTCATTTTTATTTTTCTTCTTCCTTCCTCAGTCGGTGGCCAGCCACAGGCGTGGGATGAGCTCTCAGATTTGGCCTTGGCCTCACCGGCCTTTGATGAGTCTTGAGCCTTGTCGATTTGGTAAGCCTCAAGCCCCGGCCTCATCGACTTTTGGTGAGACTCAAGCTCCCCGGTGTCGAGCATGCTTTAGGTCGTAGATTTGGCGAGGCTTGAAGCTCACTAGAGGTTAGCAAGCTCGTCCGTCGCTTGTGGCCCATTGCAGGCTATTGGCGTGGCCGACGATGGGCTGATGAAGAAGGAAAAAGAAAAGAATAAAAAAAATTAACAAAAGATTTTTAAAAAAAAAAAAAAAGAAAAAGAAAAGAAAAAATTAAAAATTATTAAAAGGAGTGCCAGTCATCGATTGCCGATTGTTGCCATATGTAGAAGAAAAAAAGGAAAAGAAATAAATAAAAAGAAAAAAATATAAAATTTAAATTATAAAAATTATCCACAGTATTTTAGCAATATATATTTTTAAAAATTTAATAGAAACAAGTTTTTTTAAACTGGATTTAATATTAAAATCTTTTAGCAATACGAGTCGGGTCGGATATGTGTAGGATCAGGTTTGGGTCGCTAGATTTGCACTATATGAATATGGTTTAACACGAGTTAAATGAGTCAATATGGGTCGGACTTTTTTTTACCTGACCCGACCCACCCGTTTGACACCCTTAGCTACTACTAAGGGCTCCTCTTGCCTTTCCTCTTTTCCTTTTGGGGTAATATCACGAAAAACCCCAAACTGATACACTTGTGACAAATTTACTTTTCATTAGTTTTTATTAAATTTTACCATTAAATTGTTAAGTAGGATAAGACGTGACGTACAAGTTTGGGGTTTTACCCTTCGTTTATCACATGAGTACCAATTTGTGATTTTTCGTGATATTAATCCAATTTAACGGAAACTAATAGAGGATAAATTTGTCACAAGTGTAGCAATTTTATATATTTGGTGGTAAAAAATTAGTTTGGGATAAATTTATTACATGCGTATAAATTTGGGATTTTTGATAGTCACAAAATTAATTTGAGGTAAATTTTCTTTTTGGAGGAATTACACCCTTTTGGTTCCTCTAGTCCTCCCATGGTGTTTTTTTTTTTTTTTGTCGAGTCAAAATTGTAATTCTATTACTGGTTTTTTGGGCAGATACACTTTTTGTTAAAAATTTGTTTGGAATCTGACGGGACTTGCCGAGTCAACACCGACTATTAACGCCACAACACATGATGCACATACATGAAGTCCGGGCACAGTAGTTTTAGAGCAAGGGGCCAAGCTAGAAAGCAAAAGGAGCACAATCTTGGTGCACTAGAAGACGGAAGAGTTGGTGCCGGTCCATAAATTATACTAAATAGCACCTAATTCGTGAAAATTGCACGAATCACTTGGCAACGCCGGCGACGGCACTGGCCAACTCTTCCTTCTGCCTGCTTTTGCCTGCTTCATGTCCTTACGGAGCTTTCAGACTCTTTTAAATCGGACGGAGTCCTATTATCTTTGACAACATAATGGGGTATCCTAAAGCGGCGTATCCTATCATTTAGGAAAAACACTCTTATTGCTCGCGCTGTTATCTGAGGCCCTCTGCTTCTGCCCACTTGGTGAAATAGTCAACCACCACTATGACATGTTTCCTCCGGCGAGACACATGCGGGAATGAACTAGATGTATCCATCCACCACTGCGCAAAGGGCCAAGGGCGTTTTGATGGCCGTGCCATCCGGGGCAACGCATAACTATCCTTCGGGCAAGCTTTATTTGACTCCTTGAAATTAAAGCACACCCTCCATTTTCCGTTTCTTTTCGTTACGAGCACTGTGTTGGCCAGCAAATCCGGTTAGCTCGCCTTTCTTATGAAACTCGCTTCCCTTAACTGTGATACCTCAACGTTGGTGGCTTTTCTGCCGCTCCGTGGTGAAATTTTCTTGTTCTTTTTTGTTTCACTGGGAACTTTTTGACAGATCTACATTCAATTGACGGCACATCACTGGAAGTTCAAGTCTCGGGTACCTATTGGAACCCATGCAAGTGCGTCGGCACAGTCGCTTATATAATCCATGATCTCCTTCTCCAAACTTGGGTACATTGAGGTATATGTTTGGAAGGTTTTTGAAGCGTCCCCTGGCTTGATTTCTAATTTGTTCGTGTCTTCAGATGGTTGGGGATACTCATGCTCTCAGATCATATATCTAACCAGTCCACCATTAGGGTCTCCCTTAGCTTGGGATTTATCAAAGAAGTTACGTGGCAGCTTCTGGTTGTCTTTTGATCTCTTGTCTCGTCCCGGACTCCTTTCTTGGTGGGGAATTTCATACTCTGGTGGAAGGTGGAAATGACAGCTTGGATCACGTTTAGCGTCGGCCTTCCCAGGATCACATTACACACTAAGAGGAGCTTTACCACCATGAACTCTGTCACAACTGATAGAGAGCTAAAGGATTGTTAGGTGGGCGCAAATAGTCTCGCAAGGTGTCACCTTTGTTTTGCACGGACTCTCTCAAGCCCTGCTAATTGGAACTTGGTTTTGTTAGACATCAAGACTATAGCTCAATAGAGATTTCCTCCATGATTATTTTCCTAATTAGTCTCTGTATTTTTTCTATTCCATTCCATAACTGAATTTGTTACTATAATTGGAGCCCTAGCACTACTCCTCTTCCCTGTATTTATTCCCATTCGTTTTCTTACAAAGAGATGTACTAAAATATTATTAAACACAATATACAGGAGCAATTATGGCTGCCTTTAGTTGTCACTCTTGTTGCCTTAAAATATTAATTTCTTAAGGTTTTACATGGTATCAGAGCTAACAATTGTGAAAGCATCATAACCATGAGTTTCGATCTAAGTTCCTCAACATAATCGAGTCTCGCGACTCCGCTGCTATTAGCATCTCAATGCCGTCTATTTCAACAATCTTGTCTCTCACCAGCCCCATCATTCCATCATTTGGAAATCTCATGGGGTCATCCGGTTGTCCAAATCTTGGGGTGAAATTCATCGAGGACAACTTGTGGTGTGGAAAGCTAGAATTCCTCCCCTTCCTTCGAGAAAATAAACTGATTTCGATCGTCGATGGAATGCTGCCATGTTCTCCATAATAGATTACTCAAACCAATATAGATGGTTCTTCCAATATTGTGCCCAATCCTGAATACGATAATTAGTATACATGGGACCATATTGCTCTCGGGTGGATCCTAAGCACGACATCCGATTCAATTGTGGGTCAATTATATAATCTGAGCACCTCTCATGTCGTATGGAATTTCTCCTCTACATCTTTCGCTGCCCAAAATAGTGCGTGAGCTACCAATTGTGGCTACAACTTTAGATGATGCGGAAATGTAATCAAACCGTAACCGAATTTCTTCAACAGGCTACTTTTATATCTGATCAATTGGCCTCCATTGGTGAGATCATCTCACCATACGAGTACCAAATGCATATCTTCCGAGGCCTAGGAGCTTAGTTTCAAAGCTTGGCTGTTGCAATTTCTGTTCACACTCAACATCAACAAATGACTAGGGAGTCTTTTCATGGCCTTCTCTTGGCTCATGAAGCACTGTTGGAGCTCTAGCAACCACAAACCACCCAACCAGCTACTTTCATCACGCACAACACTAGCTTGGGCCAAAATTCCCATTCACAGCGTGGCCCCGCTTCTAATTTCAATAGCCCCAACTCAAATACAGGGCAACAGAGGAATTTTAATCCTTGTGGACAGCAGTAGTCCAACTTCAATAATCCGAGCAACTCTCAGTACCGAAATTCAATGGCAACAAAAAATCAAAGACGCAGCAATGTGGGGTGTCAGATTTGCAATGCTTGTCACAATTGGTTCAACCAACAATTTGGGTTCTCTGGAGGCCACACGCACCAGCAGCAGTCACTTCCACCACAAATTCAATTGGTTGAGATACCTCTTCCACCATTGATGCTTTCTCTTAATGTTTGGTATCCCAACTCGGGTGCCACACATCAGACTACCAACAATCCCCATAAGCTATCCTCAATTCAGCCATATCATGGCACTCAGCAGGTCACCATAGGTAATTGGTCAAGTCTTCCCATCACTTAAATAGGTACCCTTATTACCCGTGATCTTTGCATGTCTAATATCCTGGACGTTCCGTCTATCACTAAGAACTTAATTTCTGTTCGTCAAATCTTTGCTAAAAATTCATGTTACTTTATTTTCTCACGGAATTGTTTCTTTGTGAAGTGCTGTCGTATGGGCAGGATCCTTCTCCAAGGGACATTAATCAAGGCCTCTTACGCACTCTCATCATTGTCACGTACGTCTCCAACCTGCTTCATTTCTCAAGTGGAGTCACTCACCCATTGGCATTGTCATCTTGATCATGCCATATTTTCCTACTATTTCAAGAATCTTCAATAAGTCGTTAAGTCATGTTTCGGTTTGTTAAGCTTGTCTTTCCAACAAGAGTCATAAACAAACTCATCCACCAACAACTAATAGGTCTAAGGCTCCCTTAGAACTAGATCACTTTGATTTTTGGGGGCCTGCTCCTGTCACTTTGTCCCAAAACAATAAATACTATGTTTGTTTTACGGATGATTATTCTAAATTTTCTTGGTTTTATCTTTTTCACTCTCGTGACTAGTTCTTATCCATTGTCACTGTTTTCCTTACCTTCGTTGAAAATCAACTTAACACTAAGGTCAAAGCTTTTCAATTTGACCGTGTAGGAGAGTTTATCTTTGCATTGTTTGCTCAGTTGTTGTAAGCGAAAGGTATTTTTCATAGGACCTCCTGTCCACACCTACCCCTTTAGAATGGCTCAGCTGAGCGCAAACATCGCCACATAGTTGCAATAGGACTTGCTATGCTCTATCATATCATGCTTCTGTCCCCTATCATTATTGGGATTTTGCCTTTGAAGTAGTTGTACACATTATCAATCGGTTGCCCACGTCGGTTCTGTAGAATAAATCACCATAGGAGATCTTATTTCATATGGTTCCATCTATTGCTCATCTTAGAGTTTTTGGCTGCACAGTGTATCCCAATCTTTGACCCTATGCGAAGAACAAATTGCAACCATGGTCACACTGGTGCATTTTCTTGGGCTACCCATTAGGATACAAAGGATATCGTTGTTATTCACCTCAATATCGACAGTTTTACATTGTTGCTTTTGATGAATTAGATCTCCTTTATGTGCAAAACACTCTGCAGTCATCTTTGGAGGCCGCTGTAACCATTCAGCCGCTTATTTCTACTGAGTTGTCCGGAACTCCTCTGCCATAGTAACCACCACATGAGCCCTGTTCTCCCTCTAATTGCGATTTGCAGTATGCTATTTCTTTGTTGCAGAATCAACGTAGTTCAGGTGTATCCAAAACGTCACTACATGAACCCGCTGATGGGTCTCTCTCTCAGTTCGCAACTTCACCAATCCCGACAGCAGCTTCTTCGCCGAATCCACCAGCTTAGTCGACACATCCTATGGTGACATGCCTTCGTGATGGCACTTTAGCTCGTAGACACATTCGCACTAATCATGTTTATGCATTGGCTGCCTCTGTGTCGGATTTTGTTACACCTTCTTGCTTTAGTCAGGTTGTGAAAGATGCAAATTGGCATGCGGCTATGGCGGATGAATACACTATCCTCATAAAAAATCAAACGTGGACATTAGTGTCTCCTCCTTCCGAATTGCAAACCCATCAGCTGCAAATGGGTCTTTCGGGAGCTCCATGCCGATGGTTCTCTTGAGCAGTATAAAGCTTGATTGGTTGCAAAGGGATTCCATCAACAAGAAGGCATCGACTACAATGAGACTTTTAGCCCCGTCGTCAAGCATGTGATAGTTCGCATTGTCCTCTATGGTGCCTTTTCTCGTCGTTAAGCATGTGACAACTTGATGTGAAGAACGCCTTTCTTCATGGTCACCTAATAGAAGAAATTTTCATGGAGCAGCCCCCTCGATTTGTTGATTATGCTCATCCCCGCTATGTCTGCAAATCACAACGGTCTCTTTATGGTCTCAAACAGGGTCTTCACACCTGGCATCAACGCCTCAGTGCTTTTCAGGTTCAATTGGGCATCATTCCTTAGTTGCCAATTCCTCTCTCTTTATTCTTCATACAGCTCAGCATAGTATCTTCCTTCTAGTTTATGTTGATGATATCATTATCACTGGGTCACCTAATGCACCCTTGTCGGCTCTCATTAAATCTTTACATCAGAAATTTGCTATCAAAGATCTGGCAGAGCTTCATTACTTTATTGGCATTGAAATGCAATGG
>JAMXDD010000009.1:18346013-18473526 GCA_024733475.1 Syzygium grande
CCAACCAATGTAACGGCCAACCACCTATTCACTTCACAACATACGCAGAATTAAATCAAACTAAACCATTTTCCAGCCGCGAGAAGGCAAAAAAAAAAAAAAAAGACAAAGTAAAAACTTGCGCTTGAACTCCCAAACAAAAATGAGAAAAACACGAAACAATCAAAGGGAATACAGAGCAAAAAGCGCGAACCTTGGCAGGCCAAGCAGGGTGGCCCTTGACTTTGGCAAGAATGAGATTGTCAAAACTCCACCGACGCTTACTCTTGTCCTTGCTTGCCCCCTTCTTGCACCCTCTAGCCATAATCGAAAACCCTAGAAAAAGCAGAGACCGTGGACGAGTCGGACCGCGGTTGATGAAGACAGAGGAAGAGTTGTCCAATAGAGCGAGGAGAGGCAAGATGGTCTCGTCGAGTCGTGGATGTGGGGAGTGGGGGAGAGAGCGCAATGGAGGAGAGATCGAGCGACGGAAAATTTGGGTAGAAACTAAGAAAGTTGGGGTTTTTATTTTTAGTAGGAGAGAAAGCGTCGGTTCCGGTTCCTAAAAATTGGAACCGAGAGCCGGAACCTCCCACCCTAGAATCGGGAACCAAACTTGATCCGCACGGTTCAGTTCTTCGGTTCTCAGTTCTACCTTGGAACTGCTCACCCCTAGCCATGGCCAGTCACTGGCAATGGAAGGAAGAAAGCCAAAAAAGAAAAGAAGAAAAAAGGAAAAAAATCAGAAAAATAATTTTAAAAATTGAAAAAAATATTAAAATATTATTAAAAATGATCTACATCATCATCGGTGGGCTCACGTGGCACTGCCGGCGTCCACGTCAATAAAATCCTATCAAAATTAGTTGGAATGATTGAATTGGCATAAAAACAAAATGTTTAGGATTAAATTGGCACCAAAAAAAGGTTTAGCACTATATTGATACAAATACAATAGGTTTAGGACTTTTTCGACATTTTTCCCCATTTGGACTAGTCACACCATCTTCACTGTTACTAAAAAAGCTCTGTTTTTCTCTTTTTGTTAATCAAAATAAACAAATAAGGAAGCAAATTGGATTGCTTGTCGTATTAAGCTACAAGTCTGAAGGACTAATTCAAAATTTGATTTTTCTTCTAGCATAAAGGCAATTTCGTTATTAGAATTGTGACACCCGAGAACATCATGTGCGATACGTGTCTTTACAAATTTTTTTTTATAATTATAAAAACATGCGGAAGCATAATAAAGCATTCAAACCATTCCGAAACATGTATAATAAAATACATATGCATCTTTTTATAATATTAACATCAATTTTACAATACAACATTCGGCAAAAAAACAAAATACATAATTATTGGAAAAGGTCAAAGTCGCCTAACTTCAGCACTTAACAACTACGTCCAAAAGCTTGCCTGTACACTGACGGACCATCAACTAAGGGTCGACGACTTCATCCGACGACATTCCATCGTCGCCAAACCCTAGAGGACCATCGAAACCTCTATGCGGTCCAACTAACTTGCCCTTGATATTCACATACCAAGCTACATAACTATGGATTATATATTCTGGTAAACCCACGTTGACCCATAAAACGGTAGCACACCTAGTATAAATCACTGGTGATCCAGGTACAACAACGTCTTCATAATTATAATTAAAAAACATAAGAGCTCTAAAACGCGGCGACGGTGAGGGATCCATCCTACATATCTGAAAAATAAGGAGTGAGCCGAGGCCTAATAATTGAAATCTCTAAGTCTAAGATAGAAAATTCACTCACCACTCATGTCACTCCGCCGAACCCCAATGGGCTCGCGGCATCCACACGGCGGTCGTATTGAACGCGACGTCCCATGATGCTTTGCCAACCCAAACGGAACACGTGAAGACAAATGCAAGCGGAAGCGGAAATCAAACAACTCAGACAATAAACAATGACAAAAGGGTAGTACTTGAACAAATCAATAAACTCATCTCATTAGCTTGAGACTATAAAATTCATACAATATGCTCCTAGGGTTAGTATCCACCTTCATTATCAAAACGGGACAAGTGGCAGGGTAGACTACGAAATACACAAAAAGGGCTCCACCAAAAGATTCTAAGCCCAGCGCCCAACACTCCTACGGTGCCCAATCTGAATTGGATCTTGAAGACTCCGACTCAATGTCCGAGTTGATCTCGATCGGCTCTTCCTCATGCTCGGACTCCAAGGGCTCTGGCACGGGCTCTAGCTCAAGCTCGGGCTCTTCAAATTCCTCCTCGAGCTTGGGACCTGCGGGCTCTACGGGTTCTGGTACGAGTTCAGGTTCGGGTTCAGGGCCAAGGTCCTTCGGGGATCTTTGGCATTTGAAACCTCTCCGTCAGGAGCAAACGCGTCCTCAGGCTCCCAATCTATAGCATTCTCGTTGCCGTGCTGATGTCCCTTAAAACCCTGGATTGGGCCCAATAGCTTCAACCCATCATGATAGAACCAGGTCAGGTAAGTGTGGTGTTGCAAGGCCTCTAAGCCCACATTTACCCAGACCGAAGTAAGGTGCCTAATGTAAGTCTTGTTTGGGCCTATCGGATATTTGGTCTCCTCATGCACTGTATGCATGGGGACCCCAAAACGCTTAGCTGGCGGCATGCTCAAGGACGGGGATCCGAAAAGGTCTGCACTATAGCATGAATAAATCTCAATAAGTAGACAACCTAAACCCCACCTAGGCCAATGTGTACCAAGACGAGTCTAACATGAGATCTAGCAGTCAACACATTCGTATCCACACAAACATACTTAACTCGTCTTAAAACAAGTGCCAACTCTACATATTAGTTAAATCACCATAATACAACAATAACTCAAGAACGTAATATAAACACTCAAGCACCATAATCACATACAATCACCCAATTCAATCAAACACGTTTCAGCATGCGTGGCCGTAGCAATTATCCATGACCCGCGTCAACACACCTCAGGTCCATTCTCACAGCCCGTGTCAACATGCCTCTGACTTAGCCCTCCGATCAATACGGGCTTAGTATCGCGTAACCATGCCTCAGGACATTTTTCTCGATTCGCGTAACCACGCCTCAGGTTATTTCTTGCCTTTCTAGCCACACCCACGTAATCATGCCTCAGGTTGGCAACCCTCCAATCAATCTGGGCTCAATCCCATGTAACCACGCCTCAGGACATTCCTCATGCATATACACCACAACACAATTCGCCAATACCAATCTAACACGTCATACTATTCAAATCCAAGCCATGTTCACCACATCAGCCCTACTAATCCGACCTTCAAGCCGGCCATATTCAAACACTGATCTCACCTATAAACGCCATTACAATTCAGTCATTGAACTTATCTTGATCGATAACTAATTTAGCATAAAATCACCACCATAATGAATCATAAAACAATCACGTCCAATTAACTAAACTCTACCCAATTTAATCACTAAACCAACACTAATCACTCCTAAACAAATCTAATAATACTCAAAGTACTAAGTAGGGTTTAGGGAGTCACTTACCTAGGTTTGGCTAGGGGAAAAACCGACGAGGGGCCAAAATGGCCCGAGAGAACAATAATGCGGCTCGGCGTGGGCGAGGGCACAATGGGCATGGTGGCCGACCACGACTTAGCATAGCCCTCGGCCATGGCTTGAGACTCTCGGCTAGGCGAGCGGGCGACGGTTGAGCAAGCTTGGTCACGGCCGGGATGACGGGCGATGGTGAGCTGGTCCCGGCGAGCGGTAGTTGCGAGGCGACGGTGTGTGGCTGCTAGGTGGTGATGAGTTCGGCCGGAACAAGGGGCAGTTGCGTCGTTGTCAGACTAGCAGGGGCAACGGTGGCCAGAGGGAGCTAGGGTGGTGGTGGCGAGCTGGCGGCTGTCGGGACAACACGGCGGCATCACAGGTGATGGGGTGAGGCCGAACAAGCCGGCCGGGCAGCCGCGCAGCCGGGCCGCAAAGCGAAAACTCGTTATGCCGAAGGGAAAGAGGGAGGTAGGAAAAGGGTAGTTGAGTCGGGGGAACCGACTGGACGGACGGCACGATGGCTAGGTGATCGGCGGTGCTAGGCAGACGGCTGGTGACGATCGGGCACGGCGAGTGACAGTCAGCAGAGGGAAGTAGGAGCAGACGAGGGAGGAAGAAGAAGAAGAGAAGAAGAAGAAAAAGGAAAGAAAGAAGAAGAAGAAGAAAAGAAAAAAAGGAGGAGAGAGAAAGAGAGAGGGGACGTTGCATGGGGAAAGGGAAATGGATGTGTGACAGGAGGAGGGGACGAGAGAGAGAGAGAGAGAGAGAGAGAGAGAGAGAGAGAGAGAGAGAAAAAGTCAAACATTGCACTCGAGTGTGATCCGATGGCCCTCATTCGAACCCAAAATTGATCCAACGGTCCACAAAAAAAATCTAATTATAAATTAAGAAAAAGGACCAAAATACTAACTAAAATAAGCCCAGAGGAAGGTCTACTAGTCTAAATTCGCACCAAGTCCAAATTTCACTTTTTACTAATCCTAGGAAATATTGACGCCAGTCATCATAATATCGACACCGTCCAATTAAAATCATCACGAAACTCCGAGAAATTCGACACCAAAGTTCGGGCTCTAAATAACGACCAAATTCGATTGAGTCCAATATTAGCGAAATCTCTAATTTAAAAATAACCCAAGAGTGATCAGTTTTGGGTGATATTTTACTATAAGCACACTGACGAAATACAAGCTTTATAAATCCCAAAAATGGGTTGAAATTTAGAATGTCACAACTCTTTCCCCCTTATAAAAATTTCGTCCTCAAAATTTAAAACCCAACCCAAATTATTCGATCAAATGGAGGTATTGATGCCGCATAAGCTCTTCGCTCTCCCATGTTGCACCTTCGATTCTATGATGCTCTCAAATTACTTTGACCATCGGAATTGTCTTGTTCCGCAACACTTATTCCATTCAGTCATCGATCCTTACTGGCCTGTCCACGTACGACACTCTCTCGTCCACATCTATTTCTTCATAATTCAGCATGTGGGTCGGATCCAATTTGTATTTTCTTAACATAGACACGTGGAACATATTGTGAACTTGAGATAAATTTGGCAGTAGTGCGAGACGATAGGCTAAGGTACCAATTCTCTCTAAGACCTCGAATGGACCTATGTACCTCCGGCTCAACTTCCCTTTCTTGCCAAATCGCGACAATCCTCTCATCGACGATACTTTGAGGAAAACGTGGTCCCCCACTTGAAATTCCAAAGGCCTACGTCTCTAGTCTGCATAATTCTTTTGGCGGCTTTGAGCGGTCTTAAGTCTGTCTCGAATCACCTTAATTGTCTCGATTGACTGCTGAACTAACTCGGGCCCGTGATGCTCTTCTCACCAACTTCATTCCAACAAAACGGTGTTCTACAAGTTCTACCATACAACGCATCAAATGGTGCCATTCTGATACTATGCTGATAGCTATTGTTATAGGTAAACTCGACCAGATGCAACTTGTTCCTCCCAATTACCTTTAAAATCCAATACACATGCCCGCAACATATCTTCTAAAGTCTGAATTGTCCTTTCAGACTGGCTATCCATTTGGGGATGATAGGCCGTGCTAAATTGTAACTTCGTTCCTAATGCTATATGAAGACTTTTCCAAAAAGCGGCAATAAATTTAGGATCACGGTCTAAAGTAATCGTCACTGGCATTTCGTGTAGACAGACTATTTGTCGCACGTAAATCTTGGTATACCTTTCCAAGGCGAAGTCTTTTCGTACTGGCAGAAAATATGCTGACTTTATCAATTGATCGACCACTGCCCAAATTGAATCGTGACCACTCTAGCTCGTCGGTAATCCCATTACAAAGTCCATCGTGACGTGTTCTCATTTTCACTCGAGGATTTCCAATGGCTGTAACATTTCACTCGACTTGCAATACTGCGCCTTCACCTGTTGGCACATTAAACACTTGACCACGTGTTTGGCTACATCTACTTTAATGCTGTTCCACCAATAATGCTATCACAAGTTTTGATACATCTTCGTACTACCCGGGTGAATACTTTAATTACTACGGTGTGCTTTAAACAAAATCTCCTCCTTAAGTTCTGCATCATTGGGCACATACAACCGTCCCCGGAATTTCAGAATCCCATCCTCGGGTACTTGAAAGTCTGATTTCCTTTTTATGACATCCATTTTAAGAACCTTCTAAATCTCCGGGTCCATCGATTGTAAAGCCTTAATCTTAGTCTAGATTTCCGAGTCCGGTTCAATCCTCAATGCTGCAAGTAGGCTCAAGACATGAATCACTTCAAACTTAAACTCCGAATCCCAAACTCCCTCCAACAGAGTCCATTCCTTGACCATCATATGCGTGATGCTTGATTTCCGGCTCAGTGCATCGGCTACTTTATTAGCTTTTCCAAGGTGATACAGTATCGCAATCATAGTCCTTAAGGAGTTCCATCCAACGATGCTATCTTATGTTCAACTCCTTTTGGGAGAATGAGTACCTTAAACTTTGATGGTTCGTATAAATTTGAAATTTTTCCTTACACAAGTAGTATCTCTAAATTTTAAGAGCAAAGATAATCGCGGCCAATTCCAAGTCGTGAGTCGGATAATTCAATTCATGCGGTCTCAATTGTTGCGATGCGTATGCCACTACTCTTCCATATTACATTAGCACGCATCCCAATCCCTTTAGTGACGCATCACTATAGATCTCATATCCTCTTGGACCTGACGGGATTGTCAATACTAGCGCGGTCGTCAATCTCTGTTTTAACTCTTGAAAACTCCTTTCATACTTATCCGTCCACTCAAACCGTGTCAACGGTGTCGCTAATGCCAAAAACCTCTCTACGAAACGTCTATAATATCCTGCTAGACCCAAGAAGCTCCGAATCTCAGTTACTGTTGTCGGTCTCGGCCAATTCGTGACGGCTTCGATCTTCGTTGAATCTATTGTAATTCTTTCCCCGGATACCACATGTCCTAAGAATGCCACTCCATGAAGCCAGAATTCGCACTTGCTGAACTTAGGGTAGAGTGTATGTTCCCTTAAGGTCCGTAGAACTTTTTCCAACTCATGCTTGGCGGAACTCTTTGAATATACCAGGATATCATCTATGAACACGATTACAAACTGATCCAGAAATTCTTTGAATACCTTATTCATCAAATCCATGAAGGCTGCAGGGGTGTTAGTCAATCCAAACGGCATCATCGTAAACTCGTAGTGTCCATATCTCGTTCTGAATGCCGTCTTCGGCATGTCCTCTTTCTTAATCCTCAATTGGTGATAACTTGTCCTCAAGTTGATCTTAGAAAATATCGATGCTCCTTGCAACTGATCAAACAGATCGTCTATCCTTGGTAGTGGATACTTATTCTTAATGGTCACCTGACTTAATTATTTATAGTCAATGCACAACCTCAAAGACCCATCCTTCTTTCTCACAAATAACACTGGCACTCCCCATGGAGATGCACTCGGGCGAATAAAGCCCTTATCTAGTAACTCTTGCATCTGAACTTTCAATTCCTTCAATTCTGATAGTGACATCCTATAGGGCGCTTTCGAGATCAATTTCGTATCGGGGGCCAACTCAACCACAAACTCTACTTCTCTATCAAGTGGCAATCCCGACAATTCCTGAGGAAAGACATTGAGGAAATTGCGCACCACGGCTATGTCTTCTAGCCTCGGCTCTCTAGCCGTCGAATCAACTATATTCGCTAGAAATCCTTGGCACCCTTCGTTCAATAGCTTCGTCACCTCAAGTGACGAAATCCAAGGGATCGAGGTTCCTCCTCAGCTTCCTACAAACTCTAATCTAGGATGTTCAATCGGATTAAATTAGATCACCCTGTTACTATAGTCCATTACAGCTTTCTATTTAACTAACTAGTCCATATCAATAATCACATCAAAGTCTTACATAGCTAAAACTGATAAATCTATCTTTCCTTCCCTATCACCAATCGCTATCTTACAATCAGGGTATCCAAATGCAATCAGCACTTTATCATTCAACGGAGTAGTCACACGCAGCATAACTTCAAGTGATTTTAGCTCAATTCCGACAATCTAACGAACTGCTCAGATATAAACGAATGCGATGCTCCCGGATCAAATAAAGCATATGCAGCATGATCACAGAGAGAGACCGTACCTATGACCACGCCAAGCGTGTCCTTAGCTTCCCTCCTCGCCATTACATACACTTGTCCTTGGGCCGGCGGCCTATTCTGATTGGCAGGTTGGATAGCTTCGAACTGATTTTCATTCCCAGGCGACGGTGGCAATAGTGCAGGCGACCTAGCCTGCCTATTGTTGAGGTAGTTCTTCATCTGATAGCCCCTTTCGCCGCATCTAAAACACGTTCCGCCCTTATTTGGACAAGATCCATTCCCATGTCTCCCTCAACATAACCTACACGGGGCATTCTGAAAGCGATTCGGCTTCCCGATATTTCTTTGCATAGGGGGAACAAAACGATATTTCCTGTTATAGGTCTCTTCCCAAAACAACGTTTGTCCCAAGCCGAGGCCTGCCGCGATCCAGAGGTGACAGCCCGATCCATCAAATCACGCTCAATTACCTGAGCCCGGTCATAAATCTCATGATAGCCCCTCAAGTTCAGTGAGATCATCTGACTGTAGAGATCTGACTTCAGTCCATCTTAGAACCTCTTGGCTTTGTCCACTGGGTCCTCTACCATTCTTGAGGCAAACTTGGACAGCCTTGCGAACTCAGCCTCATACTGATCCACCAACATCTGACCTCGGCGAAGTCTCATGAATTTAGCCAACTTTTGCTCTTGGGCACTTTCTAAGAAATACTTGCCATTGAAAATCTCGATAAAATAGTCTAAGTCGGGGCAATACCAGCGGGAAACACTTGACCTCTGGTGGCTCTCCACCATTCACTTGTATTTTCCTGAAGCTATTAGACTGCCAAGGTTACTTTCTCCTCTTCAATGCATCCCAGCCCCTCGAAAGTTTTCTCTAACTTTTCTACCCATCAAGGTGTAGCCTCAGTATTACCTCTACCATCAAACCTTGGAGGTTTCAACTTCAAAAATACAAATTAAACTCGATTTTGATCAAATTTTCAAAATTAAATCCCAAAATTGAATTCCTCATAACATTCTGAACCCAAATTTGTGATTTTCTTCAATTTTTGTCGAAATCATGTCCTAGATTTTTAACTTTTTGTAATCGAGTTTTTGGGGTTTTGTTCAATTCGATGTACTAATGACCTGATTAGACAAAATTGGTGCCAAAATTGAATTACACACATCTGATTAACCCTATAAATGATGGTCTCATGGTTCGACAATTTCATATTGGGCACGATTCGATTTGGACTCAAAATTTTTAATTTTTAATTTTTAATTGGATTTTGGGGTTTTCTGATTTCTTTGACAAATTGTGCAATTGAACTGACCATTATGTAATTCAAGGTCCCAAAATCATTTGTTGTGAACATACTATGACTTAAAAATGACTAGAAAATATTTAATTGCATTTTTGGTTCAATTTGGATTTGATTTTACCCAATTTTGGGAAAAACACATATCAAATTGAAATTTTTCAAAATTGATGACGCATTAATGAAATTGGTTTTAAAATAAGACTAATGAATATTTTTTATGGAAATTTTTATTCCATTTGCTATTTTTCTTGATTTTCTCACTTATTTTGACTAAAAGAAATTAAAGAAAAATGCAAGAAAATGCTAAAAAAATTATTTTTGGTTTAGAAATAGGTTTCTAGGCTTGGCCAAGATTCCTATCCATTATTCCCATTGACTCCGTTGGCGAAAGAATAAAGGCCTCGATGGTCTGCAATGATAGCAACATTCCGCTCTTTAGCCTGTCTACCCATTAAAATCCCGACTTCTTTCGGTGCCCTCGAATTCCATCCACCCGGGGACCCTCCACAACTCTAGCTGGTGGGGCTACACTACCTCGACCTCGACCTCTTCCTCGGCTACTCATTCTCACGGGATCTCACACTCGCCTACTTGCTATAATTCCGCACAAGAATTAAAAACCTAGGCCAACTATACCAGTCTAAAGCCCTAGACCACAACAACAATTCACTAAGCAGGTAGCCAATTACAAACAACATACAATCACAATCGACAGAGTTCGTGCACTTACCTTAAGTCTTGACGCACCTACACCTCACATATTATTGCATAAAATCACTCAGTAATCACAATCACACACTCTAGGCTACGCACGACACACGAGTCCCCCTAACTAGCTACCCCAAAGTTATCGCTCCTTATCACTCCAAGTTTCGATCAACTTGGATCAAGCTGACCTTGCTTTGATATTAAATCAATCAAGAGTGTCACGTCCCGAACCCCAACAAGCTTGCGGCACCCCTACGACGGTCGCATTGAACGCGATGTCTTAGGACGCGTCGCCGACCCAAATAGAACACGTGGAGACAAACACAAGCGGAAGCGGAAATCAAGCAACCCAAATAATAAACAATGGCAAAAGGGTAGTACTTGAACAAATCAATAAACTCATCTCCTTAACTTGAGACCATAAAATTCATACAATAGGTTCCTAGGGTTAGCATCCACCTTCATCATAAAAAAGGCACAGGTGGCAGGGAAGACTACGGAATACACAAAAAGGGCTCCACCAAAAGATTCTAAGCCCAGTGCCCAACACTCCTACGGTGCCCAATCTGAATCGGACCATGAAGACTCCGACTCAGTGTCTGAGTTGATCTCGATCGGCTGTTCCTCATGCTCAGACTCCAAGGGCTTTGGCAGGGGCTCTAGCTTAGGCTCGGGCTCTTCAAATTCCTCATTGAGCTTGGGACCCCGTCTGCTATGAGTTAATGCGAGCTCAAGTTCAGGCCGGGGTCCCTTGGGGATCTTTCGGCATCTAGAACCTCTCCGTCCCGGGAGAATGCGTCCTCGTCCCTCGGGGCTCTCAATCTCTGCATTCTCGTTGCCGTGCTGTTGTCCCTCAAAACCCCGGATTGGGCCCACCAGCTTCACCCATCATGATAGAACTAGACCAGGTAAGTGTGGCGTTACAAGGCCTCTAAGCCTACATCTACCTAGATTGAAGTAAGGTGCCTAATGTAAATCTGGTTTGGGCCTACTGGATATTCAATCTCCTCATACATCGTATGTATGGGGACCCCAAAACACCTAGCTAGCGGCATACTCAAGGATGGGGATCTAAAAAGGTTTGCACTACAACAATAAAAATAAATCTCAATAAGCAGACAACCTAAGCCTCACCCATGTCAATGCGTACCAAGACGAGTCTAACATGCGATCTAGCAGTCAACACATTTGTATCCACACAAACATACTTACATCACCTTAAAACAAGTGCCAACTCTGCATATTAGTTAAATCACCATAATGCAACAATAACTCAAGAACATAATATAAACACTCAAGCACCATAATCACGTACAATCAACCAATTCAACCAAACATGTTTCGCATGCGTGGCCGAGCAACTATCCACGACTTGCGTCAACACGCCTCAGGTCTATTCTCACAGCTCACGTCAACACACCTCAGGCTCAGCCCTCCAATCAATCTTGGCGCAGTTCCGCGTAACCACACCTAAAGACATTTCTTTCGACTTGCGTAACCACGCCTCAGGTCATTTCTTGCCTTTCTAGCCACACCCACATAACCACGTCTTAGGTTGACAGCCCTCCAATCAATCCGGGCTCATCCTACGTAACTATGCCTCAGGACATTCCTCATGCACATACACTACAACACAATTCGCCAATACCAATCTAACACGTCATACTATTCAAATCCAAGCCATGTTCACCACATTAGCCCTACTAATCCAACCTTCAAGTCGGCCATATTCAAACACCGATCTCACCCACAAACGCCACTACAATTCAGTTATTGAACTCATCTTTATCGATCACTAATTTAGTACAAAATCACCACCACAATGAATCATAAAACAATCACATCCAATTAACTAAACCCTACCCAATTTAATCACTAAACCAACACTAATCACCCTTAAACAAGTCTAATAATACCCAAAGTACTAAATAGGATTTAGGGAGTCACTTACCTAGGTTTGGCCCGGGGAAAACCGGTCGAGGGTCTGAAATGGCCCGGGAACAGTGGCGAGGGCGCAACGGGCATGGTGGCCGACCACGGCTCGGCACGGTCTGGGACTATCGGCCACAGCCGAGCTTTCAACCAGCCGAGCGGACGACGATTGGGCAAGCTTGGCCATGACTGGGATGGCGAGTGGTGGCGAGTTGGTCCCGGCGAGCGGCGATCATGAGGTGACTACATGCGGTTGCTGGGCGGCGATAAGCTCAACCAGAACATGGGGCAGCGTCACTCCGCCGGAGCAGCCGGGGGCGACGGCCCCGGGAGAATTGGGGTGGTGGTGGCGAACACCACATTAGGGCGGGCATGGGGCAGGAGAGGCGGGGCAAGGCTAGACGAGCTAAATGGGCGGCTCCCAAGAAAGCCCTGCAAGGGCGGAGTTGTTGTTTCGCTACCAAGGGGAAAGAGGGAGGGAGGAGAGGGCTAGTTAGGTCGGGGGAGCTAGCTAGACGAATGACGTGATGGTTGGGTGATTGGTGGCGCCAAGCAGACGGCTAGTGACGGTTGGGCGCGGTGAGTAAAGGTCGTCAGAGGGGAGCAGGAGCATGAGCAGGCGAGGGAGGAAGAAGAAGAAGAGAAGAAGAAGAAAAAGGAAAGAAAGAGGAAGAAGAAGAAAATGGAAAGAAACAAGAAGAAGAAGAAAAGAAAAAAGGAAGGAGAGAGAGAGAGAGGGACGTTGCATGGGGAAGGGGGGATGGACGTGGGGCCAGGGGGGGACGAGAGAGAGACAAAAGTCAAACATTGTACTCGAGTGGGAACCGACGGCCCTCATTCGAACCTGAAATCGATCCAATGATCCACGAAAAAAATCTAATTATAAATTAGAAAAAATGACCAAAACACTAAATAAAATAAAATCAAATGGAGGTCTACTAGTCCAAATTCACATCCGGTCCAAATTTTACTTTTCACTAATCCCTGACAATATTGATGCTGGCCATCATAATATTAACACCATCTAATTAAATTCGTCACGAAACTCCGAGAAATTCAACACCAAAGTTCGGACTCTAAATAACGGTCAAATTTGATCGAGTGCGATATTAACAAATCTCTAATTTAAAAATAATCCACGAGTGATAAATTCCGGGCAAGATTTTACTATAAGCACATTGACAAAGTACACGCTTTATAAATTCCAAAAATAGGTCGAAATTCAGAATATCACAACTCAACTTGGTATCAACAATAATTATGAGTTCAAGACGGTACAAAATACATGAATAATGATACTACCTTTCCAATCATGACACGTAAATGAAACAACAATAATTTTGCATAAAATCAATCATTCAGGTGAAAATGGATGGCATATTATATTTCATATATATCGCATAACATCTCATCGATTCATATTCATCACTGGTTAGGACCATCTCGATTCACGAGGCATCTTGACTAACGAGGCATCGTCACCACCAAATCATGGGGGGTGAAATCATTCATACTCTTTGCCACGCCTCAGCCCATTCATCATGGGTGTCTTCTTCATTAGTGAGGATAAATACACCACTTGTACATCTGCGTGATTATGGTCGTTTCTCAACATCATACCATGGCAAAGCCATGTCATACCATGAATACAAGAGCCATGTCATCATAGGATTTTATATCATTTCAACCTTGTAGAGAATCGTTTCATACGGTAAAACATCTGGCTGACTTCAGAGTCTTATCCATAGCTCACACAAGGGAATTAGCTCGGTGGCGAATAGGCCGTGGCAAAGGTCTTAATTACTTAATATCAAAGACATACGTAATTAATTACAACGCAAACACATCACGTATTTTCATAATTACAATCGCAAAACAACAACATGTCAATCTATTGTCAATTCACATAATATACAATAAAATCAATTAATTATGCACCTTTCAACATGAGAACTTTAGTTTTCTTTCACCAAGCCAATATCAATTTAGAAGAGCACTTTTGCAAGTTCTATAGCATTTAAATACTACTACTCCATAATTTAGTATCTCATCTAGTTTTTATTTTTTTATTTATTATCTTAATCCCCCTTGATCAAGCTCACTTTTACCACATATAAAAGCAATCATTTCTATGATTCCTAATTCTTGAAATTAGAAAATTATCCTAGTAAAATTTCTCATTTTAAAATTTTACCCCTAATTTTCGATTTTCAACCAATCAAGTCATAATAATTAAATTAAAAAATAAATGAAAATATTTTTGTGCTTTAAAACACACAAACATTTTAATTACACTATAGACACCACATATTTTACAAAATTTTCAAAACTGCCTACTTTTAAGTAATTATTACAAAATTGCTCCAAATTTGCATAGTTAAACATAGGCTAAAGTACACCACAAGTGCCATAACTTGTGTACGGCGATCACTTTGGTGCCATAACTTTTTTTCGGATCACTTTAGTGCCAAGTCGGAGGAAAATAGATCACTTTAGTGACTCCGGCCAAAATTCCGGCCAAAATTCCGGCCAAAACGCTGACTTGGCATTTATATTAAAAAAAATAATATGACTTGTACACGTGGAAATAATATGCCGTTTTAGCCTGCTGACGTGTATTTTTTAAAAAATTTATATTATATTATATTAAAATTTAAAAAAAAAAAAAAAAAAAAAAACCTGCGGCGAGAGGAGCCCTATGCTGCTTTGCTAAGGTGCCACCACCACCGGGAAGGCCGGCGGTGGTGGGGTCCGATGGCCGGCGGTCGCCCTTATTTAATTTTAATATAATATAATATAAATTTTTAAAAAATACACGCGGCCGAGCTAAAACGACGTCGTTTTTTCTTTTAATCTTGTTGGACCTCTCCGCAAGCCGTGGATCTCTCCGGGAAAGCCGTGTCAACGCCCACATCGGTTCCCGAGCCACGTCCGCATTGGCACTAAAATGATCGTTTTTTAAAAAGTTGGCACCAAAGTGATCCAAAAAAGTTATGGCACCAAAGTGATCGCCAGACACAAGTTATGGCACTTGTGGTGTACTTTTAGCCGTTAAACATATGACCTAATTAAACAATTATCTCTAAAAACTAACTTAACCACTTATCAAAGTGAGAATCCACATACTGTCATCAGTCCCCAGAACTTCCAGTTTTTACAGATTCGCCCCTCAACTTTGGTGGAATTACAAATTGCCCCTAAAGCTTATAAACTCATTTTTTTCAACCATTTTGATTTCTATTAATTAATAAAAATTAATAACCCACTAATTAACATTAAAAATCATAAATTAACACTGTTCACAGCCTCTCTTTATTTCTGCAAAATTCGAAATTCTTCCTTACCAAGACAACGAAATTTACCAAAATACCTTTTTTGCCTAATTTTATCATTTTCCCACCTTTTTCATTCAAGATGCAACAAAAGATACTAATAATCTCTCAAAGACATCTAGGCATGTAGAGAACTTGTAATTCAAGCTCAACAATCACAATAGTATAACATACACTATTGAAACTTGCTCACACATAACATAAAATCCAAACTAAATAACAAATAATCAACCAACCAAGATCAAGGGCACTAAATAAATCATTCTAGCTTAGCCTTAGAGTTTTCACTTAGCCAAAGTGAAATCTTCAACAAAGCAAACCTCTAACCACCTTGAAAACAAAAATAGATACTAAAGATTAACAAATCTTATTCTTGTGAAAACAACAAGCATATTTGATAAAGAAAAAGGAAAGGAAAATTCAACAATATACATTGTCAAGAAGCTAGTTTGAAAGTGAGCTTGAACTTTGATATATATATATACATATATATATACATATATATATATATAAAATAGAGAAGGGAACTATATAGAAGGTCAACTCAAAGGATGGTGGGATAACTACCTGAATGAAGAGCAAAGGTCTCAAATCCTAAATGCTTATAAACTCGATCCCTTTGGTCAAAATATTCTTGACGAAAATGAAAATCCCATTCAAGATGCTGTGAATACTCTCATATTCTCCATATCCCAACATTTCCTAGGAGACTCTTCTCATATTCTCGACAAAAATCAAGATCTCTTGTCCAATATGAAATGTAGATCTTTAGGAGAATTCCGAGAATACAAAGAAGTATTTTTGCAAAGAGTCTTTCAAAGGTCAGATTGCAATCAATCTTTTTGGAAAGAAAAATTTCTTGCTGGTTTACCAAAACTCATAGGAGAACAAGTTCGCAGTAAGATAAGAGAAGAATATGGAAATCAAATTCCATATGACCATCTTTCTTATGGTGAATTAACCTCTTATATTTATAAAGTAGGAACACAATTGTGCACTAATATTCGTCTCCAAAAACAAATCAAGAAAGAACAAAAACTTTCTAGAAAAGGATTAGGAGAATTTTGTGCCCAATATGATCCATCTTTTCAGTCTTTTGAAAAATCAAAGTGTTCAGGAAAATGTACCTCTAAAAGAAAAGAACACAAAAATTTTATAAAAACCTTACAAAAGCATTACAAAAAGGATTTTGATAAAAGGACTTTCAAAAGGAAAGAAAAGGATATTTCTGAAAAACCCAAAACCCAAAAAATGTTACTTGCTATAATTGTGGCAAGAAAGGCCATACTTCGATTTTGCAAAATTAGCAAAAAGTTAATGAATTAGATTTAGACGAAGAAACTATTAATCAACTTAATCAATTAATGATTGAAGTTGATAGTTCTTCCGAAGAATCTGATTTTGAAGAAGGATTACAAGTTTGTGATTTAGAAACCTCTTCTTCATCAACTTCAGAAAGTGAAGAAGAACAATCAAATGATTTTGAAATAAATGTCTTGACAAAAGAAGAAGAAATTCTTTTACAAACTTTTGATCAGATTCCTGATCCTGAAACAAAAATAAAATATTTGAATAATTTTCAAAGACCAAAACCTACTGTCCAATCCGATAATTCTTATAATATTTCTACTATCCTTAACAAAACTAGAAAAGCAGTTTCCAAACCAATTTCTATGAGTGATCTTACTCACGAAATCAATAAACAAAAACAAGAAATTCAAGAGCTTAAAGCGGCTCAAATTTCTATAGAAAAAGACATTTTAGATATTAAGCTAAAATTCCTAAAAGAAGAAAGGGTAGAAGACCCTGAAGAAAATGATATTCCTCAAATTTCTTCTTCTGATACAAGCTTTCTTTTAATGCTTTCTGAGATAACCACTAGAAAATGGATTATCGATATTTCTATCAGAATCCAAAATGAAATTATTTTGGAAACGACAGCCCTTTTTGATCTTTGGTGCAGACCTTAAATCTGTATAAAAGAAGGTCTTATACCAACCAAATATTTTGAAAAAACTTCCCAATCTCTTAAATCAACGATCTGGTGATAGATTAATTATTAATTACAAAATCCCCGAAGCTGAGATTGTGAAAGACCAAATTTCTTTCAAAACTCCTTTTCTTCTTGTTAAAAACATCAAACAAAATGTTATTTTGGGATCACCTTTTATTAATTTGCTTCAACCTTTCAAAGTTACTGAAAAAGGAATCGAAACTGAAGCCTTAGGAAAAAGGATTTGTTTTGATTTCATTTCAAAACCTCAAACTAGAAATTTAAATACTCTCCAAGAACATTCTATTTCTGAAATTAATTGTATGATCCAAGACAAAGAAACTCATCTCCAATTTCTTAAAGAAGATCTTGAATACAAAAGGATTGATAAAAACCTTTCTGAAGCAAGTCTTCAAAAAAGGATTTCTAGTCTTGAGAACCAAATAAAAAATTCCATATGTTCTAATATTCCTAATGCTTTTTGGTCTCGTAAAAGCCATATAGTTGACTTACCTTACGAACCAGAATTTTCTGAGAAAAACATTCCTACTAAAGCCAGACCTTCTCAAATGAACCATGAAGTTCTAAATTTCTGCCAAAAAGAAATACAAGAACTTCTTGAGAAAAAACTTATTAGGAAAAGTCAATCTCCTTGGAGTTGCTCTGCTTTCTATGTCAACAAAAATGCTGAACTAGAAAGAGGAGTTCCGAGATTAGTAATAAATTATAAACCTTTAAACATTGCTTTAAAATGGATAAGATATCCAATTCCTAACAAGAAAGATTTATTGAATAGACTTTATGATGCAAAAATCTTTTCAAAATTTGATATGAAATCAGGATTTTGGCAGATACAAATTAGTGAAAAAGACAGGTATAAGACAGCATTTACTGTTCCTTTTGGCCAATATGAATGGAATGTTATGCCTTTTGGATTAAAAAATGCTCCTTCTGAATTCCAAAGGATTATGAATGATATTTTTAATCATTGTTCTGATTACATTATTGTTTATATTGATGATGTTTTAATATTTTCTACTTCCATAGAAAAACATTTTAAACATGTCAATCATTTCATTCATGTTGTAAAAGAAAATGGTTTAGTAGTCTCACCTACTAAAATATCCCTTTTTAAAACAAAAATACGATTTCTAGGACATTACATCCATCAAGGTACTATCATACCCATAGAAAGATCAATTATATTTTCTGAAAAATTTCCTGACGAAATCAGGGACAAAAACCAGTTACAAAGATTTCTTGGAAGTTTAAATTATATCATTGAATTTTTCCCTCGCATTAACATTATTTGTAAACCACTTCACCAGAGGCTCAAGAAAGATCCTCCCCCATGGACTCAGGTCCACACTGATATTGTAAAGAAAATCAAACAAACTGTTAAAGAAATTCCATGTTTACATCTTGCTGATCCTCACGCTTTTAAAATTGTTGAAACTGATGCTTCTGATATTGGTTATGGAGGAATTCTTAAGCAATCTAAAGACAATAAAGAACAAATTGTTCAATTTGTCTCTAAGCATTGGAACGATTGCCAGAAGAATTACTCTACTATTAAGAAAGAAATACTTGCTATTGTCTTTTTCTATCTCTAAGTTTCAAGGAGATCTTTTGAATCAAAAATTTCTATTAAGAATTGATTGCAAATCTGCAAAAGATGTTTTGCAGAAAGATGTTCAAAATATTGCTTCCAAACAAATTTTTGCGAGATGGCAAGCTATCTTATCAATTTTTGATTTTGATATCGAATTCATAAATGGTTCTTCAAATTCTCTTCCTGATTTTCTCACAAGAGAATTTTTACAGGGAAAATGCCTCCAAAGCCTCCCAACAAACCAACCAGGAGAGACAAAGGCAAAGAAATAGCTGAACCACCCCCGGAAAAAAGGTCCCCTGGCCTCACCAACATAAGAACGTGGCTGCAGGCAACTACCCAGTCACCACCAAATTCATCCTTGAATATTACCACCATTTCTGAACAGGCCAAGCCAAACCTTGAATTATCCCTAAGACCCTCTTTCGATATTTCTAATATTTCTCCAGAAGAAGCTCTACAACTTCTTCAACAAGCCTTTAATAGTCCATCACAATCATCCACAGCAATGGTAAGTCCTGACCCTATTGCTACCCAAAAACAGTTGGGAAAAAGAATTTCTAGCGAGGTGGTTATTCAATCGACAATGTCAACCCCTCCAAAATCAAAATTTTATTTCAAAAAAGATTTTGCAAACGTATGTAACACTGAAGAAGGATTTTTTGATCAAAATCCTATTGAATTTGCTAAAAACATGTTTTCTGAAAACTTTTTATACACCCCACATGATGTTTACAAAACCATTGAGTTTTATGAAAGAATTTTGGTAGAAACAGAATCTATCACCATTAGACATTTTTCAGACAAAGGACACATCAATTACTCAAAGGCCATCATTCATAAAGTTATCCATCCAAAAGAATGGAAACCAAACCCTTGGTCTATGAGAAAATTCAATATCAAGATGTCTGATTCACTTCCATACAGGACATCATACTCCTATTTTGATTATAAACAAGCCTGGTGGAATACTTTCTGGAGACAAAACCCCAACCATACCCATACATGGCTTTTCTATTTTGAGAACCTCAAAATAACAGGAGTCCCTTACTGGTTCTTCCAATGGTGGGTACATTTTGGACCTATCGAGGAAATTCTTCATCCAAAAATCAAACCTAGTTATCCACATTTCTGTGAAAGATTCAATAATCTTGCTCCTCATGAGAAAAGATTCCCCAGACTCTTGCTATTTTTCTACTTCTTTGGAGTTTCATGGGTACTAGGATGGAATTTTGATTATAAAAATGACATCCTTACGGGCATCCCTATTTTGGTAAGAAGATTCAAAGTAAAATGGTGGGATGGCTTTAAATTTTTTTGAGAGTATCCATAGAGGCAATCGACAAATTTCTTGTAACTAGACAAATTGCTCCCCGCCTCTCCTCTTGGAGAAACTACACCATTTCTTCATGATAGAGGATTTGTTCTTTTTCTAAATTAGCCTCGCACAATCCCACCAACAATTGGCGGGAATGCTGAGTATATTTCTGAAAAGAAAAACAAATCTTTGTTTTAGATCAATTTTATAAGTGGAAATTAGACGATGGACATATCATTGAGTCTAATCATCCCCCTCTTAGGAAAATCAAAATTGAACATCGAGAAACTGAAATAACGGCTTCTCCTTTCAAAACAGCCTCAGAAATAGATGGCATAGGCATCAAGAAGATTGTTGAACAAAATAATTTTTCAAATCAACATCTTTACACTATAGGAAAACAACTTGATAGGATTGAAAATCTTACTCAAATTAGTTTTCCATCCTCTTCTATAACGATTGCAAAAAAGGATTTAAAACCACCGCTATTTAAGAATTTTTGAAATTCCAAAAATCCTAGCCTTGATATATATACATATATATATACATATATATATATATGAAAGAAAGCCGAAAAGAAAATTTGGTCAAGAAGAAGAAGGATAAGAAGAAGAAGAAGAAGAGAGTGGTGCATGTGAAGAAGAAGAAGGAGAACAAGAAGTGTTCTGTAGCCCTTATCTCCCAAAATTTTACCATAATTAAAAGTATTTTGGGATCACATTAATTTACTTGGGTTGAAGACTATAATGATAAGTAACTATAGTTATATTTAGATAAGAACTTACTAGGGTTAAAATGTAATAGGTTATGCATGATGTTATAAATTTAGATTTCCAAGCATTTCAATTAGGCATGTGACAAAATAGGGTGAAAATTACGACATTTATTCATGCTAATATAATGATAAATAGCATAATTTAATTGAATAGAGGAAGATATTAAAGTATTTGGGTATATACTATACATTGCAGTAAATAAACGGAGAAATCGGTATTCATTTGAAATGCCGGTAAATCAGAAAATTTTTTTGAAACCGCGATAATCATAGATAAAATATAGCATAGAAGTAGCACCTTAACTCAATAAATTTTTAATGCTTGAAATTCATTCGATACGTAATTTGGAGCGTATCGGTCTCCGTTGACAATTACTAAACTAATTTTATTACCTTAATAACTCTCACTACTAAATATCTTAAGTATTATAAACTACAAAGAAAATTTCGGATGTCACAAGCATGCCCAAATAATGTTTCCATATATAGAATAGGATAAAATTTCCATAAATACATAAATTCCTAATCAAATTAAACCGAAAAAGAGAGAGACAAATATGGTCGCCCAAAGTGTAAAACTCTAGGTGGACCCCACAACAGAAAAATCACTTTCATATATATGCTCAAAATTTGTTTGTCACGACTTAACCTCCTGCGGTGCACCACCTAGGGGATCGGCTAATGGATTATTAGCTCGGGCCCTCCCAAGGCTATTAATTTGTGACTTAGGGTTAAAGTTTTTAACGTGCAAATATTTTCATGTCACGCCCCGCACCCTACGAGCGCGCGATCATCCTTCGATGGTCGAACATTGAATGCAACGTCCCAGATACGTCGCCAACCCAACCCAAACATCAGAGATTAAGCACGCACGGAAACAAATAGAAACAACCCGGACAATTAATAATGACAAGGGGTAATAATAGCACAAAATAATAACTGTAAATCCTACACTTAGCAGATACATACGACGTCCACAAAAGATAATCCCTAAGCTAGGCCACAATAACAGAACCACATTCCTCAAAAGGGACAAAGGTTCGCAAACTTAATTCCTCTACAAAGGGGGACTCAAATGCCGAGTACTTGACCCGTTCTCGATCTCCGAGATACTCTTGCAGCGTCTCCAATCACTCATGGTCGCGGATCTGAAATGGTTATATAATAATCGTGAGAACAAGTCTCAATAAGCAACCCCCTATACCCCACGTAGGCCAATGCGTATCCAGATAAGTCGTACATGCAATCTACCCTATAACATATAAAATTTGCATCGTAGTACTTACCTTGTCACCAAGCCCATGCTAGCTCTGCACGTTAGTCATAACGTGACCACGCAATAATTGTAATTCAATAACACATCACAATCGCTCAAATACCAACCACACTTACACTCAATCAACCCAACTAATTCAACCAGCCAATTCAATCACACGCTTAACCAGCCAATTTAGTCACACGCTCAATCAGCTATTTCATTCATATGCTCAACCAGTCATTTCAGCCACACGCTCAACCAGCCATTTCAGTCACACTCAAATTGCATGCGTGTCCGAACATCTTTCTCACGACCTGCGCCACTGCGCCACAAGGCCATTCTCACAGGCTCACAAGCCACACAATTCGATCAATTCCAATGGTTGCCGTCAATACGTCCCAAGTCATACCATTCACTCAATTCCGCTGACCGCCGTCACACGTCCCAAGCCACACTATTCACTTAATTCCAGTGGCCGCCGTCAACATGTCCCAAGCCACACTATTCAATCAATTCCAGTGACCGACGTAAACACGTCCCGGTCCAATCACACCTTTAATGGGCCACCGTCAACACGTCTCAAGGCCACATCCAATTGGTAAATTGGCCATTCATGCCTTCACATGGACCGCCATCAACACGTCCCAAGTTTGTAGCCCTCCGATCGATCGGGGCTTAAAATCGACAGGCAAGCACGCGCCATTCAGTTCAATCAATTTCACACCAATTACATCAAACAACCCATGTTCATAACTCGGTCCAATTCACAATTCGCCACCTCAATCCACAAACCCGACATTCAAGTCGGCCACGTACAACCACCCAAAATCAAGCCTATTAATTAATCAAATTCAAGTAGCACAACTATAAAATAATATAATTAAATTAAACACGCCCTAGCCGTTCTAAACCCGAGACAAGTCAATGAAGTACCCACGTACAAATCCGATTCACATCACAATTCATCACACTTGCCTTCAAATCCGTCATTTATGCCTACTACATACGAACATCAAGCCCACCCACGAATGCCACAACAATATTATCAATTAGCCCACCATAATTAGTCATTAATATGCACCCGAAACTATCCTAAGTCCAAATCACAGGCTCACAATTCCGACATTCAAGCCAGTCACAATCACACGTCAATTTCTCTCACACACGCCACGACAATATTATCAATTAGCCCATCATAATTAGTCATTAATTAAGCTCCACAATTCTCACAATTTAATCTATCAATTATGCACGTACAAAAATTGCCCACGATCCATGTTAAGCCCCTAAACCGGTACTAATTATCCCTTAGACAAGTCTAATAATACTCAATGTACTAGGTAAGGTTTAGGGAGTCACTTACCAAGTTTTGGTCCGGGAAAAGTCGGCTCGGGCCCAAAATGGCCCGGGTGAACAATGCGGACTAGGTGCGGGCGTGGGCCACACGGGTGCGCTGGCCGGCCAATGCGGGCGCAATGGCCGATCGGCGTGCCTGGCGCGTGGGCGCGGCGGACGTGCGGCGTGCTTGGGGCGCACAGGCGAGCGGATGGGCAATGCGCCCGGGTGACGCCGGCTGAACGGGCAATGCGCTTGGGCTACGGGCGCGGCACGAGTGCGGGCGCCGCCTTCGCTTATGGGCCGACGGGTTGGCGCAATACGGCCGCGATCGCGGCGTGGTCGACGGGTAACGCTATGTGGGGATAAAGGACGGCGGGTAAGGGCGAGAGGGGAAAGCGCGAAGCTAGGGGCGGGGCAAGGGGGGGGGGTAAGGAGATTGGGTTGAAGGGGCGGCGGCGTGGCGGGCGGGTGGTATCTGCGACGGTATGGGTGGAGGCTCTGATGAGCTGACCGGCGGAAGGGGAAATGGGCGAAGCTGGCTAGGGCTCATGAACCGAACAGGGAAGAAGTAGGGGAGGGGAGATAGACAAGGGGGCTAGTCTCGCGGCCGGGCGCTTTCGACCGAAGCTTACCGGAGACGCTGGCGGCGCTCGGGCGGAGCGGCGTCGAGCGGAGACGGGGTGGAGCGGCGGAGGTGGACGAAAGTCGAGGGGAAAAAAGGGGAGAGCACTGTGTGGCGGGGTGTCCGCTGGGGTTGCGGGCGGTCGGTCGGGCCGGCGCAGCGGGTCGAGTTGGTGATGGCGGGCGCGACGACGGCCAGGCGAGCTCAAGCGATCAGCGACGGGCAGCAGGGAGAGGGAGCAACAGCTGACGCAGAGGCTGGAACAGACGCGGCCAAGAAGAAGAAGAAGAGAAAAGAAGAAGAAAGAAAAAGGAAGAAAAGAAGAAAGGGAGAGAGAGAGGTCGAGGGGGGGGTTCAATCCGTGGGCGTAGAGGGAAGGGACATTGCATAGGGGGGAGGCGTGTGGCAGAGGGGAAGAAAAAGAGAAAGGAGAGAGAGAGAGAGAGAGAGAGAGAGAGAGAGAGAGAGGCGCTGGGAGGGATGGGTGCGCAGGAGAGAGGAGAGAGAAAGAGAGAGAAAAGAAAAAGGAAAAAGACTAATTTTTATTTTCGAGCGCAATCCAACGGACACGGTTCAAACTAAAAATCGATCTAACGGTCCCGATTCAAATTCAGACAATGGTCTAACAGTCTACGAAAAATCCCAAATAATAATATAGGGCGAAAGGCCAAAATAAAATAACCCAAGATACATTATGAGAGAGGTCTACTAGTCCAAATTCGCACCCGGTCCAAAATTTCACTTTCTCACTATTCTTGATAATCTCGACACTGGCCACAATAATATCGACACCATCCAATTTATTTCGTCCCGAAATTCTCGAAAATCAACTGCCAAGTTCGGGGTCTAAATAACGGCCAAATTCGATCGAGTGCGATTCTAGCGAAATCTCAAAATTTAAAACAATAATCGGGAGTGATCAGTTCCCGGGCGAGATTTTACTACAAGCACACTGATGAATTACACGTTTATTAAATTCCAAAATTGAGTCAAAATCCGGGATGTCACATTTCATGCTTAGAGTTGCCACTAATCTATTTGGGATAGGTTGATTAGAAACCTAAATAAAACATAGGGAGATATGTTTTATTTCTACAAACTAGAGATTCTAAACTCGGAGACTTGATTACTCTAGATCTAGTCTAACGCTCTTTCGGTATCTTTTCTTTTCAAAAAAATGTTTAAGCAGGCAGTCTAAATCTCTTTTATTACCTAAATATTAATATGTGGGATGACAATGCGGGTGCGCAATCTACCAATTTAACACACAATAAGGAAAGCAGTAAATAAATTGCTAGATTATGAGAATAACGTACCTTAAAGTAGCGAAAGCATATGCATTGTTAGATATAAAATCATACAAATAGTCCTACTATGATTTCTAATTAACAAAGTAATCCACTCAATGTGTTATTTAGGGTTTTCTCTTTATTAAGATGAGAACTAACCTACATGCCATGACGTGCAAATTATGACATACAATTAATGAAACCTAACATGCGGACTATATGTCATGCGGCAATGTGACCTAGTTCTAATAACGGGCAAATGATTTATTTTTGGTATTTTTCTAATGAAATTCGGAATGAATAAAGTGCCTAAATTAACATGAGATCTACCCTATAAAAAAGCAATTTTATTTATTCTAAAACAGCTTCTTTTTTTTGGTTTTTTTTAAATTCCGAATTAAAAATTACTTAAATTAACTTGCAATTTATCCTAGAGATGATAATTTAATCTATCCTAAAGTGATTCTTTTTGGGTTATTTTTTATGGAAATTCGAAATTCTAAAATACCCTAAACAATATATTAGGATTAGAATAACCCCCAATTTAAACTAGGAAATAAATCGTCTTAAGTCCCAAAATAATTATCCTATCTTCTTGATTTATTTGGGATTCCCTGGAAATGCAAAACTTCTAATTTAAATCCTAACTAATATATTTTTTGGATTTTCTATTAAAAAGAAAATAAATCACACACAAGATAACAATCATAAACCAACCATCCACGCGATTTGCAAGATCTTTTTTATCATATTCGAATTAGGAAAATGAATCGAACTAACGGTCATATCTATATGGTTATAGATATTGACGGAAAGCCGACTGTTTGAATTTGGAAAGCATATATGATCTACTATCGTATCTAGGGAGTTATGGATAGGATAACAATCTTTCTGTACCGCCGCATATCGTACTTTAGGGTTAAGGTCAAATAGTTGTCAAGATACGTTGGTGAATTAGGAAAAAGTCCTAATTTGGGGTATTACATACATTATCCTAATATATCTAGTGATCCACAGAATATTTGCAATATATTCAAATACCTGAAAATTAGGAAATAAAATATTTAAAAGAAATATTTTGATAATAATTTTACCTAATTCGCGGATAACTTCCAAATTTGAACTCGGATCGAACTTGGGCTTGCGGATCACGGGACGGATTGACTGATGGTGGGCGGACGGCGGGTGCGACGGCGACGATGTGGTGGCGCTCCGGTCAATCTGCAAAATAGAAATACCGACCACGACGGTGTAGGGACTCCACGGCCACGAAAGCGATAGGGAACACCAGGATTGATTGGGGATGGCGTCGGGTGGTAAAGCGAAGACTGTTCGCGGGAGTTGCTAGTCGCAGCGTTGTCACGGTGGCTTTGACTTGCGAATGGAACTTGATGATGGAGAGCAACGGAGACGTTCTTGATTTGCAGTTGTCACGTTGCTCACTCAAACTGAAATCTCCAATTGCCACCTTTTTTTTGTTGCTTTTTCTTCTTTGGAATTCCCTGCTTTAGATCACGTGGCCATGAATTTCTTTGACTTCATGCTCTTGACCTTGGCTGACAGGTGGTGATAATGGAATAAAATCCACCCCTTGGACTCACGGCCGTCAACCTTCAGCTTGGATAAATCAAATTCCCGATGATGCTTGCTGGTTGGAGACACGAGCGATCGGACTGGACGTAGTGGCAAGAGGTGGGCGTCGGACTCAGAGATGGCAGCAGATTGGAGGGGTCACAGGCAGCGATGTTGGGCGCGGAGGTGGTGGCAGCGAGGCGGCGCGGTGAAGGCGGTGTGGTCACGAGGCAGCATGACGATGGGACATGCGCGTGCGCGAGCGACTCTCTATTTTACTCTTGCTCTTGCTCACGTGTTTCTCGTGCTCTCAGCAATTGTGTTCCGGAAATTATGAGAGCCCTCTGATAATGAGGCATAACGACATATTTATATCGTATACCTAGGTTAATTAGCTGGGCTTTCAAGACCTAATGGGCTTTGGCTTAGGCTTTATCACTTCATTTTATTTTAATTTTAAATGAGCTGAATTAATCTGGGTTTTTGTCTAATTAAGCTTAATGGGCTAATTTAAGCTCAAATTAAGACAATCAAAGCCTTTTACACTAGAGATTTTTGGCCCCTATACCCTTAGTCAACCGAGTTTCACTCGATGCTCGAGCTTGGTTTACGTGATGGATTTTTAGCTTGCTCGCCACTGCTGGTTTGGTGTGGAATGCAATTGGCCTACATGATCCTAAACTATATGCTATGCAATTCTAATTTTTTTTAGGGATTAAAATTTAATCCCTAATTTTCTATGCAATTAATTATTAAATGGTTCGTCAAAATTTAGATGTTAGCAACCATGAGCTTTAATTTATCATAGTTAAGGTTGAAGTAGCTGAGTGAAATTGTGCATTTACATCTAATATCCGAACGTATCCGATTGCCTTTGACATAACAATGTAATAACTTCAATGTGTATTTATTAACATCTAATTATTTGATTTTGTCCTCTGATCTCTACCCAAAAGAGCAAAGATATCAACTTTGGAAAAGGTTCAATTAAGGCAATATGTATGCCCAGTAATGAAATAGATCAGTTGCTCATCCTGTTAATCAATAAATTACCAAACAAACAACTGTCTTGAGTTCCTTACCAAAAAAAAACAACTGTCTTGAGTTTAGTTCTCATTAAGCACATATTTAAAGTTTTGGGACTAGTTATTTCTTTTTTTTTGGTGATTTTTTTTTTTGTAATTTTCGAAAGGGACGCCTGTTTTGCCTTTTGCAAAGTGGCATTCATGTGGCTTATGACTATGTGATTACTTGCATGTGTATTTATTAACATCCAATCTTGCAAATTTATCTTCTGATCATTCCAACCCAAAAGAGAAAGGAAATCAGATTTGTATGAATTTCAATTTAGACAACAAGTGGGCCTTTCTTTGTGTACCCAGAAATGGCAATAGAAATATATGAGTTCCTCATCTTGTATATTACCAAAACAACAAGTTCTCTAAGTACTCTTCTAATTAGGCATAAAATCCAGTTTCTTCTTAAATAGCCTTCCTTATTGAGCTGACCCATTCATAGTCAACGTACAGTCAGAAAATGCCAATGCTGGTAATACACATTATAAATCAGACCAAACCTCATTCTCTTGCTTTTGAAGGTCTCAGTTCAGTGCAATTGTTTGGAAACACTCTAAAATCTGGTGAGTCCCTCTTACACCTAGTAAAAACCATCCCCATTACTGACCAAGTGAGTTATGTTCTTGATTTTTTGGTCATTATCTCAATCTGTTTAGAGGGTTTATTACAATGGAACAGTAATGCATCAGTGACTTGTTCATTCACGGAGACAGATCTTTTATGTCATTTGTTTCTTAAGCTCTTTGTGATTGAGGTTTGGATTTTTTTCTCCCCATTTCTTAGTCATGTATTAACAATCCAAAGAGTGTGATTTCGGCCCGTTTGGTTCAGCATTTCGGAAAAGCCTTTGGCCAAATGCAAATGTCTTTAGCCTAAAAGACTTTGGGAAAATGCTGAGACTGTTTGGTAAACTATAACTGAAAATAGCTTTGGGGAAATGCTAAACTGTTTGGTAAATATATATTTGCAAAGCTCTTTGGTGAGACCAAATTAAGTTTTTTAATTTTAAAATTTTAAAAATTGAAAAAAAGAAATAATGATAGTAATTTTTATATTTTCGCGTTGAGAGCAATGTAAAACATACATATTGGCATTTATAGAAAAAAAATCACATCCTACAACGTTGCAAGACATTTTTATGTTGCTCCATAATCACATCCTACAATGCAAAAATCTTTTACTGCTCGGGGAATTTGACTAGAAGAAAGTCATTTCATCACAAGACTAACCACTGGAATACATAATAAACATCTATTCCGTATTACAAAATACACAACCCCGAAGCTAAACATGTTGGACCCTCTAGTAGTTTTTCGTCCGCTTAATATTACAAACCTCCTTAACAACTTGGTAAACTCATGGCAATCCTATCACATAAATGTGCCATGTCAGGAGATGCATTATTATTTGAAGCACTCACCCCCTCATTCGCATCATCATGGTCAACTGAATATCCATAATCGGGATCTAATTCTGCTTGTTCAAAATCCATATCAGTCACAGAATTTCTTCACATATAATTGTGCAAAGCCATTATCGCTACGACAATTTGCACTTGCTTTTCGTACGGATAACTTGGCATATGACTTAGAATCCCCCACTTTTGTTTTAATACGCCAAAAGCTCGCTCAATTGCTGAGCGTAGCGATGAATGGGCATGATTAAACACTTCTCGATATCCCGTTGGTGAAGGACCATCTCGAAATTCTGGCAAATGATATCTGACTTCTTTATATGGCCCTAAATAACCCATGGAGTTTGGATATCCGGCATCTACTAAGTAATATTTCCCTACACAAATATATTATAAATTCCATCAATATATGCCACATAGATACATGTATTTATAGAACCATTAAAAATAACAAACCTCGAGGAGGATGGGGAAAATGTGCATCACGTCTTCCAACGGCTTCATAAAAGATACGGGTGTCATGAGCTTGTCCCTCCCAACCAGCCCAAACATAAACAAATTCCATATTAAAATTACATATGGCTAACAAATTTTGAGTCGTCGTTCCTTTTCGACCAATAAATCGAATTTGATCGTACGTAGGTACCACCGCTGGGATATGTGTGCCATCCATAGCTCCAATGCAATCCTTAAAATATGGATAAAATCGTCGGTCTTTTTTGATCTTCTCTGGAACTTCCCTATATTGTCGATCCGTTGGTTGGATCAAATCTTTTCCCATATCACATACTTTTTCTAAAACTAAGCTAAAGTGCCTACTTATGGTTTCCCCAGAGCTCTGAAAGCGCTCTTGTGCTAACCTATTACCTATACCATGTCCCAAAATATGAAGAAACATACCAACCATTTATGCAACATCAGTATTCCGAGTTCCTCTAAGACCATATCGTGTAACTAAGTCATGCGTTAAATTATTAAATACATCCTTATGCATTCTAAACATATTATAGCACCTTATGGGATTAGCATCTTCGCCTATTAACTCTTTTAACCATGCATAACCTGTATATGTCGAGGTCATACAAGGTTGTTTGCAAAGATACGTTGCTTGATAACAAATTGCAGCACTGGTGATTGAGACGAGATCCCAGTATTCCTTGTCCTCTTGTTCATCCATAATGCTTCAAGAAATAAAATATAGATGCGTAAGAGAAACAATGAATAATCTTGATCATCCATGAAGAGAAACAACGTATTAAACATCATACATGCGAACTCAATCACATAAAGAGAAGACAAACTGAAAACAATTCTCACATCAAAACATCGATAGTAATTGAGTTCACAAGGAATGCAAATAAAGATCCATCAACATAAACAAAGTAGCATCACTTTCTTCAAACTAGATAAAAAAAAGTAGCATAACTCTCTTCAAACCTAAAAACAATAAGATGCTAACATCCTATCCGTGGAAACCTGGGTCTCTTGCCAACTCATACTTGAGATACTTGACTTTCTTTGCATCATCCTTTAAGCTCATGAAAACCTGCCTATTGTCTATCCTTTCCTTCAAATGATAGATTGCAAAGTAGTATAACTTTTCATCTTCCACAATCTCAGGTATGGTATCTAATATATCTATTAGGTCCTTGTAAGGACCAACAACATTGGTTGATTGAGATGCAGAAGTGGTTGCGCTCCTACTTTCAACAGTTGCAACCAGCCTATTAATTTGCGTTCCAAGCTCTTGTCTCATGCTGGATTTCTTATCTTTCTTTCCTCGAGCTTGCCTCATTGAAGTCTGTGCTGCTCTTTTACGGCTTTGAGTTCCAACTGGTTCATCAATGGTTTCATCCACATGGCACTCCAAATTTTCATTAGTAGATCCTACACTAACATCGATACTAGGTTGTGTGGCCTCAACATCATCATTAATACACAAACCTTGTCCAAGATTCCATGTGATTCCTCCGGTAGCAACTGTATCTCTGAACATCATTTCTAACTTTTCTTCAAGATTAGGATGGATGCCTTTCATCCTAAAAGGCTTAAACTTTGGATTGGCCTGTTATAATAAAGCATTTGCGTAAGTTGTATTAATGAAGGTGATCCTAATACAAAAGTACAAGAAGAAGTGAGAAAACCTGAATTTTACTCTCCCACCATTCATCACTTGCATCAATGGTTTTCTTCCTTGAATCCCATCCTAGTCCTGTTTCATTGTAAAGCAATGACCTCCATCTTTTCCATTCTTCCTTGAGATTATCCCACTTACTCTTCATTTGAATTTTATCATATTTTTTTTCTGTTAGCTCCTCAAACTTGCTAATTATGGCTGTCCATCCATCCCTTTTGTTGCTTGCAGGACGATTGCCTTTTTCAATTTGTTCAATGCACAACTTACAAAAGATTTCTATATCTTCCGAGCTCCAAAATGCCTTTTCCTTTGATGAACTTGCCATCTACTAGTTAAGTAACAAAACAAATTTGACAGGCAAAAGAAAAAGAGATTAACCATGAAGCTACAAATAAAAACTAACAATGGCAGGCCGAGAAAACATATATGCTATCTAATTCACATATTGGCTCCATATTGCGAACTTAGACTAAATGGATCTAATGCACATGAAATCAGCAGGACCCGAGAGGGAAATAGAAAGAAATGAACCCAAATTTGAGCATTGGAGGATCTAACCGAAAGAAAACCCAAATGGCCAGATAGAGAAAGAACACCAAGAAAATCCCATTTTCAAGCACATATCACATGCGTTAACTGAAGACAAACCCAAATAGAAAAACACCACAGCGAGATAACGAAGTAGAGAAACCCAACACGCCATCCCATTAAACCGAAAAAGGAAAAAGAAAGAGAAACAACACCGCAGCTCCTGCAATTGAGAACCAAACAAGGCAGAGGGAAGACAACGATTGACCCGCATTGCAAGAGCTAGGCACAAATCCGAAACAAGAACCTCATGAGGACCTGAAAGGGATGGCACGCGAGGGATTCCCTTCGGCTCTTGGCCCGATCTGACAAGATCTTTGAACACCCTTTCTTCCACAACTACTCATGCACTAGAAACTCACTGAAAAAGACGAACTTCCCCAGAATTTGCGCTACCTTTTGGGTCATCCTTTCTTACCAATACAGGGAAAACCAAGCAAAGCACATAAGCAATCAAACATATAGAACCGATTTGAGCAAAGCGAATGAACAACAATACTTCTGATAACAACACACTCTCCATCGCTCAAGAACTTCATCAAGAACAACAACAGTAGGCAACGGAATCAAAATCAGGCTTTTACAAGTTATGCACAACACGAAGTTATCTAAAAATCGGAGAAACTACCATACCTTTAGGGAAGAGAGGCGAGCGCGAAGCGGCGAGGGGCGTCGCGAGCGGGGAAGAGAGGCGAGCGGCCGAAGACGCGAGTGGCGTCAGCGAAAGGGGAAGAGAGGCGAGCGATGTTGAGGCGAGCCGCGTTGAGAGCGGGGAAGAGAGGCGATCGGTGTCGAGAGCGTGGAAGAAAGGCTAGCAGCGAAGTGGCGAAAGTGAAGGAAGGAAGAGAGGCGGCGACGACGCGGCCAGCGGCGTGGGTGAAGAGAGGTGAGCGGCGAAGATGATTTGTGGAGAGTGAAATTGCAAAAGGGAGAACAGATGCGAAGAGTGGTCTTAGGGTTTGTTTTAAAAAAAAAGGGTAAAAATGGAAATAAGCTTGATAAATGAGGGTAAAATGGGTAGTTTCGAAATTTTCATTAAACCAGGGAGTTGCATTCCGAGAATGCAACTTTTCAAGGCACCTTTCACCTTGCATTGGCCAAAAGTCCCTTATAGAGCATTGGAAATGCAATTGCATTTCCCCAAAGTGAGTAAAAAAAATTGCCAAACGCCATTTGCATTTGGCCAAGGGACTTTAGAGCCCAAATGAGCATTCCAAATGCTGAACCAAACGGGGCCTTCGTGTTCTTATAATTGGAAGTGTCCTTTGAAATTCAGAAGACGAAAATGTATATATCAAACAAAAGGAGAAAAATTGTATGTTTCACAAAAAAAGAAGAAGGAAAGAGTTGATAAGTTTTCCATGTAATTTTTCTTGATGTCATAGTTCTCTGCTTTTTTTTTCCTTCCTTTTTATGAAAATTGAAAATGTAACAATCTTTCTTTGCAATTTGTGTTCTTTTGCAGTATCTATCACTTCGTTCACTTGTAACACCAGGTATTTTTGTTCCCCTTTATCCCTTATTCTCATTTGTGTGCAATGAGGGCGAACCGTGAGAGAACTTTGTTCATAAATTTTATTGACAAAGTCATGTTATTTATATTTTACTATTACCATATTATATTTCTTGAGAGTAGCTATATATACATATGTTAGATTTATGTGGGAAGAAGGATATCACAAGTGCCAAAAGTTATGTGTAGCGCTTACTTCGTTGCCAAAAGTTTTTTTCAGAATACTTAAGCATCAATTTAAAAAAAAACGATCACTTAAGTGCCAACTTTGGTCCCGAATACTAGAAATCCAACGCGGCATTATTTTAATATTTTTTTTTGTTGACGTTGCTCGCTGAAGATCTAAATTAGCATAGAAAGCCCAAAAACAATGTCGTTTGACAAGTTCACCTACCTACACGACCAAAAACGACGTCGTTCAGCAAGAAAATTGATTTTTCTTGCTGAACGGCCAACAGATTGGGGACGCACAGGGGGGAAAAAGGGTGCATAGCGAGAGAGCGAAAGGAAATTTCTCCCTAGCTTCTTGTCTAGGCGATTCATCAAAACCGCCTCAATGTCCACCGTCAATGAAGTCGATTCATTGAAAAACCTGGCCGCAAACCAGAGGCTCCGTCGTATCCATTCTCGACCGCACACGGTGAGGAGTTCGAATAGCGGTTGGTATTGCCTTTTTGCCGGTCAAGTCCCTCGAGGAGTTTTTGGAGCCGTTTTGTTATGATCTACCCAGAAATCGTGTCTGGCAACTTTCCCTTCACAGGGTATGCGCATGTTTTCCCCTGTTTTGTCGAATCGGTAGATCGAGGCTTGCCGGCCCCGGTTCACACGCGTTTCGAGCCTGCTCATACCTTTCTCTGTGTATTCCTAGTGTTTTTTTTTTCTAGTTATGGCTGGTTCTGGTATAAATTTGCACGCCGATTGCTTTCTGGGTCTCGCCTCGGCTGTTGTACCTTAGGTGTTTGATGAAATGTTTAGGTGAGGTTGGGGCACCTGTTCTTGGTTTTCCGTCCAATCTGGGCATTCATTAATTGCTGGACGTGTTTCTTGGCTGTATAATTTGATATCGCACCGGTGTCTTTCGTGAGTGGTTCCCACCTGCCCATGCCCTCGTCACTCTCTCCGACTCCCACCACACCCGCCTCTACTACGCCAAGCCCTCCACTGCCCCCTCCTTCTCCAATCCCGACCCCTCTTCCACATCCGACTTCATCAGTGACGAGCCCCTCCGATCCCAGGCCCTTTTCACTATGGAGAAAAAAAAGAAAAAAAAAAAAAAATGACGTGGAGGGAGATGAAGAGAAATTTACACATGGAAATGCCAAGTGGACCAATTTTATTTTAAAAAATGCTAGCTTATATTAAAATTTTAATTATAAATGCTATGTATTTATTTTGGCGGGAATTTTTTGCCATTAACATTTAAGTGATCGTTTCTTCTATGATTTGACACTTAGGTGAGCCAGCGAAAATTTTTGACACAAAAAAAGAGTACCGTACACAACTTTTGGCAGACTTCTAGTGTCATTCTTCCTAATCCAATTTTGTTACTGATAACAACTACAAAATTAAGAAGGAAAATTCTATGTGTGAAAATTAAAGAAGCGGATGAAGTTTCTAGCCAATAATCGATGATAAGAACATTAGAATTGGAAATGTCAATTCTGCAGTCCTTTCGTTTCTTTCTTTGATTCCTTTTTCCTTTCACGGAACCTTACCTTTGAATGGAAACACTTCCTTTGTATGGGAACTCAACTTTGAGATCACTTGTGTGTCTATGGTAAACCAATAGTATCTTCCTTTCTCGAATGCCCATATCTTCACTATAGAACTATTTCTTTATGTATGCTTGATTCTTTCAATCAACAATTTATGACTGTCTAAGTACTTTTTCTTTTATTTTGATTTCTTACATAGTAGTCATGAAGTCCATTCATGGATATCCAAAGTTGAGCAAGCCCAAGGTCGTGTCTATAATGGGAGCAACAGGAACCGGAAAATCCAAGCTCTCAATCGATCTTGCGGTCCATTTTCAAACTGAGGTCATCAATTCCAACAAAATCCAAGTGTACAAAGGGCTCAATGTTGTCACCAACAAGGTCACTGAGCTCAAGCGTCAAGGTGTGCCACACCACCTCTTAGGAGTGGTTAACGACCCGGATGCCGACTTCTCGGCACATGATTTTTGTCGCGATGCGTTGATCGCCATCAAGCAGATAACGGATCGTGGGCGTGCCGCAATCATTGCTGGGGGATCAAACTCCTTTATAGAGGCGCTGGTGGACGACCCTACATTTTATTTCAGGTCAATTTATGATTGTTGTTTCATATGGTTGGATGTGTCGCCGCCGGTCTTGAGTGTGCATGTGTCGAAACGGGTGGACAAGATGGTTGCCGCAGGCCTAATAGATGAGGTGCGAGGAATGTTTGTCCCTGAAGCCAACTACTCACGTGGCATTCGCCGTGCAATTGGAGTCCCAGAGATGGACCATTTCTTGAGAGTCGAGAATCGCATGATTGATGACGAGAAACCGAAGGAAGTTTTGCTTGACGATGCCATCAATGAGATCAAGGTCAACACTTTTAAGTTAACTTGTCGCCAAGTCGAGAAGATCAGGAGGCTTATTGAAGAGCGCGGGTGGAACATGCGCCGCATCGACGCAACTGGGGTTTTCGAGAGTTCAGGGAAAGATGTTGAGAAGGCATGGGAGAGTTTGGTGTTGGAGCCAAGCTTGGCAATAGTTGAAGATTTCCTCAAGGGCCATGAGAAATCATTTAATATGCCAAATCAATTTCGTGCAACCTTGCCTCAAGTTCGCATGAAAATGCAGGTGACTAACTAGAGAGTAATACAACATTCTCGTGATCACCGGCATCATTTTCATGCGAGTGCGAGTATCAGAGTTTTTATTTTCATTTGCAATTGGCTATCATATATCTGTGGTAATGTTTTGAGATTCTATCTATCTATTTCCCAACTTTTAAGCATCTTTAGAGCCTATGTATCTCAGAATGGATCACAATCTTCGGAAATTTTATATAATAAAACAACTTATTTTTCCCTAGAAGTAAGATTTACTGTGTATTTTCAGTTAATGGTTTAATCGGGTGTTTCGAAAGGCAAAGCAACTGGTGTTATCCAGGACTTTATCACAATTATGATTATAATATAGACGATGTATACATGGAATATCGGTGAAGGAGTGGATGAATTTGTTTTCCACCTCAAACACAAAAAAATAATAAAAATCGAAGTGCATAATTTGAAATTATTGAATGTTTATCTTCACGCTATAAATTTTGATAATCCATGGACACAGAAATGAATACTCCATTACCAGGAGACAATGAAACAACCTGTAAGTTCCATGAACCGGCTAAGGCCTTCGATCAGTGCAGGTGGTCTTGACCTAAAATAATTTGCCTGCAATTAGTGGGTTTGAACGGATGACTTTGAGTTGAAAATTTCCGGGTCGTCAACTAAATTGTACCAACCCTAGGGTTGACATGCTAAAATTTGAAGATATGGACTCACACAATTGCCCTTGTTATCCCTTTTACGACGATTGCTCGGAAGTGAAAATTGAGAGAGAATGATCAAGGGCTAATTTCTTTGGTGCATCAGTTTTTTGTAATACTTGTTGAGGTTAGTTGGCTTATGGAAAACAGTGGAGGTAGTGTTCTAATTGTTCCTTCGTCAACCTAATTTTGTAACGATGCATCTTTGTTTGTTTATACTTATGATCCAAGCTATTTCATATAGTTTTCATCACTCACTTGATCCAAGATTGCTAGGATGATATTAATTACAAAGCATGACTTTGTGCTGGTTGACGCCTATATTTTGGCATCCCATTTAGGAATAATCGAATAGAAAATTACAGATTAATATTTAATCCATAAAAAGATATTAAAATTAAATTGCATGTAGATATTATAAGAGTTTGCATTTAGTTGGCATTCTAATCACACCGGTGGCGGATGAGTTAAAATGAATGGTTCTGAACTTAATTGGTTGGATTGAGCCCATAAAGTGAAAGTCTGGCCAAAGCCCGTCACATGCTTACTCAGCCGAAATTTGCATCGAGGGTGCTTAATTACATTCTTGTAAAGAAAGAAAGATTAGGGCATAAGATGACAATATTCACGTGGGAAAAAGGCATATTGTATTGAAATATCTTCCTGGAAGTCCAACTTCCTTAGAGATATACACGTGAAAGAATGGACAAAGCTGGAATTCGGATAAAACAAGAAAGAGAACACTGACGATACATTCTTGACCAAGATGGGCGGTTGGGAACGTGTGCGAAAATATTTGTAGTGATTTGCTGAAGATATCCAGCATTCCTTGGGCACTACTTTTCGGTTGCTTGAGGGAATAGGTAAAAAGTGAGTAAGATTTGGAAGGGAGTAAAATGCGGAATTCAGCTGTTTGATGACAATCCAACGTGGCCGAGCTCCTCCTTCTGTGAGGCCGTAGCCTCACTGCTTTGGCGACGAGCGACCTACGACCGACTTAGCTGCTTTCCCTGTCTGGCGGAGAAATTTTGTGTCCATATGGTAATTTTTCCGATATTTGAATTGGATCCAGAATTTCCTATTTGTCAAAAGAAAAAGGGTTAATACTACAAAAAACCCCAAACTAATTTTTTAACCATCAAAGATCCTAAACTGGTGCACATGTGATAAATTTATCTCGAACTATTTTTTTGATCGCAAAAAATCTCATACTAGTATACCTGTGACAATTTTACCAAAAACTAATTTTTTGACCATCGAAAACCTAAACTGGTACATCTATGATAAATTTACCTTCCGTTAGTTTCAATTAAATTTTACTGTCAAATTGCTAAGTTTGATTATATGTGGTAGTTGATGGGTGTACTAGTTTGAGGTAGAATTGTCACATGTGTATCAGTTTATTCTTTCTGACGTTCATCAAGCAGCGTCCAGTGAGCCCACACTGCGGCTGTTGTCTCGGTCCTTACCCACCGCAAGGCTAACACCCCTTGGCCGTGAACTGCTGTGTCCTTGCCGAGCCACCACCGCGGTCATCGTAGCCCGAGCCTATTATGTTGAAGTTCAAATTTGGAAAGTTATTTGCACATTTAGGTAAAAACCTTATTAGAACCAATTTGGATATTTTATTGCTTATTTTGTGCTCATTGTTACCGTACTTTGCATATTCGAGCGATAGGCACAATGTCGATCAAGATTTATCTCCCAATCCACAACGCAATATGATCTTTTGATTCTGTCTATAAGCCCTTAGATGAAATTATTAAATTGCGCGGTTAGAAAATTTATCTTGATCTTTAAGCCCTAAATTTAGGATATTGATTCTATTTTTGCGAAAATAAATTTTAAATTGTTGTTATCTTAAGTGGATGATATATTGCTTATCATTGATTGCTTGCCTTATTTGTAGAAAATACAAAAAGATTGCGTGTTAGAAATAGATAGGATAATTTAGCTACTATTGCATAGTTTAGATAATATTTAGTTATAGTGTAAGGTCTTTCCTCATTGAAATAGGATTTAATCGAAATTATTTCCTAGTGCGGATTGGAAAACCTTCATTTAGGGTAATTTTCATTTTAGCAAAATTTTATTACGAAATTTAAAATTTAAAAACGAAAAAAGAGTCATCTTAGTATAAATTGATAGGATAGATTGCATGCTTAAATTAGGTTATATATTAATTACGAATTTTAATACCAAAGATATCATATGCATTGTAGTTTATGCCATGTCATATTGCTATGTCATGAGCATGCCATGTAGTTCGCATGTCATTTAATATAAACCAATTTAAAACCCTAAAATTCGAATTATCACTTAAGGGCCCAGGGCCAAAATCGTAATTTTTCGGTCTTGGACCGAATTTCTAATTTTCGACCATACTGATCCTAAATATAATTGGCTACACTAATACAACATTGTCCTTGCAAAAATAGTCGTGTACGCTCATGAAATTCGACTCCGAAGTCAGGACTCAATTCCATGATCGATTTCACTCGAAATGCGATTTTGGCGTCTCTCACTAATGGGCAGCTGTTTAAGAGTTACGCGTATCGACCTAGGGTTACTCAAATCATGACGGTCTCGACTTCCAAGAGAACGCGAGGATTTATCGCTAGTTCCGGGGAGTCACGATTGTTCGGAATAAGTTCGGGATCGTTCGTATTTTGCTAGTTTAATACAGTAAAATCAATGACGTTTGTGTCTTCTTGATTTTTTATAAATTTTTTCAGTTCAAATTTGGACATACTTCTTCCATGAAAGTTGCAAAGGTCTTCCATTTCTATTACATATAAAACTTTCAAATTTTTTTTGATATTGATTGCTCAGTGGAATGGGTGTTTTTTGTGGTTCATTTATTCTGTTCCAGTGGGCCAGTTTGATCTGACTTTGAGTGACTCTTTTCCGTGAATACAAAATGATCTGGGTTTTACACTCTTATGAAAAATGTCATTTAAGGTATTTTCTATGATATATTAAAATTTCATAATTTTTCGAAGTCATTTACTATGTTATTGGTCTTGATTCTTATTGTTGTTCAAAACTGTTCCATTTTACCCCTTTGACAAAAACTCATGATTTTTGTGATATCCTAAAAATTCGACCCAATTTGGTGATTTATGAAACGGCAATTTCATCGACGCTCTATTAGTTAATTCTCGACCTGACCCGATCACTCCGAAAATACTAACCAAATGGGAAAGGCTATCGAAGAATTTATTTCTAACAGCCGCCTGTTAGTTCGAGATGTACTATAGCTGCGATTGATCAAGTTCGGCTACGAAGTATGATCTAATTTTGAGTATCAAATGCTTAAGGGTTTCACACTCGAACCATAAGACGTTGCCTTGTAATTTCACGAGTTTTTTGTAGAAAATTTCAATCTCGGAAAAAGAATTACAGAATCGGAAATTTGACATGAAAAATATGAAAGTGAGCTAAGCAAAGCCGTTGGGCCTCACGCCCGAGAAAGGCCAGCCATCAAGGCCTAATAAGAAGAAGTTGACCCATAATTTGGCACCCAAGCAGAGGACAAAGTGGTAATTTGGGAGACAAAATTTGGAAAAAATTACAAAGGAAAAGAGAAAAATTGGAAGATATTTGTGTGGGATCATGATTGACCCCACTTTCTCTTCTCTCTCTCCTCTCTCTCTTCCTCCTCCTTCCCCACTGACCCCCCCTATGCCGGCTGACTTTCCCTACTGACTCACCACCGAACCCACCCACTCCCCATCATTTCCCCCTCTCTTTCTTCTTCTTCTCTTCTTCTTGGTGCTGGCTTCTGTTGTTGCTTCTTCCACTGGCTTTTGCTTCTGCTACTACTTCTTCCGCTAGCTTCTGCTTCTGCTTCTGCTTTTGCTCTGCTGCTGCTGTTCTACCAACCTTGTACTACCCTTCTTGCTTGGTGTTGCTTGCTTAGGCTTAACCCTTGACTAGGCTAAGGGATTACTAATGGACATGTTAGGGACTGATTCATGGTTATGGATAGTTGGTTAAGTGGTTAGATGAACTTGAATTGCTGAATGTTCATATTGATTGATTCTCGGATTCGTTGCTACTATGCGGCTATATTTTTCTATTTTTTTGGAGATCAATGTGAACTGAATTTACCCACCCATCGGTGGTCGCGTTGGTTTGCGCTCAATTCCTTTCACGAGAGGTCCTGGGTTCAAACTCGCCCATCGGTGATTTAAGTGGAGGGTCGTGGTGATGGAATCTTTAGCTAGCCCCCCTCGAGGACTAGTCGGGTATCACCGCTGGTTTGAGCCCTAGCTCGTCAGCTACGCGGACACCTCGGTTATAAAAAAAAATGTGAATGGAATTTGAGAAAGTATTCCGCATGAATATTGACCCTAACATCTTGAAGTATATCATATATTAAATCTGAAATTTTTGAGATCGTTTTGGGGTATTCGAGAGTCCATTTTAGGACCGTCACCACTCTATCGAAATTACTATACACCCGATCGACGTGTCTTTCTGAATTTTTGTAAATTTTTTCAAATCTCTTTTAAAAAACATTCCTTCATGAAATTTGTCAAGGACACTTGTGTCTATGACATATAAAAATTGTAAGGTTTGCCAATGAGATTTTGGTACTAATTGAAAGGGATTTCTAAGGCTGGACGGTCTGCCCTAGTGGGCTAATTTTCTATCCAACTTTGAGTGACAAAAAGGGTTATTTACAGCTGGAATTGGATTTTGTATCCTTCATGAAAAATGTTTATCAAGGTTTTTTCAATGACATATCCAAAATTTAGAATTTTTGAAGTTGAATTACTATTTATTTCAAAAGAGTTTCGATTACTATGCAATTGCCAATTTTAAGCCCGATTCTGTGCAAATCTAATTTCTCTCTCTCGGGAACTTTTCGATATTGTTGTTGCACGTGAGGGAGTGACTGATTGTGAATGTGTGTTCATGGCTTTAATTGGTGGAACCGTGGCGATTTGGTGGGCGTGTAAATTGATTTGCATTGCTAGTGATTGAGCACATTTGAGTGATGTTGGAGCGCATGAATGACATGGAATTGAATGGGTCATGTAGCATGCGTGATCACTTAAGTTCCCCGATGCATCTTTACGGGGATTGAACCCGTCCCCGAGGTGTGTTACGCGAGATGATGCTCGGTTAAGCCGGAAGATCGCCAGCCGATACGCTTTTACGGGATTGTGCCATGGGCATGATGCGTATTACGTGAGTCGTGAATAATTTGAACGGAAGAGTGGGTGTGTATTGTGCATTGGTATATGTAGTGTATCGAGAGATGAGAATTAGTGGTAGTGTTGAATGCTCGTGTGATCCCACGATACCCCGAGGCGTGTTACGCGGGGTTAAGATGAGAATTGGTTGAGTGATTGAATGCCCGTATAATCACATGACACCCCGAGGCATGTGACGCAGGTTATAACCCATCTTGATACATTTTACGCGAGACAATGCCCAATTTATCGATGCGTGGCGAGGCCGGATGCCAATCGCAGAGAGGCCAAATTGATGCTTCTCATGGAATGCTGTCTTGATGCGTGTGACGCGGGATGATGCCGCCACCGATGTAGCGAGCCATATTGTGTTAGTGTACTAACGTGTAAGGCATGTACATGTGCCAAGATGAGGTAAATGCGCCTGTGATTGATGTGGCACATTGTTTGATTGAATTGCCTGTCTGAATTGTCCTGCGGTACCCATTAGCCTAATCGAGGCTTAGGTACTGAGTTATTGAGATTTATTTTCATTGTTGAACTATAAACATTTCGCACTCTCGAGCCTTATAAAGATATGGAAGATCCGGGGACGCTGCCAGAGTACCACGATGACTGATGATAGGTCTAGTCTCCCGTCTTTTGAGGAGCCCTCTTTTGTTTAAAGGAATTAGGCTAACCGACCACCTAACCCTTTTTGTTACATGTGATCTGTAGTTAGTTACCTCGCAGAAGGCTTGCAAGTGTATATGTTGTTACCGATGCTTTGTTTATAAAAGTATTTAGTTGATGTGTTTCAATTGTCTCTTTACTACCCCAATGGATTGTATGTGGTAAGGAGAGTTCAATTGCTTCCACTTGAGTTGCTCTTTGGCTCGTTCGTTTGGGTTGGCGACAAATCCTGGTATGTCGCATTACTTTAACGATTGTGGGCGGATGTTGCGTGCTCGTGGGGGTCAAGGCATGACAATTTTCTACTTGAAAATGATTGAACCATAATCTTGTGTCTATTGGAGATAGAACCCACATCCATTAGGCTTTCCAATGAGGTATGATTGGTCATGATACAATATCAAATGATGGTGTAAATTGGTTAACCTTTGTGGTAACAGATTCCGGAAATTCTGGTTGTGAATAGCTTAAGTGCATTAATGAGGCATCTAATTGTTTGGTGAGACATGACATAATTTCATATGAAAAGTGTGCTGAATGAAATGAGTTATGTGGTCTATGAATGTCATATCATTGCATACGTGTGGTATGCCTGAGATGTGTGTGAGAGAAAGATGTTATGTAATGTCCAAGGCCAGCAAACATTGGAAGTTCAGCTAGCAAACCGAAGTGAATGCCTTGGCTAAATACCAAGATGCCCTAATGGAGTTGGATGCCGTTGTGCTGTGTGCTGGGATGCCACTATGCTTATGCTTGGGATGCCTCGGAGTGAGATGCCTGTGGTCAGTGAACCACCAAGTTCGGACAGTAACCAGAAGATGCCTTGGAGGAGTCGGGATGCCTTATGTTGTGTGCTGGGATGTCTTTATCCTTATGCTTGGGATGTCTCAAGTGAGATGCCTGTGGCTAGTAAGTCACGGAAGTCCGGTTAGTAAACAGGAAGATGCCTCGGAGGAGTCGGGGATGCCCCTATTTTATGTGCTGGGATGCCCCTGTGCTTGTGCTTGGGATACCTCGAAGTGAGATGCCTGTGGCTAATAAGCCATGGAAGTCCGGACAGTAAACCAAAAGTGACATGCATGGACCGACCAGCAAACCAGTTTAACTGTGAGATGGGGTGAACCCTATGACATGACATGAATGAGAAATGAAACATGGGATGCATACAATGCATGCTAGCATTATACATGTGGCTATGAATGTTGCATTCAGATCGTGTGCGTTCATTATAGTGTGCATTGATTGTTTCATGCTAGATGTGTCTTAGGAACCGATAGTTAGTTTGATCGATTGATTTATAAGCTAGTCGTTTCTCTTATTGAGCATTAGCTCACTCCTATTGTTATCTATTTTTATAGATCTTTAGACATGCCTCCAATTCCTGCGTCTCCCATCTCTCGATATGGTGCACCGATAGACTTCGAGGGCAAGGAGTAGAGCTTGGAGGTTGGTGTAGTACATATGGGGGAAACGACTTTTGTTTGTCACAATCGTACCTCTTTGACCTGGACTGTGAGGACGGGTGATGTGGTTAGTGACGGCCGTGGGGTGTCACATAGATGGTGGCTAGGGAGTAATGCATCTTTTTGAATACTCCCAGATTAGGTTCCTTATGTTAATATCGTTCCTATCACCCGGCATATGTAAATAAGTATCAATGAAATGCATGTATGTTTCCCCACATTAGTCAGTGATAATGTTGCTTGCTTGCATAATGACATAAAGGAGACTGAATCGATCCTTAGTAAGTGGCGTCTTTGGACGTCACACTAATTGCTGGGAATAAGGACAATGTAAGTGTCATAATTTTTGCATAGCGCTCACTTAGTACCATAACTTTTTTTTCCAATCATGGAAGTATGATAACTTCCAAAAAAAGTTGACAATGAGGGTCATGAGTTTCAATCAATTACTAGAGTGCCAGGACTTTTAAAAACGTTTACCCAAGTATCAGAAATTCGATGTGGCATAGCACCTCAGATGTACGTTTATAAAAAGTTATAGTACTCAAGTGATCGATTAAAAAGATGGCACTAAGTGATCGGAAAAAAAGAGTTATGGCACTCAAATAAGCGATTTTGACAACAACAAAAAAGTAAGCAGTACATAAGTTTAGGCACTCAAATAATAATAAAAAAAAGGTTATAGCACTCAAGTGAGCATTGTTCTAAAGTTATAACATTTGTAATGTCCTTTTTCCCTAATTAATGTTGACATTTGAAGCACAATCTTATCAGCCTAATTCGCTAGAAAACTTCAAACTTTAGGTCTAGTCCTAATTGCTCAACCTTCTTTTGTCTTGGAAAAAACCTTAAACTTTAGGTTTAATCTCAAATCTTTCATTAACTTTTTATTTGTCTTGGAAAAAAAACTCCAAACTTTAGGTGCAGCTCCAAATCTATCACAAATTTTGTTTTGTCTAAGAAAATCACCAACTTTCAATCTATTATCAAATATACACCCGTGGTCTAGTCCCAACTTGACGTGGCATTTTTCTACGTCAATAACAAATCCACATCAACAGAAGGCGACATGAAATATTATCTCTAAAATGAAATTGTTTTAGGATATAAAACTTAGGGATGACTAACGGCAACTTTTGGACAGAGGACAAATGGAGGTTGATTTGGGATTAGAGTAAATATTGGTGATTTTCCTCTTGAAAAAAAAAAAAAAAGTTGGAGGTAGATTTTGGATCAGACCTAAAATCTGAGGGTTTTTTTTAACAAAAAAAGTTGGGAGTAGATTTGAGAATGAATCTAAAGTTTGAGATTTTTTTTTCAGACAAAAAAAGAAGAAGCTTAAGGCAGAATTGATACTAGATCTAAAATTTTGGATTTTTAGGGAATCAGGCCCAATCTTATCACAGTTTAGTTTCCTACGTCATGCTAAAAAATGTTCATCAAAGCTGGATGAAATGAGACTGACATATGACAGTCAAGGATGGCCATTCTTACAACGGTCGACGTTTTCCCTCCTCAGGACAACCCTCGAGGGATGATAGCTTACAAGGAATACTTTCCTTGATGATTTTAAGTTTGGCGCTAAGATTAAATTGACGAGCCTAAATAAGTGACGTTAACTACGATTATGTGGAGATCATGTCAAAACCTATGGTAAAACTTTCCCTTGTTACACTGACAAGTAGATAGAACTTTGCAGGTATGCCGGCAATTGGAAGTATCGGGTCGGATGGGAAATTGTCAATATTCAAAGTAAAAGCCCTCGTTTTAGTCCTTAGGGAAGTTCCGCTTGTTGATTAAACTAGTCCAGATGACTGATACGAAACTTAACTGTTATATAGAAATTGTCAGGTTCTTTTAGCAGCAAGAAGTAGCTACGACAGACAACACATAAAAGCTGCATAAACCAAATGAAAGACCAGGTACAGAAACCCATCAAAACGAAATAATCCATGAGAAGAAAAAATATCCGGCCAACATTCGTCATCCCTAACAGAGTACTCAAGAAAACTACTGGGTAAATCCAGACAACAACTTGAGACAGAAGGATTTAGAGTAAGACAGATTTCAACACTGTTGATATCAAATAATGGAGAAAGAAATTATAGATTCTGAATTATTCCTCATCAATGCTTGGCAATGTTGCGAGTAATAACAGCTTTGACAGAGCCAGCAATTGGTCGTGGCCGAATGTTAAAATAGGTTGCAGTTGCCAGATATGCACAAACGGAAGAAACGTACACCTTAAACCAGATGGATGAGAAAAATGTGAGATAGGTACATGTGCAGGTCAAGAAGATAACCCCAAAAGCATTCAGAAGGCACTTCGCTGTCGAAAGTTCCTTTTCTGTTCCTGGATTAGGAAAATGGCCCTTGGAATGGAAGTCAGAGAGCAACTGGTCCTTGAAGCAGAATGTGTCCATCAGCCAAGAAGTGACTTCATTTTCAGACGTCGGGATGTCATTGAGGCGGATACGTCGCACGTGCACATGAACTTCTGCGGGGTCGACGCCAAAAGCATTGTCCATGAAAGATGGACAACGGTATTTGTAGCCAATGGTCACATCATAAACTGCAATAGAGGAAAGAAGCTTACTCAAGCTGGAAGAAACAGTAGCAAGGAAAACTTCGACGATTCATTTTCACTGAATTTCTAGTAAGAGTGCTATTTTTGTCTTTCCCTGGAACAATATTTGCCATACTCGTTTCTTCTCACTTAAGCGCAAGATATAGGGACTGTAATTCATGTATTCTCTTTTTCAGTAGTAGAAGAAATCAAGAAGATTTCATCACCTATATCATTCCAGAAAGGAGAAAACTATAATTTCAGTTTTCTTATATTCCATAGGACGAAAAATATTTTGAGAAACCACACGACATACCACCTGATTTTTCATGGCAAATCTTGAAGCAAGTGCTTATTAAGATATAGCTTTTCAAGTTCCACATGGAAAAACTGATGAATTTGTTTCAACATTAGAAAGTTTGACTTGGAAAAAAATGATCAAATAACACTTGCTTACTATTTTTGACTACCGAAATAGAATAGTGCTGTTTTATAAATTTATGTGGAACCTATGAGGTCCATATGGGTGCCTCAGTTAGAAATATCAACCCTCCATCAGTCCAAGCAGATGCAAAAATAAGAGAACCTGAATCCAGAGATGCCCGCAACTCCTGCAAGCATGCATAAAACCCCTTCGTCTTTGGAAGCAGCACATTTTTTAGGATTGGTAGGCCATTTTCAGCAGCATATTTTTGACTTCGGACACACTTCTGCTCACTGCAGTGAACATTTTAGGCTCAATCCACTAGGCATACAAGGATACAGAAAAAACAGAACAAAGTTCTTCTATCTGTGGGCAGAATTTAAAGATCCATTATGCTAATGAACAACAAGACATCTTGTCAAAATTTTTCTGAGATAGCTACAAAGCACAGATGATCCTATTGAGTTAAATATCATTTTATATTAGGAGTTGCTTCTATCAATTGACGTTTGAATACAACTGAACTTGGAACTGGATTATTGGGATTGTGAATGTAACCTCACTTTTAATCTCTTCAGATAAACGAAATTTTATCACAGGCCAAGAAAAAGGGGAAAGTTCAATTAAACAATTCTTGAATAAATTGTTGATACGGTTTACATGATTTAACTAGTAGGTTTAACTGTTAAGTAGGTATATTAGTCACCTCTTAGCAGGCTCAGTGGAAGGATGCAGAGGGTCGGTAACAGCAGATTGGCCACAGAGGAACTTGTGGACCAATATCTAATCATCTCATAGCCTACCAAGTTGTTTTGAGCATAATAAATTTGGGTAACAACATATCAAATCAGAAGAATCGGGACCTCCTCCATAGATGAACCAGAATTCAGAAAACATCTCGAAGTTGCAACAAAAAGATACTCCTCTTTTGATAGGTCAAAAACAAACTAGTATGGGGCACCAAGGGTTGCACACCCCCTTGTTGCTAGGTTACGAGATAAAGCATCTACAATGTCAATCAAAGCATTTACATGCACAAGTTCCCACTATACCAGAAAATGTAACAACTTCAGCCGATCTTCAATAATTACCAAAAGAGGCATCTTCTCTCCTTGGCTCTCTTCTTATGTTCTTTCCAAATCAATAAGAGAACCACAGTAAGGTATGGAAGAAACCCTTCTTTCTTAATGCTAGGCAAATGGGGGCCTTGCAAGCCCATAATTCATGTTCAATAGATCCTACAATCCTATAACTCAAGTTAGCCTGACGAAAGCATAAGAGGTCACCCAAAACAATCTGTCCAAGGATAATGAAGAAGAAGACGTCTCACCATGTCTGCCTCTGCTTTGCAAAGGAAGCACCTATTAACCCACTTTGCCTTTTTAAGGCAAATTTATTAAGGGGAGAATATGTTCCAAGTTGCTTTTGAAGCAAAAAAAACCGAAAAAAGGAAACTCCAGTTGGTACTCTCACTTTCCAATTAACTCTCCAAGGGTCTGCCTTCATTAACTTTTTATATTAACAGACTGCAAGAAAATTTTAGAGATAAAGTTCCATCTTTACAACTATCCTAACACAAAGAATCAGCAAAATTGAGAGAAATCTTTTAATTATACAGAAAATCAGAAAACAATAGCACATATTTTGAGTTCCAAGTCTTGGGTTTGTCTTGAAAAGTCAGCTTCCCAGATGATTCTCCCATCAATGGACAAATACCATTCAAACACAAGGTCCACCTTGTTCCTACCAATACTAAAAGGTCCAGGAAACGATCTTTGGCAGACATATTCCTACACCAAGTGCCAAGCCAAAAGTTTGTCCTTTTCCCATTTCTCCCTTTGAAGATGTATGAAGAAGAAACTCACTTCACTTGTCTCTAATCCGCCTCCTGAGACTGATACCACAAGTTGATCTTCTAATTTCTAGAAATCCAATCAATTTCTTTTAAAGAAATTTTGTGACCAATTTCTTCCAAGACGATCATTTTCAACACTGAAGATAGTAATTCTTTCTCTTCCTTTAAGTATGAATTCATGAAACTCTCTATGTGTAAGGTTACTCTCGCTCTCCTAAACACCTACTTTGATCTCCCTTTGCAAGCTCATTTAAAAAACAAGCGTATCTGGAAGCCTGTTATTTAGAAATTTAAGGAGAGGTCTGGTTTCGGAAAAGATCTTCTCTAAAGCTTGAAGACTGGTCCTTATTAAATGTTCTCTCTCCAATCTCCTATCTATTTCATTTCTTTTCCCGCTCCCCTATTAGGTTGCTAAAAAATTGGAATCCATGCAAACAGGGATCATTATGCACATCCTATGAACATATTAATAGTGCTGCCCAAAGTCCTGATATAGCATTTGCATAAGGGTTACCCATTTTTTAAGCGGTAGAGTAGAATCGATTAAATCTTTCTGGTCAAATACAAGGTCTCAAATTGCTAGTCCCTGAAAAAATCCTCTCCCTCTCTCTCTCTCTCTCTCTCTCTCTCTCTCTCTCTCTCTCTCTCTCTCTCTCTCTGTACTACCAGCCCTCCATCTCATCTGGAAAAATGTCGTAAAGGTACCGGTTTAAATTTCAATGACCTTGGTATGGCCTCTAAAGTAATCCAAAGATAACACGCATAGATGTGGAGATAATAAAGGATAAATGAAGTACTCAGCATAATTAAAAAGTAAGAAGAGAAATTACGTGAAATCTGTGCCTTCAGGGAAAAGAGCAAGCCAGAGGGGATCCCTAGGATCTTTAAATGTCAGAAGCATCCGATGCATAGACGATTCATCAATCTCCCACTTTCTCTCCACAGAGATGAACTCCAAAAGCTGAAATGACCAGCCAAATACTGGCAGCTTCATCAAGCTGCTCTTGAGAACATACTTTATGTAATTTATGCATCCCTTCCGCAACGCAAGGTCCCACAAATACATCCAGTCAACCTCTGTTTTATGATTTGCAATGAGCAATACACGTTCCCTAGGAGGAACAGTCTCTCCACAAAAAATAACTTTTGTCTTGTTTATCTTTTCAAAGAGAAAAGGCCACAAAGCTAACCAGATGCCGAAAAAAAAATGACAGTCCTTTTCTGCTATGATGTATGCTGAAAAGTCTCAGTGGGACAGCAGTCAGAAAGCCAAAGTACACTAACATCATAAAAGCAGTTAAGAGTAGCACCAATAAGCACACAACACCTCTAACCAACTTTGGCAGGGTTAAACAAGCACGCCCTTTTCCATCAGCTGAAGTTGATGGCTCACAGGATGTCATTCTCTTTTGTCTTCCGTCTCAAAAACTTGATCGCATTACCTGCTCAATGTAATTGAGATTGGCCACTGTAGATGCACTCAATGAAATGACAAACAAATATTGGAAGTTTGTCAATGCACATGCCACACAGAGCTGTTGAAGGATAACACTAAATAGGATCAACAATATCTTACAATAAGTAATCACATATAGAATCATTTATGGGCAAGCTAGAAGAGAGATGCTCTGGAGTTAAATAGGCACAAGAAACACCGCCATTTACTAAAAGAAACAGTAAAACTGATTTACACTGATTTGATATCACCAGCCTTAGGAAAAAAGATAAAACTCAAAAATCAATTACTTCATTTGCGCTATGGAGGCAAATCATATTGCAGCAATATATGTTCCTTGTCCATAAAGAAAAAGTATCTTACACCTAACAATACATCCCAAAAGATTAAAAGAAAGTAAAGACTTCTCTAACTATTTGAGAACAAGTATCCATCACTTATTCCTATAGTAGAATACAAATGACGGAAATTAGGGACACCGGCAACTAACAATTATTTTTAATTCATTTCCACTTTGCATAAAATTTCTCATCACCCCATAGCAACATCCTCTTCAATGGAAGTCTAACATTTCTCCTTTTCAGATGCAAATGCCTAGGAGCTATCCTCTTCTCCAAACTAAATGCAAAATATTGCGGAAATTTCTTCAGTTCTTCCAAGTTCCCCTCCATCTCCTCCACCAAATAATCATACTTGGGCCTCAAGTTGTTATCTATACTGTAACCAAAGATGGATGGCAGTCGTGCACAAATTCTGGCTATTTCTTGATGTGTCAGGCCGATGCTCCTCAAAAACTTAACCTTCCCATGAAGCTTCTCCACCCGTGTGTTCAGCAAATGTGCATTTAGAGTACTTGGAAAGTTAAGCCTCTCTATTCCCAGTTGCCTGAGATAGTTAAGGGTAGGTTTTAAACAGTAGTCAACATCTGAAAATAGTATTTGAGGGCACTTGTTGATCAAACTACATGATTCTTGAGCAGACGCTGATAAGTCAACAGTGAGGAATTCAAAAACGGGTGCAATATCAGTAGGATCAAGTTCAGAAGCAAAGAGCCCTGGGCAAAGGTAAGCAAGGCGTGAGAAGTCCGACTCCAAAAAGCCCCTGGATTTAAGAAAGTTGACAATGTTCAGGACTCGGTCAATGGTATCTGGTGAAGGTAGTCTTTGATGCCTGGACACATGGTCTATTACGCCAAGGGTCCTTAGATACCGAACGTTTTCAACATGAGATGTACGAAATCTGAGGTAAAGAGGTTGGTATGGAGAGGAAGCTTTAGCATGGACATTAAGAGTTTTGGCACAAGAGGCAAAGGAGGCTAGTGTAGCAGGGACGCACAGCGAGTGAAGCATCCTTCTTGATAAAGTTTTTTCCTTTCAGGAAATATAGCTAACTAGAACCGTTAGGTTCCTTTACTTTGCTTACCAGATGTTAGCAAGAATGCAGCCAACAATCTGTCTGCTCTGAAAACTGGCCTTAAATTTTTACCACATCATAATGACATCTATTTGTCAGGGGGTCAACAATTCTGGAAGGGGAAGGGTGAGGATGCTACACTACAGAATGCACCAGAGGCTTGAAGTATCGATGCAATCCCAATAATGGTAAGTCAGCCAATAGATGCATTCACGTTCAAAGGTTGAAGTACTCTTTAAGCCTGTCAACACTAGAAACCACGGATAACTGCTCAAGGAGAACGGCACAGAGAATCAAAAACTAGTCCCGTTGTAATTTGTAAGCAAGCACAGCAACAAATTCAACAGCATCAGAGAAGAAGACAGCAATGTATGCACGAGTAAATGAAGCAACAGCTTTTTTTCCACTGAAGAAACAAGGAAACAAATCAAATCAAACTGAGAAAACAATCAGAAAACTGTTAAAACAGATTGAACTCCCATCCAACCCAAGTTAAACGGATTTAACACTTAATTAATGACAGCAATGCCCGTGTCGAATACTCCAAAGAACTACACTAATTACAAGGAAGGACAACGAATCAAATGAAACAGCTCATCAACTCAGAGGGATCCCCCCACAGCTAACAACATATCCAGTCACATTCTCCATCTAAATTCAGCTTTCCTAAACCGGAAGAATCACGAGAACACAGCTAATGCAAATCAGCGAAACGAAATCAATCAACCCAAACAGCCCTTTGCAAGAACAAGCTTCTAAAACCTCCCGAGGTCCAATTTTTTTTCTCCCGGTTTCCCTTCTCAACCCTTTCTGTTTCCTGAGAACTTTCTGGGCAATCAAACGGACATCCCAGAAGCGTATGAACGAGCGGGCAGAGAGAGAACAGCAACGAGAGAGAAGAGAGAGGGCATACCAGTGAGCTTGAAGGGTTGGCAATGGAGGGCCTGATTCTCCTCTTTCTGTTCTCTTGTGGGTTTTCAGAATTGATGATGAAAACGAGTGAGACGAAGAGAGAGAGAGAGAGAGAGAGAGAGAGTGTGTGTGTGCCGTGTTTTTGACGAGAGCGATGAGGATCCACTGCTTCTGGATCTTGTTTGCCAAAGAGGTCTCCGAAGTCCCCATAAATTACAGATTGGCCCCCGCCCATTGCCGGCCAGATTATTTCAGTAGCCAAAAGATTGGAACAGAATAAAATTAAAAAAAAAGAAGAAAGAAGAGAAAATATCAAGCCTAAATATCAAGCCATGTCGTGAGGCCCACACGCGATGCCGATCAACTCATGCGCATATTCTTGGCGTACCTAATTTTCGATGAGAATAAATATATATAATTTGATTGCATCAATCTTATCAAAATTCAAAAGTGTAATAAGTTGTACATATGCTTGTCACTTGATACCTGACTACACAACTTGTGATGTTACCGTTAAGACAGGGGTAATTTTACTTGCATTTAAAATTGAATAGAATAATCATATACTGATTCTCAAAACAACTTATTATGGTCTTGGTTAAAAAGGGTAATTTTTAAGGAAAAATGACATAAATAATCCATAAACTTTAATTCAATATGTAATATCATTTATGAATTTTTAATTTATTTAACGTGATTTTTAAATAAATAATAGCTTTTCCGAGCTTTTTTAATTTATTTGATGCAGTTGATACGTATTCAATTTTATTTTGGATAGAGGTATTTATTCATAGTCCCTGAAATATATAAAAATGGTCAACGTTATTTTTTCATTATTTCAAGTTAACGAAATTTGATGATTTGGCTTCCAATCTGGTACATTTGAACAATGGACAAATAAAAATGTTACATGTGTATTAGCCATGTATGATGTTTAACTAATATTAGAATATAATAATCCTTTTAATTTTCTTAATTTGTTCAATTTTAAAAAATAATTATCCATGTTGTTTGATGACATGAATTGTTTATATCCTAAATTGAGTTTAATATCAAGAATAATTCACATATAACGTTATTTTTTTTTTGGTCTACCGCTCAAACTTATAAGATTGGAAGCTAAATCAAGAATTTCTTGAACTTGAATTAATGAAAAGATAATATTAAATATTTTCATATAATTTGAGAAATAAATTAAATATTTATCAAAAGTTCAGAAATCACATTGAACAAAATAAAAATTCGAGAACAACAATACATATTAGACTACAATTGGTGCCATATTAACCAAATTAAAAATTTAGAGACGACATTGCATATTAAGACAAAGTTAAGAGATTATTGTGTAATTATCCCTAATTTTAATGAATTAAACTAAGCATTTTTGAATGATCAAGTTTTATCACTGTCTTACCCAAAGAATCACAAATATAGATTGCTTTTATCAGAGGAGCAAAATTTCTCGCGAATAAAAAATTCGCAACCTTATCTGAAATGAACAAAAACCCACTAAACCACTAACTGGAAAATGGCAGTTCAAGCTCAGACACTGCTAGTGCTCTGAGAAACCTCTCCCTCTTCCTCACAGAATTCTCCATTCATGGAGTCACTCAACACGTTCACCAATCTTCTGAACCCACCTTTACCCAGAAGAGTTCCACTTAAACCCTTCCGAATTCACCACCACCCCAAGACCACCCGGAGAAACCTTTCTTCCCCCATTTCCTGCAAGCTGAAATCTTCTCAAAAAGACACCACCAAAAGCAGCACAAAGCTCATCTCCAAGAAAATCCTGCTCTCTGAGAATATGCCTCCTCCTCTGGCTGAGGAAGGAGATGGTGTTGAAGCGGAGAAATCATCTGAGAATGATAAAAAAGGGGTCAGGGGGTTGTGGTTGAAGAGGTTGCCCAGAAGGGTTTTGTCTGTCTTGTCTAACTTGCCTTTGGCAATTGGAGAAATGGCCACTGTTGCTGCACTCATGGCTCTCGGTATGTTCGATTCCTTTTTTTCTGCTTTTTCACGTTGATCTTTTCTTTTTGGTTTGCTGGTTGCTTCTTTAATGTTTGCTTGTAATTAGGAATGAATTTTGTGAAATGGGTTAGCTTAGGCCTGGCTGAGTTGAGATAGAATACATGTCTATTTGGGGGGGAAGGTAGAAAACAGAGCCTCATTTTGGTGCAGGAAAGCTTTCGTTTTGTGAATTTTTCAGTTTCAATTGTTTGCTCTGTTGTTTAAAATTGTGAATTGTGAGCTGTTTGCCCAATTCTTCACATTCATGCACATGAAGTGATGAGGAATTACATGGAATTCTGTAGGATTGGTGCAACACTAGCCTGATATATTTTCACTGTGTAGGCACTGTCATTGATCAAGGAGAGGCTCCTGATTTTTATTTCCAGAGATACCCCGAAGACAATCCTGCTTTGGGATTCTTTACTTGGAGATGGGTTCTCACACTCGGTTTTGACCACATGTACTCATCCCCAATTTTTCTTGGGACTTTGGTTCTTCTGGGCGCTTCACTGATGGCCTGCACTTACACAACACAAATTCCGCTCATCAAGGTTGCAAGGAGGTTCGATTACTTTCGGTACAAATTCTCCTCTTCAGTTAAGTTGCCGCAGCAATGTCTTAGCTGCTTAAATTGGAATGTGCAGGTGGAATTTTTTGCAATCCACTGAGGCAATTCGAAAAGCAAGAATTTTCAGAGAGGCTGTCTAGAGCATCAGTGCGAGATTTGGGTGTCATTTTGATGGGCTCTGGATATGAGGTCCAACCATTGTACTTTCTCTTTCTTCCCTTTGATCAATCAATTCTTGTGTTTTCAGTAGTTCAATTAGTTTGCATATTGGTCAAAATGGGTGCTCTAGAACTCCCATATCTATTTATTATGATAGTGCAAAGTTGAATTTATTCTACCTCAATAAGTGAAACATCATGATTGCTAATTGAAATTAATTGACAAGTCCATTCTTTCACTGGCACTAGGGACGTAAGACCTGTTCAGATGAGTTCATCGACAATAGCCATGAGATAACTATCTTGTGCAATAAGGTTGCCAGTCCATGGATACTATATTTTCTCTAATTATTCTTCTTAAATTTACTCTAGGTTTTTTTGAAAGGACCATCATTATATGCTTTCAAGGGCTTAGCCGGCCGCTTTGCTCCTATTGGTGTGCACTTGGCGATGCTGCTGATAATGGCAGGTGGAACCCTTAGTGCTACGGGAAGCTTCAAAGGTTCTGTTACTGTCCCTCAGGGGCTAAATTTCGTTGTAGGAGATGTATTGGGACCTACTGGTTTTCTTTCTAATCCCTCTGAAGCGTTTAATACTGAAGTTCATGTCAACAGATTCTACATGGACTTCTATGATAGTGGAGAGGTACGCCATTTTTGTACATGTGAAAGATAGAATAGAAATATAAACAAAGACAAGCTTTTATGTTTAGCTCATGGTTATTCTGCATTCTCATGTTGTTGTGATGACAAATAATTGAACCTTCATGGTACTGGGAATTTTATGAGTCCTTGTTAGCAAGAGGTTCCAGTTGGTCCGTTGCGGTAACGCTTCCATTTATTTTTTTATTTTTCTTGCCTGACCATCTTAAAATATTCATTGATGCAGGTATCACAGTTTCACACTGATTTATCATTGTTCGATCTTGGTGGAAAGGAGGTCATGAGAAAAACTATTAGTGTAAATGACCCTTTGAGATATGGTGGATTCACAATATACCAGACAGATTGGAGTTTTTCTGCTCTACAAGTGCTTAAGGACGGTGAAGGGCCCTTCAATTTGCCCATGGCACCCCTGAAGATCAACGGAGACAAGAAGCTTTTTGGGACATTCATGCCAGTCGGTGACACTGATGCCTCTAGCGTGAAAGGAATGTACGTATTTCTCTGCATGTGTAGTAGACACTCTGACTTCTGCTTTTATTAATTTGTGGGACAACGCTTTAAGATTTATTCCTTTGATTATGAGGAAAATGTAAAGGCAGATGTTTTTGGAGGTTATTTCTGAATCTGAAAATTGGACCGAGTTGCTCCGGTCTTCACTTTTATGTTTCTTGTTATGTAGGCAATTGTGGGATATTTGCGAGTGTTGCTTGAAGATCCGAGAATCTTTAAGTCTCAGTTATGGACACCTATTTCTAGGTTGATAGAAGAAGAGCAGGACAAAAATATGGCATAATTTGCTATAAAAAAAAAAATCTACATTAGCTTTTTAGGGGCAGAATTTGACCTTTGAGCAGTTTGCTATGAAGTGTTTTTTGTTTATACAAATGTGAAATGCCAAGTAAACCACTACTGTGATTAGAAAGAAAATCAGTTGCATATATTGATATGTGAGTTACATCTACCTGTTCGACCAAAAAAAAATTACATCTACCTGAGGATTAGTAATGTCTTGTGCTATATTGTTAACCTCCAACATAGGTCTATTAGTTTCATTTTTTATTTTCTGATGGATATGCTCTAACTTCTTTTTCATTTATAATGTATGGTCAGATCAATGCTCGCTCGTGATCTGCAATCAATTATCCTTTATGATCAAGATGGTAAATTCGCTGGAGTACGGCGGCCTAACTCTGAGCTTCCAATTGACATTGGGGGCACGAAAGTTGTTATTGTTGATGCCATCGGCAGTACTGGTCTTAATTTGAAGGTAATGGCCTTGCAGCTATCTTAAAGTGAATTTTTCTCGATGCTTCTTGGAGCTAAACCTACTTATATCTCAGACCGACCCTGGGGTGCCAATTGTATATACTGGTTTTGGCGCTCTTATGCTCACGACTTGCATCAGTTATTTATCTCATACCCAGGTAAACATTCTGTTCTTGAAATGAGCTGACTACATGCTTATTAAGGAGAAAACTGCATGATTTTGGGCGAGAGATGAAGGTTGTAAATGTTTATTTGGATGGTCACAAGAAGATTTGTCATCAGGTGTGGCATGACATGGCATAAGTTACCAGAAATTGAGCCATGAGCAGGGTTAATGTGATTGAGCATAACATACACGGTTACTCCATGAGCATCGGTTCTTTTTCTAACCAACATATTAGCATCACAATTTATGTACATGTCCCTATGTTCATGTACTCATCGATCTGCGCTCTTCCATAAATTTTTTAAGGTTTGGGCCTTGCAAGATGGAACAGCAGTGGTTGTTGGAGGAAAGACAAACCGGGCAAAAGCCGAATTTCCCGAGGAAATGAATCGATTGCTTGATCGTGTCCCGGAAATAGTCAGGCAATCTGCTTCCGAGCATTCTGAAGACCATGGTGGGTAGATACTGACCACCACTTGAAAGGATAAAAATTCAACCAACCATATGCTATGGTTCCAGCTCATTGAACCTGAGAGACCGTTCTCCAACTGCGTATGTTTGGTTGTAAAAACAGTATACGCAGTCATCATGAATTCAAGTTCGTCAGGTCACTCGTACATCTCAGGTATCGTATATGCGCTTTATCCCGATATAGAGGTCACACCAAAGTGGAAAGTTTTCTGGTTTTGTGTGCTGATGTTCAGAGGAAGGGAATAGCAAGGATTGAGATTTCGAAGACCAACTTCCTTACACTTGCTACAAATGAATTGTACTTATTGTAACAGTAAAGAATTATACATGTATAAACATTCATTCTTGCTCTACGTATGTTTAGTTTCTTTATATCTTTGGTTCGAGGAACTAATGATAAAGCCCTATTTCTCGAATGCATAATTTCTTTTCCACGTAAAAAGAAGTTCGTGTAAGATTTTGTGATTGATCATAATAGATGTTTTTAATTTAATGTCTTTTTTTTTTTTTCTAATGCCTCGTGATTTGGTTTAAGACTGAAGCAATGAAATTAATTATATGACGAGATAAACTTAGGTGTTCAAGGTGTTCAGGCATAATTTCTCCTGCTCCCGTGCCATGAGTAATTATTGCAAGATCACTTATAACTAATCTAAAACATCACCCTTAGACGAAGAAAGATTTCAAAACGAAAATAAAAATACACAATAAGCAAAAATTTTTGGTATTAACTCAGATTATGCTGGTCACAATTCAAAGTTAAAGGCAGAAATATAATTTCTATTCATGAAAATGAAACATGTAAATTACTCAAATTAAAAAATCTTAGGATATCACAAATTCAGTAAATATAATTTCTATTCACGAAAATGAAACATATAAATCACTCCAATTGAGAAATTTAGATATCACAAACTCAGTGTCGAGTTTCTCCGACGTTGAAGTACTCAAGTTCTTGGTATAGAACCATGGAAGTGTGGAGAATTTCAGGTTTCGGGTTATAAGCAAGAACATTTCGTGATCGCTTTGGCTGTGGTGATTAGATTTACTCTCTTGTGGTCCGTCGAATCTGGTGAATTTGAAACAGCATGAGAAGCACTTTGGAATTATCTCGCTCAAAAGATTATGTTGGCACCTAAATTTTCAGCCTAAGATCTCTCATGCATTTTGTGAAAATAAGGGATCAAGCTCGGGGATAATGATAGAATTTGACTCAAAACAACAATTCAATGTTGCAAGATCTTGCATTCTCATTCTTTACTGTATTTAGAAATTAAAGACGTTTTTTATTTTTGACCCGGACTCCCACACCTCGACATAAGAGTCCGACCCACCAAGATTAACCGGGGAGAACTAGCCAAACCCACATACTAGTAATATGGCCCAAGGGGAGCGAAGGGCCCGAGTCCGTCCCATGTATGAGACGCGCCCATTACATGCATGAGGGCGTGGCTCATCCGTACATGGCACGTGGCCCATGTAGGTCTAGGTGCAAACATTATCCCTAACCCTTCAGTTGCCAATGACACACAACCCTGCAGCTTCTCTTGGCAAGCGTCCCTTGAGCTTCCCCACGCCCTTAGGGCCCCTGCAACTTCTTGAGTAGCTATGTAATGATTATATCAATTCAAACACCACCGCTTGGATCATGAGGGATTAATGGATCAAATTAGACCGCACTTATATATATATAGGGACCCTTCCCTTTATTTGTACATGCTCTTTTTGCAAGAAATATAACTACGCAACTTTCTCTCCATTTTTGTGAGTTCGAGTGTTTGTGTGCAAGGCTGACTTGGGAGTAATCTTAAGGCCGCACAAGTATAGGATCGTTGTTAATAGACCGACTTGTGACAAGTGGTATCGAGCCTTCATTAGTGCAATCGCTGATCCACATTCTAGTGTCGCGAATGTCCAAGGTGAGGATCGCGAGGATCGTGGAAGGGCGACCAAGAGAGTTGGCATCCAAACCAGAAAAAGTCGTATGGCCTCCAGCTCGAGGAATCAAACAAGGTGACTTGGAACGTCACGTGATGGCGTTAGAGGAACCGTCATGGACGTCTAAGAGATGGTCGATAACCTACAAATGCACCATTGAAGGAGCGGAAGGAGTAGGAAGGAGGGAGGAGCTCTCAAAACCAGCATGGAAGAGCTCAAACGAGGTATTGGGGCCCGTGACTCACGAGCTGCAGTAGTGGGAAGAGACCCGAGAGGCCGTGATGGCAGCCATGCACGCGGAGATGGCCGAGCTCAAGGGGAAGCTCGCGAAGGTAAAAGTAGCACGCATGAATGGGGTGATCACCGTGCAATCACGTATGGACACACCCAAGCCAAGAGAGTTCAAAGGCTTGAGGGTGGCCAAAGACGTGGACAACTTCCTATAATATATGGAGCAGTACTTTCAAGTTATAGGAATGAATGATGACACAATCAAGGTAAACACGGCAGTAATGTATTTAGCTGATAATGCTTTGCTGTGGTGGCATCGTAAGTCAAACAATAGAGTAGAGACCCTGTCACACGACCTGGGCCAAGTTCGTTGAGAAATTTTGATGGAACTATTACCTCGCCTATGCGGAGGAGGAAGCTCGCGACGAGCTCAAACGCTTTGAGCAAAAGGACACCGTCCGTGAGTATGTGAAGCGATTCTCAGAGTTGCTACTCTACAGATATTGTATTGTCAATGAATGACACGAAGATGTACCACTAGTTCATGAGTGGCCTCAAGCCATGAGCCAAACAAGAGCTCAAATGGTGCAATGTGAAAGATCTCACAACGGCCACTTCTGTGGCGGAGTCCCTAAAGGAACCTAAAGTTTCGTTTATAGTTAAGCACGACTTTCGTCGGAGGGATAGGGCATATGGTAGGGGAGACTGGAACAAATACAAATGCCCAAATGGAGGCAAGCCAACATCAGCTCCACCTAGGGCCCAATCGGAGTCGAGTGGCTGGGGACAATGGAAGGTACGCACCTTTAAGTGCTTCTTTTGCGATGGGCCACACATGGCTTAGGAGTATCCAAAGAGGGGAAAGCTGGTGGCCCTATCCAAAGAAGATGAGCCGTGAATAGAGGTGCGGTTGGGTTCATTGCGAATCCTTAGTTCCATTAAGACCAAAAAGGCCAAGGACTCCAAATGGATGATGTTCGTGGACGTGAAGATTTGAGGGTACCACGATGAGTGCGCTCATTTATACCAAAGCATCCGACCTCTTTATATCCCAAGAGGTCACAAAAAAGCTGAATCTTCGGGTCAAAAAAGGAGAAGACGGGTGGCTCAAAATGGTGAAATCCAAAGAAGTCTCGACTAGCAATGTGGCTTGGGACGTTGAGCTTCATCTTGGTCCATAGACCAATTATCGAGGTATTTTGATGTTTATATTTTGTGTTGGGTTTGGGATTCCTTGATTGTATAAATGCGGGCGTAATGCCCTTTACGGATTGTATATGTATTCTGGACATGCGATGCCAATGCGTGGTCCCAATCCATCACAAGTCGAGACGCGATCGAAGATGCTCTCGGCTATGTAGCTTAAGAAGGGAGCAAACAAGGGCGAGGTGACCTTCTTGGCAACCTTGAAGGTCGAGGATGAGCAAGGGCAAGGGCAAGAAGAGTGAAGTTCCAATCGAGATGGCCCACGCCCTCGATCCGTTCCAAGATGTGATGAGCCTGAGCTACCCAAGAAGCTGCCGCCTCGAAGAGAGGTGGATCATAAGATCGAACTAGTGCCCGATGCTCAACCATCGGCCATGGCACCCTATCGCATGGCCCCACCCGAGTTGGAGGAATTACGGGAGCAACTCAAGGAGCTGCTTGATGCAGGGTACATTCAGCCGTCCAAAGCTCCGTTAGATGCCCCGGTATTATTTCAAAAGAAGCACGACAAATCCTTTTGTATGTACATCGATTATCGGACATTAAACAAGCTCACCATAAAGAATAAGTATCCGATCGCCCTCATTGCAAACTTGTTTGATCAGCTTGGGGAATCCCAATGGTTCACCAAACTTGATCTTTAATCAGGTTATTACCAAGTACGGATCACCGAAGGAGACGAGCTGAAGATCGCATGTATAACACGATACGGGTCATATGAGTTCCTGATCATGCCATTTGGCTTGACCAACGCGCTAGCCACATTCTACACCTTAATGAATAAGGTACTTCACCTGTTCCTTGACCGGTTTGTTGTGGTTTACCTAGACGATATTGTTGTCTATAGCCGGACACCTAAGGAACACGTCGAGCACTTGAGTCTTCCAGGTCTTGCATGAGAATGACTTGTTCATTAAACGTGAGAAATGTGCCTTTGTCCAATGGGAGGTACTGTTCTTAGGACATCTCGTTGAGGATGGACAAGTACAGATAGATGTGACCAAGATTCATACCATTGTCGAATGGGAACCCCCGACCAAGGTAATCGAAACCCCAGGTCATTTTTTGGCCCAAAATTACTATCGACGTTTTGTTTGGGGATATTCAAGCATCATCGTGCCACTCACAGACATGTTGAAGAAAGAAAGGCCATGGGAGTAGACTAGGGGTGATGGTCCAAGAAGCATTTGTTCCCCACCCGTAACCGGGACCTCCCTCTAAGGAGACCGGTTCCAAAATTGGAACCGAATCATGCCAAGGTTTCAAAAATTGAAACCGGACGCTTCGGTGCATTCCGGTTCTTAGGTGGGTCCATGGAACCGGACACCTCAACATCCCATTCCTAGATAAATAAAAAAAAAAAAAATTCTGTGGACCGACATCGGATCAACGTACAAAAGGAAAATAACATTACTTTTCATACACTATGATCGATTATATTAACCACATCATCCATAAATCAAGTGGGTACCCATTAATTATTAGGAAAAATGACCAAGGTATCCCAACTACATAAAAGCTTCAGACATGATAACAAATTTTCTTCTTTTTTTAAATTTTTTTGTCAGATTTTTTAATTAAAAATTAAAAAATAAAATATATTATATTATATTATCGGTCCGGTCCAAGTGGGCGGGTGAGCAGTTCGACATTAGGAAACGGAAACCGGCCCAAATAGTACCGGTTCCAAAAAATTGGAATCGTGAACCGGACCGGTTCCCTTGGGAAACACCGTTCCGAAAGGATATGGCGGTTGAAGAAAGAAGGTTCTTTGCACACCTCTAGAGTGGACAGATCAATGCCAAGAAGTGTTCGATCAGCTGAAGTGGGCCATAACCAAAAAGCCAGTGTTCGTGTTGCCTGATCATGCCAAGTCATACGAGATAGAGATTGATGCTTCCAATTTTGCAATAGGTAGTGTTCTCATGTAGGATGAACACTCGATGGCGTTCGAGTCTTGGAAGTTGAATGAGACCGAGCAACGTTACACGGCCCAAGAAAAGGAGATGACCACGATGGTGCACTGCCTTCGTATGTGGACGCACTATCTCCTGGGATCGAAGTTCGTCATACGGACGGATAATGTGGCCACTAGCTACTTTTAGACCCAAAAGAAACTGAGTTCGAAGCAAGCTCAGTGGCAGGACTTCTTAACCGAGTTCGATTATGTGTTGGAGTATAAACCAGGAAAAGACAATTTAGTGGCCGATGCCTTGAGCCAGATGAAGTTCGCCAACATCATAAGTCAACCTAGCTGCCCATGGATCAATTGTATCAAGGAGGGGCTCAAGTACGATCCAACGGCTCAGCAACTCCTTAAGTATGCATGGAAAGGCAAAACTAGGCAATTTTGGTGGGAGGACGATCTTCTCTACACCAAGGGACAACGACTATATGTGCCGTTCTATGGTAAACTAAGAAAGGAGGTATTGCAAGAGTGCCACAATTCCAAATGAGCGGGACATTCGGGAATCCACGCACCATGGTGCTTGTTGAGGACCAATACTACTAGCCTCACATGTAGGATGACGTCGAGGCGTATGTGAAAACATGCCTCGTGTGCAAGATAAGATCGAGCAACGTTCATAGGAGAGTATCTCCATGGATTTCATTGTGAATTTACCCAAGTCCGAAAGATGTCGGACCCTCATGGTCATAATGGACCAGTTCTCTAAGTACGCAACATTCATGCCTGCAACAAAAAGATTGTCCGACCAAGGAGGCGGCCAAATTATTCGTCAAGCATATCATCAAATAGTAGGGAGTCCCACGGAAGATCGTGAGCGATCGCGATTCTCGGTTCACCAAGTGATTTTGGACCGAATACGTCAAGTTGTTGAGGTCAAACCTAAACTTTTCCACGAGTTTGCATCCCCAAATCGACGGGTAGACGTATAGGGTGAATGCACTTCTCGAAATATATCTCCACTACTAAGTGAGCACAACGCAAGCAAATTGGGCGAGATTGATCAATGTAGCTTAGTTCTCGTACAACTTACAACGGAGCGAGTCCACAAACCAGAATTCGCTCAGATCGTGATAGGACAACAACCGCTCACTCCGAAAGCACGATACCTCGTTTTGAGGAATAGCCCATTCGTGATACAAGTTCGCCAAAGAATGGCATGAACAAGTAGACTTGGCGCGGACGTGCCTACACAAGGCCTCAAAACGAATGAAGAAATGGGCTGACAAGAAGCAACGGCATTTGGAATTCCAGGTCGGAGACCAAGTGTTAGCCAAGCTACATACGGTCCTCCGATACAGGGACGTGCACAAAGGCTTGATTCGTCGCTACGAGGAGCCCTTTGAGTGCTCAAATGGGTTGGGAAGGTCGCATACAAGCTGGAATTGCCATTGAAGCTCAAGCTACATTCGGTGTTCCATGTAAGTATGCTTAAGCCTTTTTACATAGATGAGGAAGACCCGGACCGAGGGATCGCAGCGGGCACCGCTTAGGGCAAAAACTCGTATGACCAAGGCGTCAAGGCATCATGGCTAATTCGATCATACGGAAGAAGTATAGGGCGCCGAGGCGAGAATACTTGGTCCACTGGAAAGGTCTTTCGAAGAGTGAAGCAAATTGAGAACCCTCTGAAGCTCTTTGGTAGTTTCGAAGACACATTGACGCATTTCATGCCAAAGATGAGACGAGGGCGTCGCCCAATTAGGTGGGGAGAATAACACAGCCCAAGGGAGCGAAGGGCTCCAGCCTGTCATGTATGAGGCGCGGCTCCTTACGCATGAGACATGGCCATCCGTGCATGAGACGTGGCCCATGCAGTGTCTAGGCGCGAACATCATCCTCGACCCTTCGCCTTGCCTCTAACACACGACCCTCACTTCCCTTGGTAGGCATCCCTTGAGCTTCCCCACGCCCTTAGGGCCCCCGAAACTTCTTTAGTAGTTATGTAATGATTATATCAGTTCAAACACCATCGTTAGATCATGAGGGATCAATGGATCAGATTAGACCCAAGACTTGTACATATATAGGGATCCTTCCCTTCATTTGTACATGCTCTTTCTTGCAAGAAATATAACTATGCAGCTTTCTCTCCATTCTTGTGAGTTCAAGTGTGTGTGTGTGCAAGGCTAACTTGGGAGTAATCCTAAGGTCGCATGGGTGTGGGATTGTTATTAATCTCTTGACTCGTAACACTAGCCTCCATGTCGGTCAATGGTGTGATAAGATGGAGGGCAAAGGGACTCGAACTTGGGATCGATCACGCACAAGCCCAAAGCCCTTACCACTCCACCAACCCCTTGGAGACATTTTAGGATTGAATGTCCACGGTTATTTTAAGCCTAGGCGATCTTATGACTTGCATTCAAATTGAGCTATAAACTCATTGCATTCTCAAAATTTAGCCCATTTGAGCCTGGACCCTCTTAGAAATTCGGCCACTCTCTCCCCGTTGCCTAGCCGAAATTTGCATGTGCCATGCATGTGCAATGTATGTGCCATGCACATCTTCTAGAAGGATTTTGGGCTAAGCATCAAGGAGAGCTTTCCATCCAAAATTTTGATTTGGACTTACATTAGGATTAGGATTTCCAAGATAAGTTAAAAGGCCAAGCAAGGCCGACCAAGGAGGCTCTCACAAAGAAAAGATTTCAGGCCAAAATCACACACACATACTTAGTCACATACTCTCACTCACGCACGATCGAGCATATTCATACTCAGCTGAGGAGAAGATCATACAAGAACTCACAGGGCCATTGAAGAATTCACGCAGCCATTGAAGGAATCTTAGTCAAGGCGCACCCTCGTACATGATCAAGACTCATCCGAGAAGGGAGACAGTGCAAGTTCTCACTCGGACTCGCGAGATGATGGACAAGGAGAGAGTTTCACACGGCCAAGATCGGATCTGGAGCCACAACTCAGCCACTCACGGTTGACCTTGTCTTTGGTGTTTGAAGGTAAAATCCTAAAGTTTTATTTTGATTAACGCAAATGCATGAGGGTAGCAATCGTTTGTTGATTTGTTCCAAGAATTAATTCCCTCGACATGATTGCATCTTAAATCGTGAATGTGGAAGGACTTGTTGTCTAACCCGTTTCAATTCCATTGAAAATCCTCACGTTTGATCACCATCGTTCTGATTATTGGAAAACCTCTTATGATATAATGAAATTAACAAAACCATCTATTTCCCAATATTATTTGATAGATACAGTTGATATTTTATTTAAGGAAATGTTAATATTAGGGATGCTTTATCGCCATTGGTGGAATCCAAAGTATAAATTCAAAAGGCTTGATAAAAGCTAGATGGACCTTCATATAGGATGAACAAGTCAAGGAGAAAGAGAGGTTAGTAAAGACTTGGAGATACAGTGATAAGGTGATCATCTAAGTGAAGTCTTGATGACTAGTGCACTCAAGAAGATTCAATCTATAGCAGTTCGGAAGTTGATTACTAGCGGGTAGCTTGAATAGACTTACTGGACGTCTAATAAATGCAGCTCACTACATCAACTTTGAAGAAATTTTTTTCACATGTTTACGCAATCTAGATAAGAAGACCTAGATATTTTTTGACTAATCTAACGAGACAAAGGATTAATAGCTACTTTAAAGGTCCGAAATTTTGAAGTAAACAACTGGAGCAAAATCGAATCAATTTTTGGCACAATCAGATGAATGGATTATTGACAAAGATAGTTGACTCTATTTAGGCAAACCTCACCGTTATTGAGTGATTAGGCAAATTGGTCCTCTTGAAGATTCTCCGAAGGCTAATTTGGAAATAAAAGACTACATAAGAAGATCAATACACGCTAAATGAAATATAAAAAACTATGGAAGCTATGTACACTTATGTAGTCACATTCTCTTTGTATTGTTAGCGTAATTTTAGTCACTTGTACTATACTCTACTGAGACTTATTAGCACTATAATTTGTGTTCTGAGTAGCATACAAGTGCATAAGCAGTGCTCATGTATTGATAGCGGGATCTATCAATTTCGAGTAAAAGTAGCACTTGCTACATTGTAACTACACATAGGATTACTAGTAAATTCTAGGCTTGTTGATGGCTATTAGTCTGGAAGAGCAAGGATTAATCTAAATTGCACCACTACAAGATTTATCTGCAATAGTCTCTATCTCTTTACTCATTTCAATATTTATTTAGGAGAAGCATATTGTATCCAATATTATCAAATAGTTCATGCATGTAACACCCCAAAATGTCATGCGTGACACGTGTAATTATAAATTATAATTCATAATTATATTAACGCATCACGGAAGCTCAATAAAATTTCTCCAACCAAATCTCGTATAAGAAAAATCGCACAAGTGTAATTAATGTACATTTGCCTCATTATTTTTATTAAACATCAATTTTACAACTTTACTACATCGTCCAAGCAAAATACAAAATATCAAAGTCTTGGGAAAAGGGTTGGGTCTATGACGCCCAAACACGCACACGACACGTGTCCTTCCTAATTATATTCTTTATTTAGTAATAGCATGCGGAAGCTAAATAAAATTTGTCATGCAAAATCCTGTACAAGAAATGTGACATTTTAAAATCTGACCCACTTGGGATTTATGAGATGAATAGTTTATGGACATGCTTGTAGTTAGATCTACTTGAAATTGATCACTTTGGGAATACTAATCGATAGGAAAAGGCTAGTTAGGGATTTAAATTCGTGCAACCAAAGAAACTCAATCATGAACCGACCTTTGACCATAGAAATTTGTCGAGGTGACATTTTGAGGCAATAAAGGCTGATCCAAGGATAGTCGGGGATTAGTTCGCCGCTATCATATTAGTGGATCAAGGGTGAATCCGCTTGATCACGAAATGAATCGATGAATGACCCCAAACCTATACCAAATGATCGTGCCCGTCGGATCTAGCGATTGATCCTCGCGATTTTGTGACAACCGGGTTGTCACGACCAGTGAACTTGAACATGGCTTGATTCAATTATCGCCACGGGTCAAATGTGCGAATTTCCTTAAAAGCCACCCGTTAGTTCGAGAGATACTCAAGTTACGTTAATTAGATTTATTCATTAATTAACGACCGAGATTAGGCCTCGGAAAGTATGAATGTCACGACAGGATAGTTGGATGACTTTGTTTTGGCCTAGTCGACCTCGGATCTGTCCCGGATCCTTTAGAAAAATTTAATTTCGTGAGAAATAGAAAATGACCATTTTACCCTGGAAATTTGTTAAGACCAATGTAATTTGGGAAGGGTATTTTGGTCATTTCACCATAGCCTTAGAAATAGAGATTTTTGGACAAATTTTCCCTTGGACTTTTGAGAAATTTCCAAATTGCCCTTGGATATTTTGGAAAAGATTCAATCCGGATGGTTGATCTCAAAATAAGATCGAATCTAGATTGTTGATTTGGATCATGAGAGAAGGGTATGATGCTCTTTTGGCATCTCAATTATTGGCCTTGGACTATTAAAGTCCAAACTCTTTCTCTCTCACCTCACTCTCTCCCACTCTCATTAAACCCCCCCCTCATCAGCCATTGCCCCTCTCCCCTCCTTGCTTGCGCGCCACCACCGGCCACCGCCCACTGCGATTGCCGCCATCATCGCCGTCGAATCGTGACACCCCCCTCATCATAGTCTCTCTCTCTCTCTCTCTCTCTCTCTCTCTCTCTCTCTCTCTCTCTCTCTCTACCTTCCTGTGGCCCATTAGTGACCCGCGGCCAAGGAAGCCGCTTCGCCAAATCTACCGATCACGAGCCGCTCGCCATCGGCGCTACTTGTGAGGCCTCCCACTCTAGCCCGAGCCGAGGGTCTAGGAGTTCGAAAATCACCCCCCCTAAACCCTATTTAGGATGTTGGGTATTGATAGACGCCGATTAGAGGTTAAATCAGGTTAATTAATGTCGATTTAGGGGTTATTCGGGGCGTTTAGGGGTTATATTGGTAGGCTAATTTGGGGACTTGAATTGATGGAATTGGTGAGTGAATTTGTGATGTTTCGGGACTAATTTGATGTGGAATAGATGCTGGAAATTGTGGCTCAAATTGACGAACATATGACTTGATTTGAGGACTAATTGGTGTCGATTGGTGAGCCGTGTGTGTGGCTGATTTGTGGTGGTAATTAGGGCGGAAAATAGACTTGGAAATGTCGAATTTGATGCCATGGTTGTGGCTGTGTTTGTGGGCCCGTTAGAGGCCTTGTACGTTAGTTAAATTGTGATTTGATTGATTGAAATGCGAGTCGTTATGTGCACGCTTGAGCTGAATTGAATTTGATTGTCAATTAGCCATGTTGGATGCTTATTAAGCTTGAGAAATGCGTGCACGGGCCAAGTGTGATCGGCCAAAGATATTGGCATGTGGGTGTTGAGCATGTGAGCGAGTGAGAAATCATGTGTGGTGTGGTATGTGTATTTGTGAAAAATCCCGAGGCGGTATCGTTCTGCGGGGAATTGATCCGCCCGAAAGTGTACTAATATAAGGGGACGATGCCCAGATACTGGAAGACGCCAACCCGAAAAAGAGATCATTATCGGGGTTGTGTTGAAGATAGTGAGTGTTGAGCCCGAGGCGGTACCATTACGTGGGCAAGATATGGCCTGAGGCGACTATTACGTGGGCCATGAAGTATTGTTATGAGTTAGTCGCAGTGAACCTGAGGCGGTACTACTACGCGGGTCATTGGCGAGTTGAGTATGAGTTAGTCGCGTTGAACTTGAGACAATACTACTACGCCCGATCATTGGCGCAGTCGAGTATGAGTTAGTCATAGTGAACTTGAGGCGGTACCATTACGCTGGTCAATGTGAGTTGTGTGAAAATAATGTGACGAGGCATGAGTCGTGAAACATAATTAGAACTTACATGTGATTGAAAATTATACTATCGGGCTAACGTCAAGGGGTTGCACGCTTGAGAATAGGCCCAAGTAAGTATAAATTGTGTGCTTGCTATGTGATGGTTGAGTGTGGTTGTGTTTGTGATTATGCGGAGGCACGTGATAGCCTAGGTGGGGTTTAGGATGTGTACTTATTGAGATGTGATCTCATGGTTGTTTCAACCAACAATTTCGGATGCCCGGCTTGAGCAATAAATCTCCCTCACCGCCACGGAGCATTTTGGAGTACCGATGCACATCGACTATAATTTTGTAGAGTACCGATAGATGATAATATGACCTGGATTAAGCATACTACGGTGGTTTGGGTAGATGTAGGGTTACCCTTTGGCAAGCCTATAACTATACCACACGTACTTTAGAGACGGGATAGATGAGTTTGGCCCCGTCCGTAGCTTGATGTTCCCTTTGATAGAGTTGGCGATTGAGATCCATCAGCCATACCCTCCTCGATGGTGAGATGACTAGTTTGGAGACTAGTCTGGCCTTAGATCTGGACATCGTGCCGCTCCTACAAGATTTGAACCTCCCATGACCGAGCTTGATCCGGAGCCAAGGAGTCCTGTGCGGTGGTACGACCCCATGGACATGGACCTCGAGGTAATACCAGAGGAGGAACCGGAAGAAGAAGAAGACCCTAAGGACGAACCTGAAGAGGCGCCAGAAGAAGAACCCGAGGAGGAGCTCGAAGAAGACCCAGAGATGGGACTAGAGGTCATACCCGAGTACGATCCCAAGTTCATGCTAGAGGACAAATAAGATGATGAGCTAGTTAAGGCAGAGCGAGTCGAGGTTCCAAAGTAGGGTCGGTGATATAAACAACCCGATTGAGATCAAGGTCGAGCCGGATTCCTAGGAGAAGACAATCTGTGGGGACTCGATTTAGATGATGAGGAGTCGGGTTCGAGTGGACGCCATCCCGAGGGTATAGGGGCTAGAGTAGGGGTTGGGAGTGGGCTTTTGAAGGGTACCATTTTTGGAGATAGGGCATACCTAGGTCTGCTGATCTTTTGACATTGGTGGTTTATAGTGTAGAAGTTCGATTGTACTTATATATATTGTGGTTTTGTAAATTGTGGATATTGTATAAGTTTGTATAGATAATGGACGTGTTTAATCTCCCCGTGTACCCTAGTTGTTATTATCCGGTATTGGTGGCTTTCGCTAATGTTTTAAATCTACGATAAGTTGAATTGGGTTGGCGATATCCTGGGATATCGATGATTCGACTAGAGAAGTGTGTCCCGTGCTCGATGGGGTTCGGGGTGACAAGAAAATCGCACAAAAGCGTGGTTAAAGTACACATGCCTCTTTATTTATATTAAAAATCAGTTTTACAACTTTACTACATCATCCATGCAAAATACAAAACACCAAAGTCCTAGGAAGAAGGGTGGTCAACTAGTGCCACTACTCTCATATTAAACGAAAAAGTGAACCACCACCCAACTCAAGGATTGATGACCTTAAGCCTTATCTTGTCCCCTCCACCGTTCTACCCATAGGACCATCCTATAAACTAAAAAATAAAGAAATGAGCTGAAGCCCAGTAAATGAAATCTCTACTTTTAAGTTAGAAAAATGATCTTACTACTTCACCCAAAGATCAACAAACAATGTGAGTTCAAGGCATATACAAAATACTCATGTCGGACAATGCATGAGTAATTATTTTATCTTTTCATATCAATGGAAATCAATAACAACCGTGCTTAAGATCATTCATCCAAATCCAAGCCGTTGAGTAAAATCTCTAATGAGTTTTGACGAATAACAAAACAATCTAATAATGACCAGAATTATACTTAAGTTATTTGATGCGGTAAATGCTAAGTCATCGACTTAGTCGATGAAAGGACTTTGTCATCAGATTCAAAATTACTCGTCAGATTCAATGAGTGTTATTTTTGGCATGTTTATGCAAGATAATCAAATTGATATTTTAAGATTGGTAATCACAAGATCATTCCTTAAATACGAAGAACTACACTTATGGAAACCTTGATTTGATTGTATGGGCGATCAAATCACTTGGAGATAATGGTTTTTCTTCTAACGGCTATGCATCCTATTTTGGGAAGAATCTCCAACGGGTTGATTTGGAGATCAATACTCTGAAGACTGTCCAACGGATAGATTGGAAGTAGAGGAGTATAAAAGGAGTGCAAACGTCGTACAAGAAATAAGAACTAGAATCGAGAATTCCAAAGTTTGAATAGAGCTTCGATCTTGCACACTTGTGATTACTATTTTCCACGTTGTGTTTTTAGAAAAAAAATTGCTTGAGTGAAGAGTGTACATGATAGTGTTATCTATCATATGAGAAGCATGACTCTTGTAATCTTATGGTGATTCAATAGTAAAATACAGCCAACGGGCTGCCGGCGTGGAGAGTGGACGTAAGCTCAATAAAGCCGAACCACCATAAAGATTTATGTGCAGTATTATCTATCCCTAAACTTTTATTTGTTATTGTGAAATTATACTGTACATATATCCGTCAAACAAGCTCATTAGAACATCGTCTTAGTCATCGACGTAATCATCGACAACAATTTATATACAAATTTGTTATACAAATTCATCCGATGTTGATCATATGAGTTGTTGACTTAGACTATATTCATTCCGCACATTTAAATCATACAATTTTGGTAAAATCACATATTCATCTCCTCTAGGTGATAGCACTAGTCATAACAGTTGGTATCGAGCCTAGTGCTCATTCTTCCTTGAACTGTTATTTTACTTCGAGCTAACGATTCTTAATGGCTAGTAATGCTGAGTTAGGTCACAATAACATCTTTGTCTTACTTCAATGGAACTAAATATGATTATGCGGGAAAACAAGATGACATTCATCTTGGGAATAGACCAAGACATATGCGATATCATTGAACATGGAATCATTCCAAATGAAATAAAATCCCTAGAAACTTCAAAAGGGCAAATTGAGATACATTCTTCTAAGGAGTTAGAGAGCAAATTAGACCTCAAGCTTTACCTCTCTTTGCCAAGGAAATTTCCAGAAGAATCCATCCGGATGCAAAGATTAGAACAGCCATATACAATGGTCTAGCAAGTATTGAATACAAACGAATTACAAATCTTAAAACTGCTAAAGAAATTTGGGATCATCTCAAGCTTGTTCATGAAGGAACAGAAAGAGTCAAGGAGACAAATCTCAATATTCTCCTTGGACAAGACAAATCCTTCACTCGAAAATCAAATGAAACAATCTCCGAGATGCAAGAGGCAGATTCACTAAGATAGTAAATGGGCTTGAATTCCAAAACAATCCCATTCCGAACCTATGAAGGTGAACAAGCTGCTGAGAACTCTTTCAAAAGAATGAAACAACATTAAAGTCTCTATTCGAGAAACTCGGGGATCAGACCACTCACGGTGAACAAAATTTATTGAAACTTTTCAATCCTATGAAACTAAAAAATTCTTGAAATTGAAGAACCCAAAGGTAAAAAGTCCATTGCTTTAAAAACTAACATTGATTCTCATGACACAGATATAGATTCGATGAAGATGAAGATGAAAAGTTGGCCTTAATGGTCAAGAAACCGAGAAAGATGGCAAAAAGGTGAAGATGAATAAGTCAAAGAAGCAATTCAAGAATTCTAAACTATCAAAAGTCAAGAAGCTAAATTTTCAGAAGAGATCCAGTGCAAAAAACGAAGAAACAAAGATGTGATATGTTTCCATTGCAAAAAGAATCGACACATAAAGCCCAAATGTCCCCTTCTCAAGAAAAAACAAAGGAAAATATGAAAAATATAAGAAGGCTTTCAAAGCTAAAACATGGAGTGATTCAAAGAATGAAGAAAGCGAACAAGAGTTTGCCAATATTTGTTTGATGGCAAAATCAGATTCAAAAACCAAGTTTTGATGAAGAAGATGAGGTAAATAATTCAAATATTCCTGAAGCAGTTACAAATTATATTGATGAATTAGTCTCATTAACAAAACTACTTTAAAAAGATTTCTATATTGAAGAAAGAAATTTTGTCTTTAAAAAATACGATTCAAAACAATGAAATTGATGAAACAATCGAATGTTTAAAAAAGGAAAATAATATTTTAAAACAGCAAGGTATTTCGCAAAAGGATAAGATTGATTTCTTGCAAAAAGAATTTAATCTTATAAAAAAAAATAAAGACTTTCTTGAAAAGGAAAATGATTCACTAAAAAAGGAAATTTCTTATCTAAAAAAAATTTCTAAGGAAAGTTTTGATCGCATCTCTAATGAAAAAGAACTTTTGAAACATGACATGTCTAATATAACTAAGAAATTCTCAATGGGTTCTAAAAATCTTCATCATATTTTGTCGATTCAAATTCCTTATTATAATAAATCAAGTCTGGGTTTTGATAAAAATACTGATTAAAAAATGCTTTTTCGAATGTCAAAGAAAGACTAAAGAAAAGACCCTCTAAATTTGATTACAAAAATCATTTTCAAAAACAATTTGTGAAATTCAATGGTCAAACTTCACAAAGATGTATAAATTGTGGTGATTCAAATCGGTTTAAGAGTGACTGTCCAAAGATTTGGAGACCTTTTTAGTGAGATATCTTGAGAATGACTAGTCCTAACCAAAATGGACCCAAGAAAATATGGGTACCAAAGAAAAAGTGAGTTACTTATTTTATGCAGGTAGCGAAGAAAAGAAAGAACAAGTGGTATCTTGACAAAGGTTGTTCAAGACACATGATCGGAGATCCTCTAAAATTCATTAAGTTAGAAAGAATTAAAGGAGAAAGTGTATACTTTGGAGGCAACAACAAAGGAAAAATAATTGGCAAAGGAACTGTTAGAATCGACAATTTCATCATCAATGAAGTCTCACTTGTTGAAGGTTTGAATTTCAATTTAATAAGTATTAGTCAATTATGTGATATTGGTTACAGAATTACTTTCCAAGAGAACAAATGCTATGGGATAAGTAAGGATAACAAGCAAGCATTTACGGGTCGAAGACATGGAAACATCTACCTACTAGACACAAAGTCTTATGACTTGCAATGTCTCGTTTCCATAAAAGAAGAATCTGATCAGTGACACAGGAAGCTTGGACACATAAGTGTCAAATTAATTTCCAAAATAGCTTCCAAGAAACTTGTCAAAGGATTGCCAGAACAAAATTTTAAAAGCATAGAATTATGTTCAGCTTACTCCAAAGGTAAGTAGGTAAGAAGTTCATTCAAATCAATAAATTATGTAAGCACTAACCGAGCCTTGCAGTTGCTTCATATGGACATTTTCGGACCTACTCAAACTCTAAGTCTTGGAGGTAAGAAATACTGTTTAGTTATTGTAGACAATTATTCAAGATATACTTGGGTATTTTTTTTGGCTCATAAAAGTGAAACATTTGAATACATTTCAAAAATTGCCAAAAAGCTACGTAATGAAAAGGGTTATACTATATCGAGTATTAAATCAGATCATGGAAGAGAATTTGAAAATCAAAATTTTACTCACTTATGTGATGAAAATGGTATTCAACATATTTTTTCCTCACTTTATACTCCTGAACAAATGGGGTAGTTGAAAAAAGAATATAACTTTGCAAGAAATGGCTAGAACTCTTCTATTTGAAAATAATACTCTACCATATTTTTGGGCTGAAGCTATTTCAACAGCTTGTTATATTTCAAATAGAATTTTTCCAAGACAAATTCTTGAAAAAACTTCTTATGAATTGTTCAAAGGTAAAATTCCCAATGTTTCATACTTTTGGATTTTGATGTAAATGTTTTATTCTTAAAAATCCTAATGATCGTGTTGGTAAGTTTGATGAAAAGTAAGATGAAAGAGTATTTCTTGGATACTTAACAATAAGCAAGGCCTACAGAGTATATAATAAAAATACTCAAACAGTGGAAGAATCATTAAATGTCAAGTTTGAAGACACAATTCAGACTCAACAAGATGATTCTGACAGTGAAAATCCAGCATCTGACGAACAGGACATAGCATCTGATGAATTGATGCCAAGTGAAAATCATCAGAATCAAAGATCTGATGAAGTTCAGGAATCATCAAACCTACAAGACAATGAAGAATCAACAAATCTCCATGATGAAAATGAGGAAAAACTCAATAGAAACTGGAAACAAAAATCCAGTCATCCCAAGGATCTTATCATTGGAAATTTAGATGCTGGAATCAAAACCAGAGCAAAAGCAAGAGAAGTCATCAATACAATGGCTCTTGTTTCAGAAGTTCAACCAAAGAATGTTAAAGATGCATTGAAAGATGAAAGCTGGATTGAAGCTATACAAGAGGAACTTTTACAATTCCAATCAATCAAGTATGGGAACTTGTTCTTAGACCTAAAAATCATTCAGTTATTGGAACAAAATGGGTATTTTGAAATAAACTGAATGATCAAGGAAAAAAGTCGTCAGAAACAAAGCAAGACTTGTGGACAAAGGTTATTCACAAGAAGAAGGAATAAATTACGATGGAACCTATGCTCTTGTGACCAGGTTAGAAGCAATGAGAATTTTACTAGCTTATGTTTGTTTCTATGATTTTAAACTGTTTTCAAATGGACGTAAATATTCTTGAATGACTACATCAAAGAGGATGTATATGTAGAACAACCTCTAGGTTTTGAAGATCCTTAAAAGTCTGATCAGGCATATACTCTCAAGAAAGCATTATATGGTCTCAAACAAGCACCACGTGCTTGGTACGAAAAGACTAAGCAACTTTCTAGAACAAAATGGTTTCACAAAAGGTAATGTAGACACTACCCTACTCATCAAAAGAAAAGGTAAAGATATTCTAATTGTTCAAATCTATGTAGATGATATCATTTTTGGTTCTATAGATGAAAATTGTGTAAGAATTTCTCTAAAATGATACAAATGAGTATGATGGGAGAATTAACTTTCTTCCTTGGATTATAGATTAAGCAAACCAAAAATGACACCTTTCTTTGTTAAGAAAAGTATGCCAAAGAAATTTCGAAAAAGTTTGGTTTATTAAATTGTAAAAAGACCGATACTCCGATATCATATTCCATTAAATTAGATAAGAATGAAAAAGGAAAATCAGTAAATAAAAATTATATAGAAGCATGATTGGTTCTCTCTTATATTTAACGCCTCACGACCAGATATTCTGTTCAGTATTTTGTTTGTGTGCAAGATTTCAATCGATACCAAAATAATCTCATCTTATTGTAGTCAAAAGAATTATCAAATATATTAGCACAAATCCTACAGTTGGGTTATGGTATCCTAAAGAATCAAACTTTACTCTTATTGGATATTCCAATGCTGACTATGCTGGATGCAAAATAGATAGGAAAAGCACCTCAGGAACGTGTCAATTATTAGGACACATGCTTATTTCATGGTATTAAAAAAAAGCAACAAACTGTAGCTTTTTCAACAATAGAAGCAGAATATATCTCACTTGGTAGTTGTTGTGCTTAAATTCTTTGGATGAAACAACAATCGAAAGACTTCAATGTCGAAGACTCAATCAGAGAGATCAAGTGTGACAATACTAGTGCCATCAATCTGACCAAGAATCCTATTTTGTATTCCGAGCTAAGCGATTGATATTAAACACCATTTTATCCGTGATCATGTTTTAAAAGGAGATATAATTGTTCAATTTATATACACTAAACAGCAATTAGCTGATATTTTTACAAAACCTTTAGAGAAGAAAAGTTTTGAGCTTATTAGAGATAAATTAAATATCATTAATCTTTACCAAAAAAAATTAAATATCATTAATCCAATTTATTGAGATATGCGTAACAAACTCTTGCGACTCCACCTTTGACCTCATATGGACATCCCATGTCTTAATTGGGTCGGAGGCTGGTTTTGGCTATAGGTTGTATTAGTTCTATGAAAAGTAATACATATTTACCTTTACCAAAAAAAAAAAAAAACTTATTGCATCCGATGACTATTTGAGCATATAATTGAAATATCTGATTTTGACGTGCAACTCATCTTATAAAAGGTCTGTATATCTCATATATTTTAAATATAGTAATTGTTTGAATGTCTTATATATTAGTTGTCTTGATTGATATCGTTTGAGGATTATAATTCCAAAATTTTCGAATCTAATTTCCGAAATTTCTATAACTGTCAATTGACAGTTTCAAAAAGGTTTTATAAAAATCGATATATATATATATATAGTACTATTCGGTTTAAAACCTTTTTATCTTCTCTCTCACTCTCACACTCTTTCTCCGAATACTCATTCCATTCTCTGAAACCCTAATGATCTCCAAAACCACACTACAAGATCTCATCTTTCACTTCTGAACGCAAAAAATATCCTCAATGGCACTAAAATCGACCACCGAATCAAAGAAAGAAGTTAAAGGTTCCGCATTTATCGAACAGAAATCGCAGGAATGTTCACTAGAGCGGACAAAGAAGGAGAAGCAGAGAAAATCGATATCTCTCGATTCGGGCTCGGAGAGCAAGAGTCTTCTCACAGTACCAAATCTCCACGTATATCTATTCAAGAACGTGATCGCTTTGTTATGGCAAGACAACTGGTAAAAATCCTTAGAGTACTTGAGAAAATCGGTGTGATCAAAGTACAAGAATGCAGTATGTAAAACCTTAGGTTTTCTATCCGAGCGTGAAGTTATGGAGGAATATGAGAAGGGTATAAGGCTTGGAAGAACACTTGTTGCTGAGAAAGGGATAGTTCTGAAAGACTCCTCTAATGTACAGGAAACCTTGTGACTATCAAGAAAGGAGTTTCTTGAAAAGGAAAAGAGAAAGTAGGAGAACTTTCAATGTTGAAAAAGAAGAATTCATTGGTGAAAAGGAACGGCAGAATTTGGAGAAAAGTAGAAACATTGATAGTAAGAAGGAGGATAATGATGAAAAACTATTTGCTGAGTTTTTGCCTACTTCTGGAATTTTTGCTGATGATAAGAAAAGTGATAGCTTGTTTAGAAACAAAACTCATCAAGTCGCTTGTAACTCTCTTCTAACAAGAGGAATAATGAATAACAGAGTTGTAGACTTCAGCTTATTTGAAAATTTCAATATTTATAAAAATCGATATATATATATAGTACTATTCGGTTTAAAACCTTTTTATCTTCTCTCTCACTCTCACACTCTTTCTCCGAACACTCATTCCATTCTCTGAAACCCTAATGATCTCCAAAAACCACACTACAAGATCTCATCTTTCACTTGAAACGCAAAAAATATCCTCAATGGCACTAAAATCGACCACCGAATCAAAGAAAGAAGTCAAAGGTTCCGCACGATCGAATGAATCGCAGGAATGTTCACTAGAGCGCATACAAAGAAGGAGAAGCGGAGAAAATCGATATCTCCGATTCGGGCTCAGAGCAAGAGTCTTCTACAGGTACCAAATCTCCACATATATCTATTCAAGAACGTGATCATTTTGTTATGGCAAGACAACTGGTAAAAATCCTTAGAGTACTTGAGAAAATCGGTGTGATCAAAGTACAATCGTGCGGTATGTAAAACCTTAGGTTTTCTATCACATCCCGATTTTTGGGCCTGAAAAGCCACAGGTAAATTGTAATATTCTCAATTTCAGTCCCTGGGAAATGGCTATGGTTTAAGTTTGGCGGTTTTCCAATCGTAACCAAATTGTTTTATCTTGTTTTGGAAAACCTAGTTTTGGATCCTTTGTACCCCTTCATTTTGTTATTTTTTTGGGGAGACTTTTGTGATCTGAATTTCCAAACTCTTTCTTCTAGAAAGTTGTTCCAAACATTTTGAAATTTTATATAATTTAATTTCAGAATTTTTGGAGTTGATATGAGTGGTACGATGGCCTAATTTTCGGACTGTGTGAAACTGCCCGGAATGAGTATTTTGGTGATATTTACACCATCTTGATTTTCTATAGGCTTTTCTGGGCCGAGTTTGGAAAAGTTTCCTTCACAAAAGTTGTTGAGAACTTCCTTTTCTATAACGTGTGTAAATTTGGAAATTTTCTGAGATGATTTGAATTCTGGACAGAGCTTATTTTGAAAAGTAAATATTATGTTCCAGCGAACTGTTTTTAATCTGTTTTTGAGTCACTGAAAACGGTATTTACAGAGAGATTTAGATTTTGTGTTCTTCACGAAAAATGTTTATTAAGGTCTTTTTTATGACATATCCGAATTTGAGAATTTTCGGAGTCAATTTACTATATTTTCAAGTCCAATTTAGTGAATAGTGCAAAACTGTTCGGTTTTGCTAGATTTCAAGGATTTAGTAATTTCTATACGAAAACGTTGGAATTTGGACTTAGTGTCTTCTGGTGATTTAAAGTACACGTTCCGAGCTTTCAAATGAGATATTTTATGCTTTGATCGGAGGTCGGACCAGGGAAAACGAAATAGAGAAGTAAGCTTGAAAATGATTGGCTAAGAATGAAGCTTGTTCAAGAAGCATAATTAATGGCTTGTATTAATGCTTGTTCTTCTTTTCCACAAGCATTTATTGGCCATTATTATTCTTGACTTTGATGGCCCTTCATGATGGCTTGTGAGGTAAGCAATGACCTCATCGCCTCGATGACATACGCGCTTATATCATCCTTTTCTTAGGCCCCAAATTTTGTCTCCCTATAAATAGAAACAAGGCCATTCGCCAAGGGAGAGAGAGAGAGAGAGAGAGTAGCCGTGAGGGAGAGAGAGAAAAGAAAGAGAAAGAAAGAAAAAAAGCTTACCAAGCGAGCCCGTCTCTTTTTGTTGTTTGATCGAGTGAGGAAGCTATGTCCAAGGGCCGAGTGTTCGTGTTCAAGCCCGAAATTTCCCGAGCTCACCCGTCTCGAAACTTGTTCTCTAGTTGTTGTTTTATTCATTGGGTAAGTAAACTTCCTAATATCGAAAAGGAAGTTGTGATACGTTGACACGGTTTGCTTGGACCGCTTCTCGGTCATTTGGTTGGTTATGGTTGGTTCATTTCTCGATTTGATCATGTTTCGTGTTTTGATGTTGCTTTGAGATAGAATCAAGACTTGAATGGCAAGGTGCACATATTATAGTCATGTTTGATGTTCTCTTGTATGAACTTTGCTATTGATCTGCCATTGATGCGAAAAGCGGTAAGGGCCGACTTGTGCTAACGGCGATCCCCGCCCCTCGCTTGGTATTAGTAGGTTTACTTATCGAGTCTCCCCAACTCATCCCCATTTTTTTTCCACCCTCGGGTCCATAGGATGGTCGAACGAATGACAACGACAGGGATGAGTTCGAGCCATGTTGGAGTTCGGGGAAGGCAAGGAGCGAGGAGAAGTAGTGGGCTTAGGACACCCAAGCCATAACGTTTGTTGTATAAATGGCTAAAATTGGATAATTTGGCCTGTAAAATATATTTATGCGTCTCTATAAACATAAGGTTTGCCCATGATGCTATTGTTTTAATCCCGTTGTTTGATTTGAATGTGATTGTCCCAGATATGCTTCCGCGTGTGTGTAAATAAAAAGAATAATGAACGGGACGTCACGCTAATGGCCCCGAGGTAGGGGGGGCCACATTTTCTATCTGAGCGTGAAGTTATGGAGGAATATGAGAAGGGTATAAGGCTTGGAAGAACACTTGTTGCTGAGAAAGGGATAGTTCTGAAAGACTCCTCTAATGTACAGAAAACCTTGTGACTATCAAGAAAGGAGTTTCTTGAAAAGGAAAAAGAGCAAGTAGGAGAACTTTCGAATGTTGAAAAAAGAAGAATTCATTGGTGAAAAGGAACGCAGAATTTGGAGAAAAGTAGAAACATTGATAGTAAGAAGGAGGATAATGATGAAAAACTATTTGCTGAGTTTTTTTGCCTACTTCTGGAATTTTTGCTGATGATAAGAAAAGTGATAGCTTGTTTAGAAACAAAACTCATCAAGTCGCTTTGTAACTCTCTTCTAACAAGAGGAATAATGAATAACAGAGTTGTAGACTTCAGCTTATTTGAAAATTTCAATATTTATAAAAATCGATATATATATATATAGTACTATTCGGTTTAAAACCTTTTTATCTTCTCTCTCACTCTCACACTCTTTCTCCCCATACTCATTCCATTCTCTGAAACCCTAATGATCTCCAAAAACCACACTACAAGATCTCATCTTTCACTTGGAAACGCAAAAAATATCCTCAATGGCACTAAAATCGACCACCGAATCAAAGAAAGAAGTCAAAGGTTCCGCACGATCGAACAGAATCGTAGGAATGTTCACTAGAGCAGACAAAGAAGGAGAAGCAGAAAAAATCGATATCTCCGATTCGGGCTCGAGCAAGAGTCTTCTCAGTACCAAATCTCCACGATATCTATTCAAGAACGTGATCGCTTTGTTATGGCAAGACAACTGGTAAAAATCCTTAGAGTACTTCGAGAAAATCGGTGTGATCAAAGTACAAGAATGCAGTATGTAAAACCTTAGGTTTTCTATCCGAGCGTGAAGTTATGGAGGAATATGAGAAGGGTATAAGGCTTGGAAGAACGCTTTGTTGCTGAAAAAGGGATAGTTCTGAAAGAGTCCTCTAATGTATAGGAAACCTTGTGACTATCAAGAAAGGAGTTTCTTGAAAAGAAAAGAGAAAGTAGGAGAACTTTCGAATGTTGAAAAAGAAGAATTCATTGGTGAAAAGGAACGCAGAATTTGGAGAAAAGTAGAAACATTGATAGTAAGAAGGAGGATAATGATGAAAACTATTTGCTGAGTTTTTGCCTACTTTTGGTATTCCTGCTGATGATAAGAAAAGTGATAGCTTGTTTAGAAACAAAACTCATCAAATCGCTTACAACTCTCTTCTAACAAGAGAAATAATGAATAACAGAGTTGTAGACTTCAGCTTCTTTGAAATTTTCAATATTAAAATTCACCGACTGATTGAACATCTTGATTTTCAAAGAATGTGCTCTCTCTCTCTCACAAAGTCTACCCAGAACTCACAGCTTACTTTTACTCAAATTTGCCATTCATTTCTCCATCTGAAATTGAGTTCTCTGTCTTTCAAAAAGATTACAAGTTGTCAACCTTTGATCTTGCTGCCATTCTGGGAGTAAAACATACAGATTTCTCTATTATTCCTATTACTTTAGATTTGGCATATTAATCTTTGTCCGGAGACTCTTCTTTCATCGAGGCTCCACAGCTCATATATCTCATTCTCTTTTTTTTCGCTAAATTCAATTGTTCTGCACAAAATCATCATCAATTGTCTTATATTCAAAGGTTCTTCCAAAATTGATGTCTCTTGCTATGAGGTCAAGTTGATTTGGGCAATTCAAACTTCCTTTCCTATTTCTTTGTCACATATGATTCTCCTTCAAATGTATAGATCGGCTTAAAAGAGTAAGGGCAACTCCCTTATGGAGCTTTGATTGTAACACCTTGAATTCGCCACTTTCGGATTAATATAATAGATAATTATTTCTCATTTTGTTTTAGTGAGTCTCGCCGGAACCGATCATTCTTGGGATCTTGACCATTAGGGAATAGCTAACTAGGAAAATGGTGCGTGGACCCAAGAATCGAATCGTGAATCGAGTCCGATTCGAGAAGTGATGAGGGAATATTTTGTACCGACATGGGCCGGTCTAAGGGTAGTGACGGATTTGGCTTGACCGATGACATACGATCGGATCGCGGGTGATACCGCACGACCGAGAGTACGGGCAACGAGCGATCCCAAACTTGCTCGATGATCGTGACCCCCGACTAGCGATAAAATCCTCAAGTTCTCAAGGAAATCGGGACCGCATGACTCGAGTAGCCCTAGATTGATACGCGCGAACCCCTAAACAAATATCTGTTAGTGAGAGACGCTAAAACTGAAAATTGAGCTAAATCAATTGTGGAATTGAGTCCGGACTTGATTGTCGAATTTCGTGGGCGCATACGATTATTTTTGCAAGGATGACATCATTTTTATGTGGCCATGCATATTTGGGATCGATAGAGTCAAAATTAGAAAATTTGACCCCGGACCGGAAAATTACCGTTTTGCCCCTAGGCCTAATTTGAGTGTTCCGAATTTTAGGGTTATTTGGAGATTATTTTAGGGTTTTATAGTAGTGTATTTCAGCCCAATAATGCTGAAAATTTTGGTCCTTAATGCTCTTGGATATTTTGTTAAGAACAAACCTCAACCCTTGGATTAGAGGCAAGATTGGCAATTTTGAATGTTTGGTCAACCACCCCACTACCTCATTCTCTCTATATACTCTCTAATCCCTCTCTCTCCTTCTCCTTCTCCCCTCACCAGCACCGGCAGCCCCTCCTCCCTCTCCATCCCGTGAGGTTCCTCTCCCTCTCCCCCGCCTCGCCACCGCCGGAGTGCTACTGCCGCCATCATCGCCGGTGCCGCCCCTCGCCTTGTCCCACCATCACCAACCCGTCCCCCTCTCATCTCTCTCTCACCGAGCCACTCCCTCTCCCGTGCTCTCTCTCTCTCTCGACCGCTCAAGGGCTTTCACGAGCCGCCACTGCCATCGTTCGGTGTAGATCCACTGCTGACTAGCCATCCTCGCCACTTGTACAACCCTATTTGGAGCCTAGGAATCCAAGTGAGTTTGACCCTAAGCCCCTAATTAGGCGAAATTGCATTTCTAGATGGGTTTTAGGGGTTAATTAGGGTAAATTAGGGGTTAAATTGTGGGGTACATTAAAGGCTGATGTTGTGGCTGATTTGGTGGTTTAGTATGATCATTTTAATGAGGTTTAGCGGCTGTGAATGTGCTGTGAGTTGGCTGGAATTGTCGGATCGAAATGGCCCGAGTTCGGTCAAGTTCGGGCTTAAATTGTGGAAGATAGTGCGCGCCTAGTATTGTTCTCATGGTGGCTGTTTTGGAGGATGTTTTGAAGAGCTAAATGGAATATTTTGAGGAGATTTATTAGCCTAGAGAGGCCCGTGTGGGGGCTGTCCATACCGGGACCGAATTGGGCAAGGCGCGATCGATTTGGGGTTTAATGGTGTAGTTGCCGGAAATGTTGGACTAGTTAAATTAGTAGCTGATTTGTCCTTGATGGTGATTGATTTTTGTGATACCATGTCTTATGCCTAGCGTGACTAAGGTTAGAGTAGCTTGGCGAGCTTCGAATGCGCAAATTCATGTTGATCCATTGGTGTGACTTATATGCGTAAATCATGTGCTGAGTTTGTGCCATGGCTGGACTGGATAATTTAATTAATTGGGCTTGTGATTCATTGAATTGAACATGTTGTGTTGTGATCTGAATAAGTGGCGTCGTGCAATTGAATGCTCATTGTGAAATTTGTGAGTGCCCAAGTGTGAACGTTGTGGCTGTGGGTGTGCATCTCGAGCATTAGCATGGCACGTGCATATATGAGTGTGCGCGAATGACATGAGCGCATGATCGCATAAAACACCCTGATGCGTTTAACGCGGGGTTCAGATAATAACTGGTGTATGTGAATGTGTGATCACCTAAAGCCCTGATGCGTTTTACGCGGGGTAGTGAACCCGCTTCGATGTGTGTTACGCGGACAATGCCCGGACTACCGGAAGATAACTAGCCTGATGTGTTTTATGCGGGTTGTGTGTCATGAGCCCGATCCGCTTTTACGTGGGCTGGAGATCGATCTCAAACTGTTAGACTTGATGTGTTTTACATGGGTCCGTGAAATTGATAATTGCAAGTGTCGAGAGTGCAAGTGTCGAAATGCATTGATGAGGTTTGAGCATGGGTGTGAGTACGAGCATATGCACGACATGCGTTATAGCTGAGTGATGTTCGTATATGTATCGTGGTTGAATCCTATGCCATTGTTGCGAATTTATGTGATGCCTAATCTACTGGGGTCAAGTAAGTCTTGGATTTGGGCCCTAAGGGCCCGAGTCAATTTATGTTTTGATCCGTGCGTTGTTTAGTACTCGTTAGGAGGTGCATGGTAGCCTAGTTTAGGTTTAGAGAAACTACTCACCGAGATTATTTTCATCATTATATAAAATCAACTTTTCAGACCCCGGTCTTGAGATGCCCAAAGTTCCAAAGACGTTTTGGGATTCCGTGATCATATAGAGCGGACGAGGACAATACACCTGTGAGGGAACGGGAGTTGTATATTAGATACTATACTTTAGTTTGGTGGATGTGGAGGAAACCTATTACCCGACTTACGAATATGTAGCTTGGTGCTTGAGGATAGTCTCGGGAGAGTATGGTCCTCTCCGAACTTTTGATATCCCATTTGCCAAACCGGGCACGAGGTACCCCTGGCCTCGATGGAGAGGTGGCTGATCCCGGTTCTTTAACCCAGGAGAGTGCGAGCTCCGATGGGGTGCCTATAGAGTACGAGGTGGACCAACCCGATCCGATGAACTTGGAGCCAGCTGACGAGGATGTCTGTTCTAGAGTCGATGGAGCCGGATGAGGAGGAGCCAAGCCGATCGAGGAGGATCCCGCATAAAGGTCGAGCCTGAGGCCATGGACTCGGGAGGGAGGAGGCCGCATAGGGCCGAGTCCGAGCCGACTCATCGACTGAGAAGGAGATGCCCGATAGCTCTTTATCCTCTAAGTTTTCTGATTCGACCCGGACTAGGCACCGTAGGATTTAGCTTTAGTCTTAGACCGGTGGGGCCAGCACTTTGACTAGAGCCCGACGTTAAGTACTAGATCGACCCTGGGCCACTTACCCCTTTTTGTCGTAGAGGTGGCCATCGACCCGCTTTTGATTTTTGAGCGCAAGTCAGAAATGACCCGATGTATATGGTTCGCAGATCAATGCAAGTGTATATATGTTCATATTGTTTGTTGCGTGGCTATCATTGGTTTCGTGGATTTTAAATTTGTTCGGGTGTTGTATTACTTCGGATGTGCTTTAATCTCTTGTTGGGTGTTGGGTCGGCGACGCATCATGGGACGTCGCACTCGAATCGACCCTTGCGAGGGATGTGGCGCCGTGGGGGTGCGGCGTGACATTGATCACCGCTATTTTTGAGTATTTGAAAATTTCCATTCCAACAAAACTCAAAGGTAAATCTCTTCCAACTATGACCATTGGAGAACTTATGATGACTAAAATGTGATACAAATTTGATGGTGAAAATTTAAAGGATAAGAGAGGCAAGGTTATTCCGGTAGAATTGGTGAGTGTACACCACAAGGGCTCCATCAATATTTTCATGATTCGATGAGGAGGAATCAATCAAACCCTTAGTAAGAAAGAGGAAAGTGCAGTCGATAGTTTCCGAACCGACACACCAGCCAAAAGAACTCAAGTCAGAACATCCAAAATTCAACTCACTTTCGTGATCAATGAAATGGATGGTTGTTTCTCATTTTATTTTAGTGAGTCTCGCCTTGAATCCATCATTCTTGGGATCTTGACCAATAAGGAATGGCTAACTAGGAAAAATGGTAAGTGGACCCAAGAACTCGATTGTGAATCGATCCCCGGTTCCAAGAAACGACGAGGAAATATTTTGGGCCAATGTGGGCTGATCTAAGGAGGGTGACGGTTTGGTTTGGTCAACGACGTCGATCGGATCGCGGGTGATTTCGCACAACTAAAAGTACGCGTGGCCAACAATCCCGAACTTATTCCGAACAATCGCAACCCCCGAACTAGCGATAAATCCTCGCTCTCTTGAAAATCAAGACGGTCACGACTCGAGTATCCTAAGTCGATCGCGTAACCCTTAAACAACCACTTGTTAGTGAGAAACGCTAAAATCACATTTGAGTGGAATTGACCGTGGAATTGAATCCGGTTTCGTGTCGAATTTCATGGACGTCTGCGACTATTTTGCAAGAATGACGTCAGATTAATGTGGCCAATTATATTTGGGATCGATATGGTTTAAAAATGGAATTTCGGACCGGAAGTGGAAAATTACTGTTTTACCCTTGGACCCTAAGTGCTAATTTCGAATTTTGGAAGGTTAATTTTGGCCATGTTCAGCCCATTGGTGACTGAAATTATTGGACAAAAATGCCTCCCATCACCTTTGTTATTTCCCAAATGACCTTTGGATATTTTAATCAAGACTTAATCTTGACCCTTGATTTTGGTGGGATGTGATTGGTCTTCAAATGGTGACCATTGGATCATAATTTTAGTGGAGTGGGTAGAATGAGAATTTTTAGTAGGTTGGTCAACCACCCCACTCACCATTTCTCCCTAAAACCCTTGTAATCTCTCTCTCTCCTCTTATTCTCACCATCATCATCACCGCCCACTCTCTCCCTCTCTCACGCCTCACTCTCCCCACTCTCTCGCCACTCTCCCTCTCCATTCTCCTCCTCCCTTTGGCCGTGAGAGCCACTCGCTGAGCACACCACCACTACCCGCCATGCATCGCGGGCGCGCTCGAGGAGCTGCGTTGATCCGGGCGTGGTGCCACCGCTGTTCGATCACCCTCACCACCTTGTTCAGCCTCATTGGAGCTTAGTAAATCTAGTGAGTGCAAACCCTAAACCCTAATTAGGATTATGTATACTTTAGACAAGTTTTAGGGGTTAATTTAGGGTATTTTAGGGGTTAATTTGTGGAGGATGATTAGGGCTGACTTTGTGGCTATTTTGGTGGTTTAGTGTGATGATTTAAATGAGATTTGGTGGCCTAGAATGGGCTGGTTTGTAGTGGATCTTTGTTGACTTGATTTGGGCTATTATGAGGACTAAAATGGGTGTGATGTGTAGGCTGTGTAGTGGCTGACTATGTGGTGATTTTTGTGGCCTAATGCGATGATTTGGAAGTGGATTAGGGGCCTAGGGTGGACTGATTAGTGGCTGGTCGGTATAGGTTTGATTTGGGCCATAATTGATTGATCGTGGTTTTAATGTGATTTGCCAAGTGTATTGTGATTGGACCATGAAGAGGCTGAATTGAACATAACTTGATATTGATTGGGCAATGCCATGTTGTGTAATCGGTGTGGCCAATTGATGAGACACTCGGTGGACTATCGGCATGTGTAGTTTCAATGATTTAATTAAGTGAATTCGTGTGCCAAGTATGTGTCGTGACTGAATTGATTGATTTGGTTAATTGGGCATGTTAAGTTGTGAATTGAGCATGTTGTGGTGTTAAATTTGTCACATCCTAATTTTTGGGCCTGGGAAGCCGCGGGTAAATGGTAATATCCTTAATTTCAGTTTAAGAAATGGCTATGGGTTAAGGTTGGTGGTTTTCCAATCAGAACTAAATTGTTTTCTTTTGCTTTGGAAAATCCAGTTTTGGATCATTTGTACCCCTTTATTTTGTTATTTTTGGGGAGACTTTTGTGATCCGAATTTCTGAACGCTTTTTTCTGGAAAGTTGTTCCAAACATCTTGACGTTTTACATGATTTAATTTCAGAATTTTTGGAATTGATATGAGTGGTACCATGGCCTGACTTTCGAACCGTGTGAAACTGCCCAAAATGGATATTTCGGTGATATTTACACCGTCTTTATTTTCTACAAGTTTTTTCTGGGCCGATTTTGAAAAAGATTCCTTCACTAAAGTTGTGGAGAACTTCCTTTTCCATAACGTGTATAAATTTGGGAATTTTCCAAGATGATTTGGATTCTGGACAGAGCTTATTTTTAGAAGCAAATATTCTGTTCCAACGAACTGTTTTTAGTCTGTTTTTGAGTGACTGAAAACGGTGTTTACAGAGAGAATTAGATTTTGTGTTCTTCACGAAAAATGTTTATTAAGGGCTTGTTTATGACATATCCAAATTTGAGAATTTTTGGAGTTAATTTACTATATTTTCAAGTCTAATTTCGTGAACAGTGCAAAACTGTTCGGTTTTGTCAGATTTCAAAGATTTATCAATTTCTATTTGAAAACGTTGGAATCTCGACTTGTTGTCTTTTGGTGATATTTGAGGACATTTCCGTGCCGAACCTTGGGTTGGATGGAATTATTATGCATGTTTATTATGAAAACCTTTAGAAAATCTTGTGATTTAAGTATGGCACGGGTTGTGATTTTTGTGCCAATTGATTGATATATTTCGTGTGACCCGATTGGCCCGAGTCATTTGCGTGAGAATTCAGTAAATCCAGAAGACTCTAGGGAGTCCACGGTCTGGAAATTGGTAGAAAATCCTAGAAGTTTGACTAAGTCAAACCTTATCCCTTCATTATTGCTTGTATTAATGCTTGGCCTTCTTTTTCCACAAGCATTTATGAAGCCATTTATGAAGTCTTGACTTTTGGGACTTAGGCCATTAATGAAAGGATGACATGTGCGCTTACCTCATTGCCCCGATGACACGCGTGCATACCTCATTGCCCCGATGACACGCGCGCATACCTCATTGCCCCGATGACACGTTAAACACCTCATCCAAACTTTGGCCCCAAGTTTCGCCTCTATAAATAGAAGGAAGGCCATTCGCCAAGGAGAGAGAGAAAGAGAGAGAAAGAGGAAGAGCCTCACGTGAAGCCCCTTCTTCCTCTTCTCGCACGCCACCACCATCTTGGTTCTTACTTTCTTGCTTCTTGTTCATAACCGAGAAAAGAAAGAAATAGAGAGAGAAAGAGAAGCCGAGAGAAAACGAGAGAGAGAAAGCCAAGGAAAGAAAAGAAAGGGCTCGACACCGTGAATTGCCGAGATCCCGGGCCGTCGCCTTTTCCCATCCTTTTTCTACTCTCTAGTTCTGGTTTCGTTTAGTGTAAGTGAATTCCCTAATATCGGGAAAGGATGTTGAGATGCGTTGTGGCGTGGTTTGTTTGGACCGTTTCGGTCGTTTGGTTGGTCGTAGTTGGTTCATTCCCTTGGTTTGATCATATTTCGTGTTTGATGTTGTTTTGAGATGGAATCGAGACTTGAATGGCAAAGGTGCACATGTTATAGCTGTGCTTGATGTTCTCTCGTTGAACTTTACTATTGATCTGTCATCGATGCGGGTGCGGTGAGGGCCGACTTATGTTAACGGGGCGATCGATATATCCTCGCTTGATATTAGTGTTTTCCTTGCTGAGTCTCCCCGACTCATCCCCCATTTTTCCCACCCTCGGTACATAAGATGGTCGAACGGACGGCAGCAACGGGGAAGGTTGAGCCATGTTGGAGTTTGGGAAAAGTTAGGAGCGGTGAATTCAAGTAGTGGGCTTAAGACACCCAAGCCATAACGTTTGTTGTGTAAATGTCTAAAATAGACTAAGTTGGCTTGTAAAACATGTTTGTATGAATTATAAACATAAGGTTTGCTCATGATTCTGTTTTTCTTAATCCCGCTGTTGTTTTGAAACGTGATTGTCCCGAGTTATGCTTCCGCTTGTGTTTAAAGAAAGATAATAATAAACGGGACGTCACGTATGTGACCCCGAGGTCGGGCGTCACAAAATTAGATGCTCGAATGTGATTGTTATGGCCATGAATTGTACATATTAAGCATTGGCATAATATGTGCATTATGTGAGTGTGCGATTGGCATCGAGCATGTGATCACTTGAAATGCCCTCTGATGCATTTTACTTGGGGTTCAAATAATAACCTGGTGGATGTGTACGTGTGATCACATAAAGTCCTGATGCATTTTACGCCGGTATTGAACCCGTCCCGATCGTTTTACAAGACGATGCCTACACTACGGAAGATGGCAAACCTGATCGCTTTACGCTGGTTGTGTTGTGTCATGAGCCTGACGCGCGTTTTATGCAGGGCCGGAGATCGATCGATGAGTAAATGACTTGATGAGTTTTATGTGGGTCGGACCTAATGCACGTTTTTACGCGGGTCGAACCTAATCGTTTACGCAGGTCGGTGAATAATTGGTAAATTGGCAAGCGTGTAAGTGTGCAAAAGTGCATTGATGGGGCATGAGCATAAGTGTGAGCATGAGCATGTGCATGACATGCATTGTGGCCAAGTTATATTGGGCATGTGTCATGGTTGGGTTCTGTACTATTATTATTAGTTTTATGTGCCTAACTTGCGGGGTCAAGAATATATTTGATTGGGCCGAGGGCCTAAGTTGTTTGATTGTTGCATTGTGTGTTTAGTTGATACTTATGCGGGAGGTGCATATAAGCCTAGTTTAGGTTTAGGGGCCTACTTGTTGAGATTTATTCTCATTATTGTTTAAACTCTACTTTTTAGACCCCGACCCACAAGACCTGTAGATGCGCCGCTTGTTTTAGGATCCCGTATCTCATAAAGCAATTGGTGACGGAGTACCACATGGGAGCAGGGGAGACTTATGTTAGGTATTACAATATAGTTTGGGTCGGCGGGCGGGCCACATTTCCGAGCCCATCCTTATCTCCGTGGTGTTTTCGGGACCAGATTCGGTGCTTACGGACTTCTTAGGACCTTTGATGTCCCATTCGGCGCGTGGGCGGTCGGATCCGGCTGGCTGCGATGGAGAGATCGTGAGGCCCGTTGCCACGTCAAGGAGGATTCCGGCGCCGGCCGGTCATCATCGGGATCGATCTGGGAGTCCGGGGAGAGGAGTCGATGGATTAAGAGTCTAACATTGAGCGGGCGGTGCCTATAGAGCAAGAGCTTGGCCGGAGGATGATTTCGAGGTGGAGTTGGTGGAGGCCGAGTTCGAGCCGGATTCAATGGATTACGAGTCCGAGTCATCGGACGATCCGTCTGAGTCCTCAAGATTCGACCGGTTTGGTTGCCCTAAGTTTAGCCTTGACCATAATTAGATAGGACCGACACTTTTGATAGGTGCCCTTTCTAGGCTTAGTTCTCGACCGCCCGAGCCACCTACCCCTTTTTGAAGTTAGTGGCGTTGACCCATTTTTGGTTAGTGTATATTTTGTTATGATGGATATTGTAAATCCTTGTTATTAATGCAAGTTGTATTTTATTGTATCTACTGTTGTCCTTGGTCATGTTATTTTATATTGTACAGTGTTTATGTTGCTTTACATAAATGCATTATTCTCTGTGTTGGGTTTTTGGGTCGGGATGTGTCCTAGGACATCGCACTAAAAAATCGACCTTGGTAGGGTTGTCGCGTGCCATAGGGTTGAAGCATGACATCCTCCGTTGATTTGGTATCGAGCAAGGTCATTTCGATCCAACTCGTTCAAATTGGGAGTGATAAGGAGCGATGACCTTAGATAGGTGATAGGGAGACTTGTGTGCTACATGTACCTCGAGGCGGTTTGACTTGCTTGATTAAGTGATTGTTGTGATTGACTCATAAAGTGCGGTCTTGAGCGGACCCGAGTAAGGACACATGTCTCTTTGGGTGAAAACTTGTGCTTGCTTGTGTTTGACTTTTCTTTGTGTGATTGCTGTTATGATTCTATGCCTAGGACTTTAGACTAGTCTAGTTTGGCCTAGGTCTCTAATTCCCGAGTGGAATTATAGCAAGTAGGTGAGCGTGCAGGGTTATGAAGATGAGTAGCCAAGGAAGTGGTAGAGGTCGAGGTCGTGGTCAAGGTCGCAAGCAGACACGCAAGTGAGGGTTGCAAAGGATCCCGTGGTTGATGGGATTTTGAGGGCACTTGAGGAAGTAGGAATCTTGATGGGTAGGCGGACCCATGAGAAAAATGCCACTATTACAGCTGCTGCTAAGGTCGTCCGTTCTTTGTTGCCAATGGGGCTAATGGGAAAAACAGAAATAACGGTAATTAGGGGATAATGGGAATCCAGCTCCGGATGACAAATGTGATTAGGCCGATGTCTAAGTTGGTCGAATATTTCTTGAAGTTAAAATCGTGAAGTTCAACGGAAAGGGTGACCCGAGGCCGTGTCGTGTTGGGTCTAAGAATTGAGAAGGCATTCAAGTTCGGGGTGCACCGGTTTAAAAAGGTGACTTTGGTTGTATATCGGCCCGTAGGATAATGCCAACGACCGGTGGAAGGCCACTAAGGGTAGAGTATTTTCCGAGGGTACCGCCTAGATTTGGTCTCATGTTCTTGACAATTTTATGGGAAGCATTTCTCCGAGAGTGCTAGCGAAGAAGTTAAGCGAAGTTCATGAGGTTCCGCCAAGGATCGATGACCGTGGACCAATACGAGGCGGAATTTGCCGGGGCTATCGGGTTCACACCTAGGATGGTTGAGGACCCTCGTGATAAGGTTCGGAGATTCTAGATGGGCTGAAATCGGATCTTGGCCATATGATATCGCTCAACATTAATGACTATGGGGAGATGTATGAGCAAGCACAAGCCATAGAGCGAGACTAGGTGGATAGGGCAGCTATTTTCGATTGCGGTTTGCCCCGCTTAGGACAACCGCCGCTTCGGGAAAGAAGCCAATCATGGAAACAAAAGCGATTTGTCCCACCCATCGAAAAGAACATTGGGAAGCCAAACCACTAGCAAAACCGATTTGGGGCATGTTTTAAGTGCGAAAGTGTGGACCATCGATCAAAACTGCCCCAAAGAATGCCCGATAGGCCCACTAATGCAACCCCAACAGCCAAGAATTGAAATCAGGGTTGGGAATTTCCGCTAGCAAATTTGAACAGGCCGCACAAGGGACGTGTGTACGCATATAGCCGAAGGGAAGTTGAGAATGTGTCAAGTGTAGTCACGTATGGTTTCTCTGTGTAGTCATGTTGCATATGCTTTATTCGATCCAAGGGCGTTGTACTCATTTATGTCCTTTCGGTTTGTTGAATTGGCTGGATGAAAACCTATGTTATTAGAAGTAAGGTTATATGTGACTACGCCATTAATGGATAAGATATGCATATCGTTAGGGTGCCCGGACTGTAAGATAGTAATTGGTGGTGTAGAAAACAAGATAGATTTGATTGTTTTGACGATGTATGATTTTGATGTTATTGTGGACATGGATTGGCTAGTTAGACGAGAATCTTTGTGATGGATTATAGTAGCGGGGTGATTCAGTTTAGTTAATTTGGACAACCTAGATTCAGGTTTGTTAGGAGTTGAGAAGGAACCTCGATCCTTTGGATTTCTTGATGAGAAGTAACTAAGTTGTTGGATGAGGGATGTCAAGGTTATCGGCAAGTGTGATTGATTCTACAGCAAAAAAAGAAGTGTGGCTAGAAGATATAGCGAGTGGGTGTGCAACTTTCTCGATGTCTTTCCCTACGAATTGCTAGGATTATCGCTAGAAAGAGAAGTGGAGTTTGTTATTGAGTTGGCCCTTAGGACTGAGCCAATTTCAAGCCATCTTATAGGATATCATTGTCAAAGTTGAAAGAATTAAAGGTCCGGATGCAAGAATTATTGGACAAGATATTCATTCGCTCTAGTGTGTCTCCATGGGGAGCAATCGGTATTGTTTGTAAAGTAGATAGATGGGACTCTCGAGGTTGTGTATCGAAAATCGGCAATTGAACCAGGTGACCATCAAGAATAAGTACCCACCGCCAAGGATTGATGACCGCTTTGATCGATTGCAAGGATCCTCGGTGTTTTCTAAGATCGACCCTACGGACATGATATCATTAGTTAAGAATTGGAAGGAGGATATCCCTAAAACGGCATTCAGGATGAGATATGGATACTATGAATTCACGGTAATGCCGTTTGGGCTGACTAATGCCCCCGCCGCTTTCATGGACTTAATGAATCGAGTATTCAAGGAGTTTTTGGATCGATTCGTCATTGTTTTTATAGTTGATATCTTGGTGTATTCAAGGAATCCCGGGAACATGAAGTACATTTGGAAAAGGTCCCACGAACGTTAAAAGAGCATACACTCAGTATGCTAAGTTTTGCAAATGCGAGTTCTAGCTCAACCGAGTAGCATTTCTTGGACATATCATTTCCGGAGAAGGAATCTCCGTGGATCCGCTAAGATTGAAGCGATGATGGATTGCCCGAGACCGACAACGATTCATCGAGATTCGGAGTTTCTTGGGGTTAACCGAGTATTACGTACATTTTATAGAAGGGTTTTCATCGATAGCCACACCATTGACGCGTTGCTCAAAAAGGAAATGATGTTTGAATGGGAGGATAAGTGCGAAAGAAGTTTTTAAGAGTTGAAGCATAAGTTTCCACGATCGCTTGATGTTAACCATTCTGTCTGCCCGTGGAGGTTTCGAGGTCTATAGTGATGCTTCGTTAAGGGGATGTGGATGTGTATTGATGCAACACGGAAGGGTAGCCGATATGTGTCACGTTAGTTAAGACCTCACGAGACGAATTATCTGACGCATGACTTGGAGTTGGCTACGATCATCTTCGCCCTCAAGATTTGGAGGTACTATTTGTGGGGGGAAAAGTTCCAGATCTACATTGACCATCGAGCCTTAAGTATTTGATTTCATAGAAGGAATTGAATATGAGGCAGCATCGCTAGATGAAACTTCTTAAGGACTACGATCGCGACATTTTATATCACCTTGGGAAGGCCAATAAAGTGGCTGATGCGCTAAGTCGGAAGTCTAATATGACGATATGATGGTCAAGGAATGGAATTTATTGGAAATGGTAAGGGATTCAGAATTTAAAGTTGAGGTGAGCTATATGTCGAGTCGACTCACCAGATTGAGGATCGAGCTAGAAATTCAAGCAAAGATTAAGGTATTACAATCTACGGACCCCTAGATCTAGAAGATTCGAGATGGATGGCACTAAGAGGAAATCGACATCCAAGTGTCCGAGGATGGAATTCTGAAATTTCGAGGACATTTATGCATGCCTAATGATTCGAAGTTTAAGGAAGAGATTTTATCGAATCTCATAGGAGCAATTATAGCATTCATCCGGGCAGCATAAAGATGTACCAGAACCTTCGATAACATTATTGGTGGAATGGAATGAAAGGGGATATGGCCAAGCATGTAGCAAAATGCCTAACACAGCCGCTAAGTAAAGACGCAACATTATAAGCTTGGGGGACTTCGCAACCTTTGGATATTCCCGAATGGAAATGGGAGCATATCATGATGGACTTAAATCACGGGATTGGGAGGAGCCAGGAGGGCATGATTCGATATGGGTGATAATAGATAGACTAACTAAGTTAACGTATTTTCCGATAGTGCGAAAAGGATTTTGAATTGGAAAGGCACGCAGATTTATATGTCACGACGATTGTCCCACTACCTAGAGTACCGGTGGCGATTACTTCAGATCGTGATCCTAGATTTCTGACCAATTTTTGGAAAAGTCTACAAGTGGCCTTAGGGACGAAGCTTGGTTCAATACAGCCTATCATCCTAAGACGGATGCCTAGTCGGAGAGGACGATCCAAACCTTGGAGGATATGTTGCGTGCATATGTCTTTGGATTTCTAGGGTAAATGGGAAGAGTAGTTGCGGTTGATCGAATTAGCCTATAATAACAGCTATCGGCAGATCATTCAGATATAGTACCATTTAAGGCCTTATATGGCAAAGCGTGCGGGGCCTTGATGTGCTGGAATGAAGTTGGAGAGCAAAGCATAACGGGTCCGGAGTTGTTACAATAGACAGTTGATGCGATTAAGATTATCCAAGAAAAGTTAAGAACAACGCAGAGCCGTCAAAAGAGCTATGTCGATGGGAGATGGAGGCCATTAGAGTTTCAAGTTGGTGATTATGTATTTATCAAGGTGTCGCCGATGAAAGGATTGCCTCGATTTGATAAGAAAAGAAAGTTGAGCCGAGATATATGGGTCCATTTGAGATTTTGGAAAAATTGGGGATCTAGCCTACCAACTCACCTTGCTGCCTAATTTATCCCAAGTTTACAATGTGTTTCACTTGTCGATCCTAAGGAAGTAAGAGTTGGACCCGACCCACGTCTTTGAGATACGAAGAGATAGACGTGGACAACAGAGTGTCGCATGTGGAAGGCCAGAAGAATCGAGGATAGAAAGGATTGGGTGCTAAGAAATAAGACGATCTCGATGGTCAAAGTGGTATGGGAACATCATGGAACGGAAGGCGCCACCTGAGAAAGCGAAAAGGCGATCGCGACGTTAACACCCCCATTTGTTTGAGTAGTCGGGATTGGATTACAAATTTTGAGGACAAAATTTTTGCAAAGGGAGAAAAGTTGTAACATTTTGAATTCGACCCACTTTCATGATCAATGAAATGGATAGTTGTTTCTCATTTCGTTTTAGTGAGTCTCGCCCGGGCCGATCACTCTCGGGATCTTGACTAATATAGAATGGCTAATTAGGAAAAAACGATGCGTATGTAACGTCCCGAATTTGACCCACTTCTAGGATTAATAAAATAGATGATTAATTCTCATTTCGTTTTAGTGAATCTCTACTTAACCCGTCATTCTTGGAATCTTGACCAATAGGGAAAGGCTAATTAGGAAGAACGATGCGTGGACTCGGGAAACTCGATCATGAGTTGAGTCCGATTCTCGAGAAGCGACGAGGAATATTTTGTGCCAATGTGGGCTGATCCAAGGAGGGTGATGGATTCGGTTTGGCCAACGACGTATGATCGGATAGCGGGTGATTCTCGCACGACCAAGGAGTATGCATGGCAAACGATCCCGAACTTATTTCGGATGACCGCGACCCTTGAACTAGCCATAAATTCTCGTGTTCTCTGATAAATCGAGACCGATTACGACTCAAGTAGCCATAGGTTGATACGCGTAACCCCTAAATAGCCGCCTATTAGTGAGAGACGCTAAAAATCGAAAATTGAGCTAAATCGATCGAGAAATTGAGTCCGGACTTGATTATCGAATTTCGTGGGAGTATGCGACTATTTTGCAAGGATGACGTCATTTTTATGTGGCTACACATATTTGGGATCGATAGAGTCAAAATTGAAAAATTTGACTCGGGATCGGAAAATTATCATTTTGCCCCTAGGCCTAATTTGAGTGTTCCGAATTTTAGGGTTATTTGGAGATTATTTTAGGATTTTATATTAGTGTATTTCAGTCCAATAATGCTGAAAATCTTGGTCCTTAATGCCCCTAGATATTTTGTTTAGTTTTAATCCAAGCCCTTGGATTATGGGTAAGATTGTCTAAATAGCAAAGTTGTTCACCAACCCCACTATCTTGCTCTTTCTATACACTCTCTAATCTCTCTCTCTCCCTCATTCCACCATCACCCCCACCGGCAGCCCCCTCCCTCCTCCATCCCGTGAGCTCCTTCTCCCCTTCCCTTCCACACGCCCACCGGGCCACGCCGCGCCCGCCACCACCACCGCCGGTCTTGCCGCCTATGCCTTACCACCACCACATTCCGTCCCCCTTCCTCTTACCCCAAACATGTTCTGTCCCTCCCATGCCCTCTTCTTTCTCGGCCGCTGAGGGGCCTCACGAGCCGCCGCCCGCTTTCGTGTCACTATTCGACGAGGATCCATTGTTGCCTAGCCATCCTTGCCCGTTGCTCAAAATTTGTTTGAGCCTAGGAATCCATGTGAGTTCAACCCTAAACCTTAATTAGGCTAAATTGCATTTCTAGATGAGTTTTAGGGTAAATTAGGGGGTTAATTTGTAGAGCACATTAGGGGCTGATGTTGTGGCTGATTTGATGGTTTATAGTGATGATTTTAATGAGATTTAGCGGCTGAGAATGTGCTATGTGATGGCTGGAAGTATTGGATTGAATCGGCGCCATTGGGGTTAAATTCGGGTTTAATTGTGGATTATAAAGCGCTACCTAGTTCGGGTCCCCATGGTGGCTGATTTGGGCGATATTTTGGGTAGTCAAATGGAGTAATTTTTAGGAGATTTATTGGTCTAGAGTGGCCCGTGTGGGGGCTGTCCATACCGAGATTGAATTGGGTGAGGCGCGATCGATTTGGGGTTTAATGGAGTGATTATTGGAATGTTAGACCCATGGAATAGGTGGCTGAATTACTTTTGGGTAGTGATGAATTTTGGGATGCCGTGTCATGTGCCTAGTGTGACTAAAAATTGAGTAACTTGGTGGGCCTCGGTTGCCATGCGATTCATATTGATCTAATTGTACGTTGTATATGTGTGAATCATGTACCATGCAAGAGTGCTTTAAATTGCTTTTTGCGGTCTTGCTAATATGTTGGTTGGGTATATTGAGATGTGAATTGAGCATATTGCATTGTGAATTGAATAAGTGGTGTTGCGCAATTAAATGCTCATTGTGAAATTCGTGAATGCTCAAGTGTGAACGTTGTGGCCGTGGGTGTGCATCTCGAGCATTAGTATGGCATGCGATATACGAGTGTGTACGAGTGACATGAGCATGTAATTACCTAAGATGCCCCGATGCGCTTAATGCGGGTTCGGGATAATAACTAGTGTATGTGAATGCGTGACCACATAAAGCCCTAATGCGCTTTACGCAGGGTAGTGAACCCATCCCAATGCGTGTTACGCGAGATGATGCCCGGATTACCGGAAGATGACCAGCCTAGTGCGCTTTTACATGTGTCGTGTCATGAGCCCCGATGCGCTTTACGGGCCGAGATCGATCTCAAATTGTTAGACTTGATACATTTTATGCGGGTCGGTGAAATTGGTAATTGCAAGTGTGCAAGAGTGCAAGTGTGTGAAATGCATTGATGAGGCTTAAGTATGGGTGTGAGCATTTAGTATATGCATGACATGCGCATGGCTGAGTGATGTTCGCGTATGTGCCGGGGTTGAATCCTGTGCTATTATTGTGAATTTATGTTATGCCTAACTTGCAGGGTCGAGTAAGCGCTGGATTTGGGCCCGAGGGCCTGAGTCAATTATGTTTTGACTTGTGTGATTATTTAGTGCTCGTCAGGAGGTGCATGTTAGCCTAGTTTAGGTTTAGGGAAACTACTCACCGAGATTATTCTCACCGTTGTATAAAACCAATTTTTCAGACCCCAGCCTTTGAGATGCCTAAAGTTCTAGTATCGCTTTTAGGATTCCGCATCATATAGAGCGAATGAGAACGATATATCCCGTAGGGAATAGGGAGTTGTATATTTTATATTATACTTAAGTATGGATGGACATGGAGGAAACATATTACCGCACCCCACAAATATGTGGCTTGGTGCGTTAGGGGATGATCTCGGAGATTATGGTCCTCTCCGAACTTTTGATGTCCCATTTACTGGGGCCGGGCACGCAGAGATCCCCTGTGTGCCGATGGAGAAGTGGCTGACCCCGGTTCTTGAGAAAGAGAGAGTGTGAGCTCGATGGCGCACCGTGAGAGTACGAGGTAGATGAGCCCAATCCGATGCGGTTGGAGCTAACGACGAGGACGCGGTTATGGGAGTCGATGGAGCTGGATGATGAGGAGCCGAGCCGATCGAGGAGGATCCTGCACTGCAGGCCAAGCTTGGAGGACATGGACTCGGAGGAGGAGGTCGCAGGCTGAGTCCGAGCCGGACTCGTCATATTCCGAGGAGGAGATGCTTGATAGCTCTTCATCTTTGAGTCTTTTGATTCCAACCTGCATCGGGTAGGGCCATTATCTTTGACCGGAGCCCCACCTTAAGTAGTAGTAGACTCCACCACCGAGCCACATACCCTTTTTGTCACAGGTGGCCATTGATCCGCTTTTGATTTTTGAGCGCAAGTTGTAAATGAATGATGTATATGATTTCCAGATCAATGCAAGTGTATTTCTGTTCATGTTGTTTGTTGCATGGCTATCCTTGATTTCTTAGTTCAGATTGTTCGGTGTTGTATTACTACGCATGTGTTTTAATCTCTATGTTGGGCGTTGGGTCGGGCGACAAGCCCCGGGACGCTGCACTCGGAATCGACCTCTCATTGAGGGATGTGGGCGCGCCATAGGATGCAAGGCGTGACAACGAGACCTAAGAACTCCATCGTGAATCAAGCCCCAATTCCAAGAATCGACGAGAAAATATTTTGGGCCAATGTGGGCGATCTAAGGAGGGTGATGAATTTAGTTTGGCCGACGATATACGATTGGATCGCGGGTGATTCCGTATGATTAAGAGTACGCGTGGCCAACAATCCAGAACTTATTTCAATGATTGTGATCATGAAACTAGCGATAAATCCGCGCTCTCTTGAAATCGAGACCGTCCACGACTCTCGAGTATCCTAAGTCGATACGCGTAACCCCTAAATAGCAGCCCGTTAGTGAGAGATGCTAAAATTGCATTTGAGTGAAATTGATCGTGGAATTGAATCCGGACTTGATTATCGAATTCGCCGCAGATGTATGCACTACTTTGCAAGGATGACGTTGTATTAATGTGGTCAATTATATTTGGGATCAGTATGGTCAAAAAATGAAATTTCGGACCGAAAGTGGAAAATTACCGTTTTGCCCTTGAACCTTAAGTGCTAATTCCGAATTTTAGAAGATTAATTTTGGCCTTGTCCAGCCCATTAGTGACCGAAATTATTGGACAAAAATGCCTCTCATCACCCTTATTTTTTTTTTTCCAAATGACCCTTGGATACTTTAATCAAGACTTAATCTTGACCCTTGATTTTGGTGGGATGTGATTAGCCTTCAAATGGTGACCATTGGATCATAATTTTAGTGGAGTGGGTAGAATGAGAATTTTTAGTAGGTTGGTCAACCACCCCACTCACCATTTCTCCCTAAAATCCTTGTAATCTCTCTCTCCTCTCATTCTCACCATCACCGCCACTCTCCCTCTCTCTCACGTCTCACTCTCCCCATTCTCTTGGCACTCTCCCTCTCCATTCTCCTCCTCCCTTTGGCTATGAGAGCCGCCCGCCAAAGCACACCACCACCGCCCACCGTACACCGCCGTGCCGAGAAGCCACCGCTGTTCAGCTGTCCTCACCATTTTGTTCAGTCCCATTGGAGCTTAGAAAACCTAGTAAGTACAAACCCCTAAACCCTAATTAGGATTATGTGCACTTTAGACAAGTTTTAGGGGTTAATTTAGGGTATTTTAGGGGTTAATTAGTGGCGGATGATTAGGGCTGACTTTGTGACTGTTTTGATGGGCTAGTGTGATGATTTAAAGGTGATTTGGTGGCCTAGAATGGGCTGTTTTGTGGTGGATCTTTGTGAACTTGATTTGGGCTATTATGCGGACTAAAATGGGTGTAATATGTAGGCCATGCAGTGATTGACTATGTGGTGATTTTTGTGGCTTAATGTGATGATTTGGAAGTGGATTAGGGACCTAGAGTGGACTGATTAGTGGCCAGTTGGTAGAGTTTGAATGTGATTTGCCAAGTGTATTGTGATTGGACCATGAGGAGGCTGAATTGAACATGACTTGATATTGATTGTGCAATGCCATGTTGCATGCTCGGTGTGGCCGATGGATGAGATGCTTGGTGGACTATCGGCATGTGTAGTTTCAATGATTTAATTAAAAATGAATTAAGTGTGTCAACTATGTGTCGTGGGCTAAATTGATTGATTTGGTTAATTGGGTATGTTAAGTTTTGAATTAAACATGTTGTGGTGTTAAATTAAGCATTGGCATAAATGTGCATTATATGAGTGTGCGATTGGCATCGAGCATATGATCACCTAAAATGCCCTAATGCATTTTACGTGGGGTTCGAGATAATAACCGGTAAATGTGTACATGTGATCACGTAAAGCCACGATGCATTTTACGCGGGTATTGAACCCGTCTTGATGCATTTTACGGGACGATACCGGACTACCGGAAGATGGCAAACCTGATGCGTTTTACGCCGGGTTGTGTCATGAGCTTGATCTCGTTTTACGCGGGCGAGATCGATTGATGAGTAAATGACCTAATGCGTTTTACGCAGGTCGGCGAATAATTGGTAAATTGGCAAGCATGCAAGTGTGCAAAAGTGCATCGATGGGGCATGAGCATGAGTGTGAGCATGAGCATGAGCATGTGCATGACATGTATTGTGGCCAAGTGATATTGCGCACGTGTCATGGTTGGGTTCTGTACTATTATTGTTAGTCTTATGTGCCTAACCTGCAAGGTCAAGAATATATTTGATTGGGCCGAGGGCCTAAGTCGTTCGATTGTTGCATTGTGTGTTTAGTTGATATTTGTTCGGGAGGTGCATGTTTGCCTAGTTTAGGTTTAGAGGGCCTACTCGCTGAGATTTATTCTCATTATTGTTTAAACCCCACTTTTCGGACCCCGACCCACGAAGATGGTCGATGCCTTGCTTCGCTTTGAGATCCCGTGACGCATAGAGTGATCGGTGACGAGTACCCTATAGGAACAGAGAGACTAATGTTGGGGGATAAGTAATGCAGTATAAGTGCCATAACTTTTTCTTTGGAGGACACTTAAGTGCCATAACTTTTTTTGGCTCACTTGAGTGCCATAACTTTCAAAAAATGATCACCCAAGTGCCATTTCGAGTTGATCATGAGGGCCCGAAATCGCGGCTTTTCGGTCAACGGTGACCTTCCGGCAAGCACCACCACCTTGAAGAGGGGGTGTGGGTGAATCATTCCATGGCCTCCGTTCATCGAAATTTCCGTTTTAGCCTCGGTTGGCCAAGGTAAAAATGCTTAAATGTCACACAAATTTCGAGCCAATTTGTGTGACTATGAAGCATTTTACCTTCGTGCCGACTAAAGCGGAAATTTCGAGACTGCCAGGGTCATGGAATGATTCACCGACACCCTCTTCATTGGTGGTGTCACCTCCGGAAGGTCACCGTGGGCCGGAAAAAGCCGCAGTTTTGGGCCCTTCACGACCAACCTCTTTGACAAGCTGTTGTCGAGGGCTTAGAACCGCAACTTTTGAATCAGCGGTGACCTTCCCGGTGGTGAGCACCACCAACTTGAAGAGGGGGTGTCGGTGAATCATTTCATGGCCTTAGTCTCGGAATTTCCGCTTTAGCCTCGGACGAACGGCGTAAAATGTCAGAATCACAAATTGGCTCAAATTTGTGTGACTACGGCATTTTTACCTTCCAACCGAGACTAAAACGGAAATTTCGAGACGAACGGAGGCTATGGAATGATTCACCGACACCCCTTCAAGGTGGTGGTGGTGTCTCGGGCCGAAGGTCACCGCTTGACCGGAAAAGCCGGGCCTTTCGGCCCTCACGATCAACTCAAAAGTGGCACTTGGGTGATCATTTTTGAAAGTTATGGCATTCAAGTGAGCCAAAAAAAGTTATGGCACTTAAGTAACCTCCGCATAAAAGTTATGGCACTTATACTGGGTGATTTCATACCCCAATGTTAGGTAATATAATATAGTTTGGGTTGATATAAGGGCCACATTTTCTGGCCCATCCTTATCTCGAGATGGTGTTTTTTGGGACCGCCGGGTATTCACGGACCTCCTGGGACCTTTGACGTCCCGCTCGATGCATTAGACCGGTCCGATCCGAGGTCGCCGATGAAGACATCGTGAGCCCCGCCCGCCACGTTCGGGAGGAGGATTCGGACCCAGCCACCATCATTGGGATGGATACCGAGTCCGGGAGGGAGAGGAGTCGATGGACCGGGAGTCCGACATCGAGCCGGAATGGGAGCAAGAGCTTGAGCCAAGGATGATTCCGGGTGGAGTCGATTAGAGAGGCCGAGTTTGAGCCGGATTTGTTGGATTCTCGAGTCCTCGTGATTCGACCCCAATCGTTGCCCTAGGTTTAGCATTGACCATAATTAGGTAGGGCCGACACTTTTGATAGGTGCCCTTTCTAGGTTTAGTTCTTTTTGACCGCCCAAGCCACCTACGCCTTTTTGAAGTTAGTGACCGCTGACCTATTTTTGTTAGTGTACATTTTGTTATGATGGATATTGTAAATCCTATTAATGCAAGTTGTACTTATTGCATCTATTGTTGTCCTTAGTCATGTTGTTTTATATTGTATGCGGTGTTTATGTTACTTCCGCAAGTGCATTATTCTCCTGTGTTGGGTTTTGGGTCAACGACAAGGCCCCGGGACATCACACTAAATTCAACCTCGGTAGGGTTGTAGCGTGTCGTAGGGTTCGAGGCGTGACATCCCCGCTGATTTGGTATCGAGCAAGATCGGCCTCAATCTAACTTGGTCAAAACCCGGAGTGATAAAGAGCGATGACCTTGGAGAGCTGATGGGAGACTTGCGTGCTACATGTATCTCTAGGTGGTTTGACTTGCTTAATTGAGTGATTGTTGTGATTGACCCATAAAGTGCAAGTCTTGGCAGGATCTAAGGTAAGGACACATGTCTCTTTGGCCGAAAACTTGTCTTTGCTTGTGTTTGACCGCTTCTTTGTGTGATTGCTATTATGATTCTATGCCTAGGACTTTAGATCGGTCTAGTTTGGCCTAGGTCTCTAATTCCTAAGTAGAATTATAGCAGGTGCAGGCAAGCTGGGGGTTGTGAAGATGAGAGCGGCGAAGTGGTAGAGGTCACAGAGACCCGCAACAGGGTTGCAAAGGTTCCTAGTGTTGATGGAATTTTGAGGGCACTTAAGGAAGTAGGAATATTGATGGGTAGGTAGACCCGGTGAGAGAAATGCCACTATTGTCAAGTTGCACGAGGCCATTGCTACGCCGCCAACGGGCCAACGGGAATAATAGAAATAACGATAATTAGGAAAATAATGGGAATCCAGCTCGGGACCGATAAATGTGATTAGGCCGATGTCTAAGTTGGTCAAACAATTTTGAAGTTAAAACCGCCAAAGTTCGATGGAAAGGGTGACTTTATGTCGCGCCCATTGGGTCAAGAATTGAGAAGGCATTCAAGTTCCTGCTGCAATCGGGTTTAAAGGGTGACTTTGCGGTATATCACCGAGGATAGTGCCAACAACCGATGGAAAGCCGCCAAGGCGTAGTATTTCTCGAGTACTGCCCATACTTGAGTCAGATTTATCGAGAATTTTTATGGGAAGTATTTCTCCAGAGTGCCGTAGAGAAAGTTAGCGTAGTTCATGAGGCTCATGTATGATTGATGACCGTGGACCAATACGAGACGAAATTTGCGAGGCTATCAAGTTTGCACCTAGGATGGTTGAAGACCCTTAGGTTAAGGTCCGGAGATTCCGGATGGGCTGAAACCGATCTTCAAGCCAAATGATATCACTCAATATTAAGGACTATAGGAGATGTATGAGCAAGCACAAAGCATAGAGTGAGACTAGGTGGATAGGGCGCCGCTTTTGGATCGCGTTTACCTCGGCTAGGGACAACTGTCGCGGGAAGAAGCCGATGGCGGGAAACAAGCGATTTGTCCCACCCACAAAAAGAACATTGGGAAGCCAAACCACTAGTAGAACCAATTTAAGGGTGTTTTAAGGGAAGTGTAGACCATCATATCAAAATTGCCCTTAATAATGCCCAACAGCCCACCAATGCAACTCCGAATTAGAAATCAGGTTGGGAATTCCCCTGGCTAATTTGAACAGGCCACGGAACAAGGATGTGTATGCCATGGTGCGAAAAGGAAGTTAAGAATGTGCCAGCGTGGTCATAGGTATGGTTTTTCTGTGCAGTCATATTACGCATGCTTTATTCGATTCGAGGGCGTCGACTCATTTATGTCTGCTCGCTTTGTTGAATTGGCTGGATCAAAACCCGTGGTTATTAGAAGTATGGTTATGTGTGACTACGCCATTAATGGATAAGATATGCATATTGTTAGGGTGCCCGGACTTGTAAGATAGTAATTGGTGGCATAGAAAGTAAGATAGATTTGGCTATTTTGACGATGTATGAATTTGATGTTATTGTGGGTATGGATTGGCTAGTCGGCTGAATCGCTTTGATGGATTACAAGAGCGTGGGTGATTCGCTTTAGTCCGCTAAACACCCTAGATTTGAGTTTGTAGGAGTCGAAAAGAACCGCAATTCCTTGGGTTTTATAAGTAGAAGTAATCATGTTGTTGGATGAGATGTCAAGGTTACCTAGCAAGTGTGGTTGATTTGACGGCGTAAGAAGTGCGGCTAGAGGATATAGTAGTGGTGTGCAACTTTCTCGATGTCTTTCTCCGAAATTACCGGATTGCCGTCGGAAAGAGAAGTGGAGTTTGTTATCGAGTTGGCTCCCGAGACTAAGCCAATCTCGGCTGGCTTATAGGATGTCATTATCGGAGTTGAAAGAATTAAAGGTTCGGATGTAAGAATTACTAGAAAAGTGATTCACCGCCTAAGCACGTATCCATGGGGAGCACCGTGTTGTTTGTAAGGAAGAAAGATTGGACTCTAAGGTTGTGTATCGAAAATCGACAAAGTTGAACCAGGTGAACATCAAGAATAAGTACCCAACGCCGAGGTTGACGATCTATTTGATCGGTTGCAAGGAGCCTCGGTGTTTTCTAAGATCGACTTACGGACAGGGTATCATCAATTGAGAATTCGGAAGAAGGATATCCTTAAGACGGCATTTAAGATGAGATATGGACACTATAAATTCACGGTAATGCCGTTTAGGCTGACTAATGCCCCTACCGCTTTCATTGACTTAATGAATCGGGTATTCAAGGTGTTTTTGGATTAGTTAAATCATTATCTTCATAGATGATACCTTGGTGTATTTAAGGACTCTCGAGGAACATGAAGTACATATGGAAAAGGTCCTATGAACGTTAAGAAAGCATGCAATTTGTATGCTAAGTTTAGCAAGTGTGAGTTACGCTCAATCAAGTAGCATTTCTTGGACATATCATTTTCGGAGAAGGAATCTCCATGGATTCGCAAAGATTGAAGCAGTGATGAATTGGTTTGAGACCGGCGACAATTCACTGGATTCGGAGTTTCTTGGGTTTAGCCGGTATGACAGACGTTTTCAGAAGGGTTTTCGTCGATAGTCACGCCATTGACGCGGTTGCCAAAAAAGGAAACGAAGCTTGAATGGGACGATAGGTGCGAAAGAAGTTTTCAGGAGTTGAAGCATAGGCTGAGGACCGCTCTAGTATTAACCATTTTGTCTGGACCAGGAGGTTTTGAGGTCTATAGTGATGCTTTGTTGAGGGGACTTAGATACGTATTGATGCAACACGAAAGGGTAGCCGATATGCGCCACGTTAGTTAAGAACGCACGAGACGAATTATCTGACGCATGACTTGGAGTTGGCTACGATCATCTTCGCCCTTAAGATTTGGAGGCACAATTTACGCGGGAAAAATTCCAGATCTACACGGATCATCGTAGTCTCAAGTATTTGATTTCGCAGAATGAATTGAATATGAGACAAAAGGTAGCTGATGGAACTTCTCAAGAACTACGACTACGACATTTTTATATCACCACGGAAGGCCAATAGAGTGGCGGATGCGCTAAGTTGGAAGTCAAGTATGGCGATATGATGGTCAAGGAATGAAATCTATTGGAAATGGTAAGAGATTCAAAATTTAAATTTGAGGTGAACTATATGTCGAGTCCACTCACCGTATTGAGGATCGAGCTAGAAATTCAAACAAAGATTAATGCATTACGTCCTCACGGACCCCAACATCCACAAGATTCGGAGATGGATGGCACTAAGAGGTAACCAGACTTCCAACCGTCCGAGGATAGAATTATGAAATTTTGAGGACGCTTGTGCGTGCCTCGATGATTCGGAGCTTAAGGAAGAGATTTTATCGAAAGCTCATAGGAGTAATTATAGCATTCATCCGGGTAGCACGAAGATGTACCGTAACCTTTGATAACATTATTGGTGGAATGGAATGAAGGGGGATGTGGCCAAGCATGTAGCAAAATGTCTAACTTGTCAGCAAGTAAAGACGCAACATTGTAAGCCCAGGGGACTTCGTGACCTTTGGATATTCCCGAATGAAAATAGGAGCATATCATGATGGACTTCGTCATGGGATTATCGAGGAGCTAGAGAGGGCATGATTCGATATGGGTGACAAAGAAATAGATCGGATTAAGTCGAGTACTTTCTCGACAAAGGTGCAAAAGGATTTTGAACCGGAAAGGTACATGATTTATATGTGCGATAGATTGTCCAACTGCATTGAGTACCGTGACAATCACTTGGATCGTGATCCCAGATTTACGGCCAATTTTTGGAAAAGCTTGCAAGTGGCCTAAGGGACGAAGCTTCAGTTTAGTACAGCCTATCATCCCCAGACAGATGGTCAGTCGGAGAGGATGTTCCAGACTTTGGAGGATATGTTGCGTGCATGCGTGTTGGACTTCTAGGGTAAATGGGAAGAGCAGTTGTACTTGGTCGAGTTCGCCTACAATAACAGCTATCAAGAAAGCATTCAGATAGCATCATTTGAGACCTTATATGGCGAGCATGCAGGGGCTAGTGTGCTGGGATGAAGTAAGAGAGCGAAGCATAACAGGTCCAAAGTTGGTACAATGTACCGGTTAGGCAGTTGAGATTATCCGGAAAGGTTAAAAACAACACACGAGCCGTTAAAAGAGCTATGTAGATCGTAGATGGAGACCCTTGGAGTTTCAAGTTGGTGATCATGTATTTCTCAAGGTGTCACCAATGAAAAGACTGTCTCGATTTGGCAAGAAAGGAAAGTCGAGCCAGAGATATATGGGTCCATTTGAGATTTATCAAAAGATTGGGGATCTAGCCTACCGACTCGCCTTGCCGCCTAATTTGTCCTAGGTTCACAATGTGTTCCACATGTCGATGCTAAGGAAGTACGAGCCGGACCCGACCCACATGTTGAGATACAAAGAGATAAATGTAGACGACAGAGTGTCGTACGTGGAAAGGCCAGTAAAAATCGAGGATAGAAAGGATTGGGTGCTAAGAAATAAGACGATCCCGATGGTCAAAGTGGTCTAGGAACATCATGGAACGGAAGGCGCCACCTAGGAAAGTGAAGAAGCGATGCGACGTCAACACCCCCATTTGTTTGAGTAGTCGGGTTTTGATTGCAAATTTCGAGGTCAAAATTTTTGTAAGGGGAGAAGAGTTGTAACATCCTGAATTCGACCCATTTTCGTGATAAATGAAATAGATGGTTGATTCTCATTTCGTTTAAAGAGTCTCGCTCGGGCCCGAACATTCTTGGGATCTTGACCAATAGGGAATGGTTAACTAGGAAAAAGCGACACGTAGACCCAAGAACCCGATCATGAATTGAGCCCCAATTCTGAGAAACAACAAGGAAATATTTTGAGCCAATGTAGGCCAATCTAGGGAGGGTGACGGATTTAATTTGGCCGACGACGATGATCGGATCGCGGGTGATTCTGCACGACCGAGAGTGCGGCGTGGCCAATAATCCTAAATTATTTCGAATGATTGCGACCGCCATAACTAGCGATAAATCCTCGTGCTGTCTTGGAAATTGAGACCGTCCACGACTCGAGTATCCTAAGTCGACACGCTGCGTAACGCCCTAAACAGCCGTTTGTTAGTGAGAGATGCTAAAATCGCATTTGAGTGGAATTGATCATGGAATCGAATCTAGACTTCGTGTCGAATTTTATGGATGTACACGACTATTTTGCAAAGGGCGACGTCGTATTAATGTGGCCAATTATATTTGGGATCGATATAGTCAAAAATGGAATTTCGGATTGGAAGTGGAAAATTACCATTTTGCCCTTGGACCCTAAGTGCTAATTCTGAATTTTAGAAGGTGAATTTTGGCCTTGTCCAGCCCATTGGTGATCGAAATTATTAAACAAAAATGCCTCCCATCACCCTTTATTTTTTTTCCCAAATGACCCTTGGATATTTTGATCAAGACTTAATCTTGGCCCTTGATTTTGGTGGGATGTGATTAGCCTTCAAATGGTGACCATTGGATCATAATTTTAGTGGAGTTGGTAGAATGAGAATTTTTAGTAGGTTGTTCAACCTCCCCACTCACCATTTCTCTCTAAAACCTTTGCAATCTCTCTCTCTCTCTCTCATTCTCACCATCAACATCACCGCCACTCTCCTCCTCTCATGCCTCACTCTTCCCACTCTCTCGCCACTCTCCCTCTCCATTCTTCTCCTCCATTTGCCACGAGAGCCGCCCACGAGCACACCACCACCACCCAGCTGTGTTCTGCCGAGGAGCCACCGCTGTTTAGACGCCCTCACTACCTTGTTTAGCCTCATTGGAGCTTAGGAAACCTAGTGAGTACAAAACCCTAAACCCTAATTATGATTATTTGCACTTTAGACAAGTTTTAGGGGTTAATTAGGGTATTTTAGGGGTTAATTTGTGGAGAATGATTAGGGCTGACTTTGTGGCTATTTTGGTTGTGATGCCCCTACCTCGGGGCCATTAACGTGATGTCCCATTCATTATTCTTTTTATTTACACACACGCCGAAAGCATAACTCGGGACAATCACATTAAAACAACAAATGGGATTAAGACAACAAAGATCATGAGCAAACCTTATGTTTATAGGACACGCAAATATATTTTACAGGCCAAATTATCCAATTTTAGCCATTTATACAACAAACATTGTGGCTTGGGTGTCCTAAGCCCACTACTTCACCTCGCTTCTCGCTTTCTCCGAACTTCAACATGGCTCAAGCTTCCCCTGTCACTGTCATCCATGCGACCATCCTATGGACCTAAGGGTGAAAAAAAATGGAGGATGAGTCGGGAGACTCGATAAGTAAACCTCCTAATATCAAGGGAGGACGAGGGATCGCCGTTAGCACAAGCCGACCCTTACCGTACCCACATCAATGGCAAATCAATAGCAAAGTTTATACAAGAGAACATCAAGCATGGCTATAACATGTGCACCTTTGCCATTCAAGTCTCGATTCTATCTCAAAACAACATCAAACACAAAACATGATCAAATCAAGAAATGAACCAACCACAATTAACCAAACGACCGAAAAACGGTCCAAGCAAACCGTGTCACAACGCATTACAACTTCCTTTCCCAATATTAGGAAGTTTACTTACCCAACGTCAAACAAAACTTAGAGAATGAGGGTCGAGACAGGTGAGCTCGGAAATTTTGAGCTTGAACACGAATGCTCAGGCCTTGGACATAGCTTCCTCACTCGATTGAACAACAAAAGAGAGACGGGCTCGCCCGTAAGCTTTTTCTTTCTTTCTTTCTTTCTATTTTTCTCTTTCTTGATCATGACTATAAAGTAAGAAATAAGAAAGAGGGTTGGCCAGAGCTCTCGGGGCATGGAAATGGCGTGAGGGAGACGAAGGGGGGGCTTTACGTGAGGTTCTCCCTCTCTCTCTTTCTCGGCTTCTCTCTTTCTCTCTCTATTTCTCTCTCCCCTTGGCCAAATGGCCCTTCTCTCTATTTATAGAGACAAAACTTGGGGCCAAAGAAAAGGATGATGTAAGCGCGCGTGTCATCGAGGCGATGAGGTCATCGCTTACCTCACAAGCCATCATGAAGGGCCATCAAAGTCAAGAATAATAATGGCCAATAAATGCTTGTGGAAAAAGAAGACCAAGCATTAATACAAGCCATTAATTAGGCTTCTTGAACAAGCTTCATTCTTAGCCAATCATTTTCAAGCTTACTTCTCTATTTCGTTTTCCCTAATCCAACCTCCGAACAAAGCATAAAATATCTCATTTGAAAGCTCAAAATGCGTACTTTAAATCACCAAAAGACACCAAGTCTAAATTCCAACGTTTTCGTATAGAAAATGCTAAATCTTTGAAATCTGGCAAAACCGGACAGTTTTGTACTGTTCACGAAATTGGACTTAAAAATTTAGTAAATGGACTTCGAAAACTCTCAATTTCGGATATGTCATAAAAAAAGACCTTAATAAACATTTTTCATGAAGAACATAAAATCTAAATCTCTCTGTAAATACCGTTTTCAGTCACTCAAAAATAGACTAAAAACAGTTCGCTGGAACAGAATAGTTGCTTCTCAAAATAAGCTCTGTTTAGAATCCAAATCATCTCAAAATATTCCCAAATTTACACATGTTATAGCAAAGGAAGTTCTCAACAACTTTTGTGAAGGAAAATTTTCCAAACTTGGCCCAAAAAAAGCCTGTAGAAAATCAAGACGGTGTAAATATCACCAAAATACTCATTCTGGGCAGTTTCACACAGTCTGAAAATCAGGCCATCGTACCACTCATATCAACTCCAAAATTCTGAAATTAAATCACGTAAAATTTCAAAATGTTTGGAACAACTTTCCAGAAGAAAGCGCTTGGAAATTCGGATCACAAAAGTCTCCCCAAAAATAACAAAACGAAAGGGTACAAATGATCCGAAAACTAGGTTTTCCAAAACAAGAGAAAACAATTTTGTTCTGATTGGAAAACCGCCAAACTTAAACCATAGCCATTTTCCAGGGACTGAAATTGAGGATATTACAATTTACCTGCGGCTTCCCAAGCCCAAAAATCGGGATGTGACATTGGTGGTTTAGTGTGATGATTTAAACGTGATTTGATGGCCTAGAATGGGCTGGTTTGTGGTGGATCTTTGTGGACTTGATTTGGGCCATTATGAGGATTAAAATGGGTGTAATGTGTAGGCCGTGTAGTGGCTGACTATGTGGTGATTTTTGTGGCCTAATGCGATGATTGGAAGTGGATTAGGGGCCTAGGGTGGACTGATTAGTGGCTGGTTGGTATAGGTTTGATTTGGGCCATAATTGATTAATCGTGGTTTTAATGTGATTTGCCAAGTGTATTGTGATTGGACCATGAGGAGGCTGAATTGAACATGACTTGATATTGATTGTGCAATGCCATGTTGCATGCTCGGTGTGGCCGATTGATGAGATGCTTTGTGGACTATCGGCATGTGTAGTTTCAATGATTTAATTAAATAAATTCGTGTACCAAAGTATGTGTCGTGGCTAAATTGATTGATTTGGTTAATTGGACATGTTAAGTTGTGAATCGAACATGTTGTGGTGTTAAATTGGATGCTCGAGTGTGATTGTTATGGCCATGAATTGTGCATATTAAGCATTGGCATAATATGTGCATTATAAGTGTGCACGATTGGCATCGAGCATGTGATCACTTGAAATGCCTTGATCGTTTTATGCGGGGTTTAGATAATAACTGGTGGATGTGTACATGTGATCACATAAAGCCCGATCGTTTTACTCGGGGTATTAAACCCATCCTGATCGTTTCGCGGATGATGCCCACATTTTCGGAAGATGGCAAACCTGATGCGTTTTATGCAGGCCAAAGATCGATCGATGAGTAAATGACCTGATCGTTTTATGCGGATCAGAACTGATACGTTTTTGCGGATTAGACCTAATCGTTTTCGTGGGTCGATGAGTAATTGGTAAATTGGCAAGCATGTAAGTGTGCAAAAGTGCATTGATGGGGCATGAGCATGAGTGTGAGCATGAACATATGCATGACATGCATTGTGGCCAAGTAATTTTGCGCATGTGTCATGGTTGGGTTACTGTACTATTATTGTTAGTCTTATGTGTCTAACCTGCGGGGTCAAGAATATATTTGATTAGGCCGAGGGCCTAAGTCGTTTGATTGTTGCATTGTGTGTTTAGTTGATACTTGTCTCGGAGGTGAATGTTAGCCTAGTTTAGGTTTAGGGGCCTACTCCTCCGAGATTTATTCTCATTGTTATTTAAACTCCACTTTTCAATCCCCAACCACGAAGGCGGTAGATCGCCGTTTCATTTTGAGATCCCGTGATCGCATAGAGTGATCGGTGACGGAGTACCCCGTGAGGGAAGGGGAGACTTCGTTAGGTATTACAATATAGTTTGGGTCGGCGAGGCGGGCCACATTTCGAACCTATCCTTATCTCGCGTGGTGTTTACGGGACCGATTCGGTACTCACGGATCTCTTAGGACCTTTGACATCCCATTCGATGCATTAGGCGGTCGGATTCGCGGGCCGCCGATGGAGATCATGAGCCCCGCTGCCACGTCCGGGAGGATTCCGCGCCCGGCCGGTCATCATTAGTATGGATCACGAGTCCGAGGGAGAAGAGTCAATGGATTTGGGGTATGACATCGAGCCAAAGCCGGAGCCTATGGAACAAGAGCTTGGTAGAAGGATGATTCCGGGGTAGAGTCGGTGGGGGCCGAGTTCGAGCGATTCGATGGATTACGAGTCCAAGTCATCGGCGATCCGTCGAGTCCTTAGGATCCGACCGGACTGGTTGCCCTAGGTTTAGCCTTGACCATAATTAGGTAGGGCCGACACTTTTTGATAGGTGCCCTTTCTGGGTTTAGTTCTCTGATCGCTTTGAGCCACCTACCCCTTTTTGAAGTTAGTGGCCGTTGACCCATTTTTGGTTAGTGTATATTTTGTTATGATGGATATTGTAAATCCCTGTTATTAATGCAAGTTGTATTTATTGTATCTATTGTTGTCCTTGGTATGTTGTTTTATATTGCACGGGTGTTTATGTTGCTTCCGTAAGTGCATTGTTCTCTGTGTTGGGTTTTGGGTCGATCTGGCGTCTAGGGACATCGCACTAAATTCGACCTCGGTGGGGTTCTTGTCACGCCCTGAACCCCATCGAGAACGCAACATCTCTCTTCGGTCGAATTAGTGCAATGTCCTAGGAAATGTCGCTGATTCAAACAAACCCATCGAGAGTTTAATCGCTGCGAAACAACAAACACCTAGACAATGATTTACCAGAGTACTAAGGAGAATAAATTGCCAAACCACCAAATCTTAAACTATACCTCGATTTAAGTACAATATCCATTTACAATATAAACTTATGCCACAACCGCCATTTACAAACCACAATGCAAAATATGCATACTTGAACTACTAAACTACAAACCAATGATATCACAAAAGGATTGATAACCTAGGCAAACACTACACGAAAATGGGACACTTCCAAACTCTTTCTCAGCTCCAAAACTAATCACTCACGCCTTTAGATGGCGTCCACTTTGACTCACTCTCTTCAGAATACTCATCCAAATCCTCATCAAGCACATGCTTATTCGACGACTCTGAATCGGCCTCAAACTCGATCGGTGTGCATAACAATCCCAAAACACTGCGGGCAAATGGAAGGTTCATGACATGGGCGGGTACTTTGAAATGGTTTGGTTGATAGAACCATGAGACATTTCTTAACAAGTATACAACCTAAACCTTACCTAGGCTACCACGTATTCCGGACAAGTCCAGACATCGAATCAAGCAACACACAAACAACATCCACACAATCGTACTTACCTGGTTCTCAATACACGCAACCTGCACGTTAGTCTTACATTCACATTTACAAATCGCATGCACTTTCCAACCCAATCTCATGCTCAAGGCACATGTCGAACACACCCTATTCCCGAACTCCACAATTCACACTGTTCACACACCACCACATCATTTTCATTTAACTTGCCACATCGCACCATCTAGTGCTTAATCACTTTCCTCAGCCCGCGTAGACATGCATTAGACCTACATGATCGTGACCTGCATAAACACGCCTCAAGCCCGATCCCATTCTCACTTTCTTTCCTCAGCCCATGTAAACACACCTTAGCCCTACATGATTGCGATCCAAGCATAACACGCCTCGATCTAATCCCACGGTCATATCACGACCGGCGTAAACATGCCTCGGTCGGTTCAATTCCTCGTGTAAACACACCTTAGGGATTTAGTGATCACACAAACATACCAACACACCGTATTTTATTTGTACTCCGGCGTAAACATGCCTCAAGGCCTTTTAGTGATAACACACATATCGAGCGCCTCAAATCTCACACGTGCACACACTTGGGCATCCGGTAAATGCACATCAATGCATCAATTCCAACCATTTCAATTCAGCCTACATACACACATACAACCATCACAAATCCGTCATTTTCTCGGCAAATCATATCACCACAATTCCGGCACCACCGACAATTTCATGCAATTACGAACATAATCAAATTATCCACTAGCCAATCTAAACAGAATTTTCCATCACCTAAATCAACAATTTCCATCCCTTAATTGGCCTCTAAATTATCACCAAAACACCTCAATCTCATCCCTAAGGCCCGCAATTAAATTAGTCCCTAAATTACCCTAAACCGCATCTAAACGGGTTCGATAATATCCGATGTCCTAGGCAAGGGTTAGATTGCCACTTACTTGAAATTTCAAGAAAATCAACCTATCGAAGGTTGACTAGGCGGTTGGAACCAACGACGGCTACGGCGGTGACCTTGCAGCCGATGATGATCGACAGAACGGCGGTGGCTTGGCTTGGGGCCGACTTGTCCTGACCACGGAGAGAGAGTGTGTATGAGCCGAGAGAGAGAGGGAAACGGCGATGGCGTGAGGGGGTGAGAGCAAGGCTTGGCGGTTGATGGCGGTGGCGTGGTGGATGGCGGCGGACGGACCCGGGCGCTACCAAGGGAAGAGAGGCGGTTGACGGTGAGGGGGGAGGAGAGGAGTTGCCGAGAGAGAAGGAGAAAGATTGGGGAGAGAGAGAGGAAAAATGGGTTTAAAACCAATAATTTGTGCCCCTAATCGTAAAATGATCATCTTGCCCCTCTCTCTACTTTTCAATTGATGGGTGAGATTCGTTCTTATCTTGAGATCGACCAGAGATCGAATCTTTTCAAAAATATCCGAGGGTAATTTGGAAATTTCATAAAATTCAAGGGCAAAATTGTCCAAAAATTTTCATTTCTAAAGTTAGGGCAAAATGACCAAAATGCCCTTCCCCAATAACACTTGGCCTTAACAAAGCTCCAGGGTAAAAACGGTCATTTTCCATCCTTCGCCGAAATTCAGTTTTTCCTGAAGGATTCGAACAATTCCAAGACTGAACATTCCAATAACAACATCGTCCAAATGTCTTGTAGTGACTTTCTAAATTTTTATGCCCAATTTGGTCTCTAATAAATAATTGAATTTTATACAACATCACTTGAGCATGTCTCGGACTAACGGACGGCTTTTAGGGAAATTCGCATATTCGACCCGTGACTGATACTAAATCAAGTCACGTGCAAGTTCATTCGGATCGTGACGACCTCAGTTGTCAATGTAATCGCGAGGATCGATCGCTAGTTCCGACGGGCGCAATCGTTTGGTATAGGTTTTGGATCGTTCGTCAACTCACCTCGTGATCAAACGAGTCACCCGTGATCCACTCGTATGACAATGACGAACCAGCCCATAACTATCCTAAGATCGGCCTACATTGGCTCAAAATGTCACCTCGACGATTCTATGGTCGAAAGTCAATTCACGACCGAATTTCTTTAGTCGCACGAATTTAAATCCCTAATTAGCCCTTCCCTAACGGTTAGTATCTCGGGAATGATCGGTTCCCGAGCAAGACCTAACTATAAAATACGTTCATAAAGCCACTCATTTCATAAATCCCAAATGGGCAAATTTCAGAAAATCACAACTCTTCCCCCCTTACAAAAATTTCGGTCCTCGAAATTTACAATTCAACCTACTACTCGAACAAATGGGGATATTGACGTTGTATTAACTCCTCACTTTTCTAAGTCACGCCTACATTCCGTGATGTTCCTACGCAATCTTGACCATCGGGATTGTCTTGTTCCTCAGAACTCGCTCTTTCCGATCCTCGATCCTTATTGGTCTTTCAACATACGACACCCTCTTGTCAACTTCTATTTCTTCATAGTTCAACACATGGGTCGGGTTCGATTCATACTTCTCGTACATCGTCGTGAAATACATTATGCACTTGCGACAAATTTGGTGGTAATGCAAGGCGATAAGCTAAATCTCAATTCTTTCAAACACCTCAAATGGTCCCATGTACCTCGGACTCAACTTGCCTTTCTTGCCGAACCGAGATAATCCTCTCATGGGCGATACCTTAAGAAATACATGATCCCCTACTTGAAATTTCAAAGGTCTTCACCTTTTGTCTACATAACTCTTTTGACGGCTTTGCGCTATTTTCAGCCTTCATGAATAATCTTAACAACCTTAACCGATTGTTAGACTAACTCTGGCCAGGTTATCGTCTTTCTCCAACTTTGTCCCAACATACGGGCGTTCTATATACTACCCCATACAGCACTTCAAATGGCGCCATCCCAATACTGTTGAAAATTATTATTATAAGCAAATTCTCACTGAGGGCAATTGTTCTTCACACTTACCTTGAAAATCAAGCACACATGCTCGAAGCATGTCCTTTAAAGTTTGAATTGTCCTCCCGGACTGACCATCCGCTTGTGGATGATAAGTTTGTCTTGAACTGTAGCTTTGATCCTAATGCCGTCCTAGACTTTTTTCAAAAATTGACGGTAAATCTAGGATCACGATTTAAGGTAATAAATCACTAGTACCGCCATGCAATCGAACTATCTGTTACACATACAACTAAGCATATCGATTTAATGCGAAGTCCTTTCGCACAGCCAAAAAGTGTGCCAACTTTGTCAATCTATCGACAATCACCCAAATAGTATCATGGCCTCTTTGGCTCCTTGGTAATCCCGTCCACAAAGTCCATAGTTATATGTTCTCATTTCCGTTCTAGGATTTTCAAAGGTTGCAATAATCCTCCGGGCTTACAATGTTGTGCCTTCACTTGCTGGCACGTCAGACATTTGGCCACATGTCTGGCTATGTCTACCTTCGTACCATTCTACCAATAGTACTGCCTCAAATTCTGATACATGTTGGCATTACCTAGGTGGATAATATAACTACTACGATGCGCTTCTAACAGAATTTCTTCTTTAAGTTCTGCATCGTCGGGCACACATAATCGTCCACGAAACTTCAATATTTCGTCTTCAAACATCTAGAAGTCCAGCTTTCTCTTAGTATCATCCATCTCTAAAATCCTTTGACTTTCTTGATTAGTGGACTGTAAGGTCTTAATCTTAGCTTGGATCTTGGTTTAACCCTTAGTGTGGCTAGCAAATTTGAGACTTGATTTATTTCAAATCTAAACTCCAAGTCTCGCACTTTTTTCTAGTAATGCCCATTCCTTGACCATCAAATGTACAATGCTAGACTTCCAACTCAATGCATTAGCTACCCGGTTTGCCTTTCCGGGTGATATAAAAAATCACAAATCGTAATCCTTGATAATTCCATCCAACAACGCTGCCTCCTATATAATTCCCTTTGAGAAAATAAATACTTGAGGCTCTAATGGTCGGTATAAATTTGAATTTTTTTTTCTCTGCATAGATAATGTCGCCAAATCTTGAGGCGAACACTATTAAGATTAACTCCAAGTCATCGTTGGATAGTTCAACTCATGCGATCTTAATTGTCTTGACGATAGGCCACTACTCATCTATTTTGCATGAGTTCACACCCCAATCCTTTCAACGACGTGTCACTATAAATTTCATATTCTCCGGGTCCCGACGGAATAGTCAATACCGGTGCCGTCATCAATCCATGCTTTAATTCCGAAAACTCCTTTCACAATACATCTATAATACCTTGTCGGACACGAGAAGCTTTGAGCTTGATTACCGTCATAGGTCTCGCTTTCGATTTATCACGGCTTCAATCTTTGCCAGGATCTACTGAAATTCCATTCCCCAAGATCACATGTCCAAGAAATGCCACTCGACCGAGCGAACTCGCACTTACTAAACTTAGCATACTGATCGTTCTCTCTTAAAGTCTACAAAACTTTACTCAAATGAAATTCATGCTCTTTTGAGTTCTTGAGTATACCAATATATCGTCTATGAAAACTATCACAATTGATCCAAGAACTCCTTAAACACTCGATTCATTAAGTCCATAAAGGCAGCAGGGCATTTATCAACCCAAACGGCATTATCGTAAATTCATAATGTCCATATCTCATCCTAAATGCCATTTTTGGTATATCCTCCCTTCTAATCATCAACTAATTATATCCCATTCTCGGATCAATCTTAGAAAATATCGAATCCCCTTGCAATTGATCAAATAAACCATCAATCCTTAGCGAGAGGATATTTATTTTTATCGTCACCGATTTAGCTATCTATAGTCAATACATAACCTCAACGATCTATCGCTCTTCCTCACAAATAAGACCGCGCTTCCTATGGAGATGCACTTGGACCTAATAAAACCTTTGTCCGGTAATCCAAGTATTTGCACCTTTAATTCTTTCAACTCCGACAACGACATTCTATAAGGAAAACCCACTTTTCAAACCCTCGACCACAAGATGGTAGATGTGCCGCCGTTTTGGGATCCCATATCGCATAGAGCAATCGAAGACAGAGTACCCCATAGGGAACAAGGGGTCTTATGTTAGGTATTACAATATAGTTTGGGTCGATGAGGGCATGCCACATTTCCGGCCCATCCTTATCTCGGGTGTTTTTTAGGACCAGCCTAGGTACTCATGGACCTCTTAGGACCTTTGACGTCCCATTCGACGCATTAGGCCGGCCGATCCGCAGTCACTGGATAGAGATTGTGAGCCCCATCTGCTACGTCCGAGGGGCGATTCCGGCGCCCTAGCTAGTCATCATCGGGATGGATACGAGTCCGAGGGAGAGGAGTCGATGAACCGGGAGTCGACATTGAGCGGAGCTGGAGCCTATGGAGCAAGAACTTGAGCCGAAGGATGATTACGGGGTGGAGTTAGTGGAGGCCGAGTCCAAGCCGGATTCGATGGATTACGAGTTTGAGTCGTCGGCGATCCGGTCACGAGTCCTCAAGATCGGCCCACCGGTTGCCCTAGGTTTAGCCTTTGATTATAATTAGGTAGGGCCGACACTTTTTAATAGGTGCCCTTTCTAGGTTTAGTTCTTTGACCGCCCGAGCCACCTACCCCTTTTTGAAGTTAGTGGCCATTGACCCATTTTTGGTTAGTGTATATTTTGTTATGATGGATATTGTAAATCCCCATTATTAATGCAAGTTGTATTTATTGTATCTCTGTTGTCCTTGGTCATGTTGTTTTATACTTTGTCACGGTGTTTATATTTGCTTCATAAGTGCATTGTTCTCTGTGTTGGGTTTTGGGTCGGTGTCATGTCCCGGGATATTGCACTAAATTCGATCTCGGTAGGGTTGTCACGTATCACAGGGTTCTGGCGTGACACAAGCCGTGGCCAATGATTCTAATGAAATGCAGTTTTCTAATGACCAATCTACTAAATAGGTCTCAAGTTGATGAAAGAAGCCTTAAGGAGTCAAGGTTTATTGTGATGCCCCCGACCTCGGGGTCATATAACCGTGACGTCCTGTTCATTATTATCTTCGTTAAACACAAGCGGAAGCATACTGGGACAATCACATTAAAACATCAGCGGGGATTAAGACAACAGCATCATGAGCAAACCTTATATTCATAAGACACGCAAATATATTTTACAGGCCAAATTATCCAATTTTAGCCATTTATACAATAAACGTTATGACTTGGATGTCCTAAGCCCACTACTTCTCCTCGCTCCTCATTTTCTCAAACTTCAACATGGCTCAAGCTCCCTTGTCGCTGCTGTCCGTTCGACCAGCCTATGTACCGAGGGTGGGAAAAATGGGGGGTGAGTCGGGGAGACTCGACAAGTAAACCTACTAATATTAAGCGAGGACGGGGATTGCCGTTAGCACAAGCTGGCCCTTACCGCACCCGCATCAATGGCAAATCAATAGCAAAGTTCATACAAGAGAACATCAAGCATGGCTATAACATGTGCACCTTGCCTTTCAAGTCTCGATTCTACCGCCAAAACAAACTTCAAACACGAAACATGATTAAATCAAGAAATGAACCAACCACAATCAACCAAATGACCGAGAAACGGTCCAAGCAAACCGTGTCTGGCGCATCACAACTTCCTTTCCGATATTAGAAAGTTTACTTACCCTAAACAAAACCAGAACTAGAGAGAACGAGGCGTGTGAAGGACACACGAGTCTCGGCGACTCTCGGCGATTCCACGAACACTCGGGCCTTGCATAAGGCTTCCTCACTCGATCAAACCACAAGAGAGAGATGGCCTGCCGGGTAAGCTTTTTTTTTCTTTCTCTCTTTCTTTTTTTTTCTCTCTATTTCTCTCTCTCTCTCTCCCTTGCGGCTACTCTCTCTCTCTCTCTCCTTCTCTCTCCCTTGGCCGAATGGCCTTCTCTATTATAGGGAGGGAAACTTGGGGCCAAAGTTTGATGAGGTAAGCGCTTATGTCATCCGGGCAATAGGTAAGCGCTTACCTCACAAGCCATCATGAAGGGTCATCAAATTCAAGAATAATAATGGCCAATTAATGCATGTCATCATGATAAGGACTTCAAAGTCAAGACTAATTAATGAGGCTTCTTGAACAAGCTTCATTCTTGGCCATTTATTTCCAAATTTCGTTTTCCCTGGTCCGAGCTCCGTTCAAGGTATAAAATATCTCATTTGAAAGCTCAGAACGCGTACTTTAAATCACCAGAAGACACCAAGTCCAAATTTCAATGTTTTCATATATAGAAAATGCTAAATCCGTGAAATCTGGCAAAACCGAACAGTTTTGCACTGTTCACGAAATGGGACTTGAAAATATAGTAAATGGACTCCAAAAATTCTCAAATTTAGATATGTCATAAAAAAGACCTTAATAAACATTTTTCATGAAGAAAACAAAATCTAATTCTCTCTGTAAATACCATTTTCAGTCACTCAAACACAGACTAAAAACAACTTACTGGAACAGCATTTTTATTTCTCAAAATAAGCTCTGTCTAGTATCCAAATCATTTCAGAAAATTCCCAAATTTACATACGTTATAGAAAAGGAATTTCTCAACAACTTTCATGAAGAAAACTTTTCCAAAATCGGCCCAGAAAAACTCATAGAAAATCAAGACGGTGTAAACATCACCAAAATTCCCATTCCGGGTAGTTTCACACAGTCTGAACATCAGGCCATCGTACCACTCATATCAACTCTAAAAATTCTGCAATTAAATCATGTGAAATTTCAAAATGTTTGGAACAACTTTCCAGAAGAAAGCGTTTGGAAATTCGGATCACAAAAGTCTCCCCAAAAATAACAAAACGAAAGGGTACAAATGATCCGAAAACTAGGTTTTCCAAAACAAGAGAAAACAATTTAGTTCGACTGGAAAACCGCCAAACTTAAACCATAGCCATTTCTCAGGGACTGAAATCGAGGATATTACCATTTACCTGCGGCTTCCCAGGCCCAAAAATTGGGATGTGACATTTATGCAATGGCTAATTATTCAAGATGCCAAGTACAAAGCCCGTGTAGATAGAGATGCCGCCATTTAGCTTGAAATTAAGAGATTGCAAGAAGAGGAGGACCACTTGATGATCACTTAGTGACATCATCAATAAGGTAGTCATGGAAAATCAGCAAGAGAAAATGGCCATTGCTAAGGTAGATGCTAAGATAGAACCCTTTAGAAGACGGGGAGTTTGAACATGAAGCGTAAATGCATGAGGAGTTTCAATAAGCAAATGCTGAATATGATAATATGCAGGAAGAGTTTGAAGAAGAAAATGTTAAATATGATAACATGTAGGAGTTCAAGAAGACACTACTCCGGATGTTGAGAATAATGGCCATGATTAGAAAGCAAAAGATGCAGCTCCTTCAATAGCAACTTCTATAGACTGTCAAAAAAGTCCATCCTCAAGCTTCACCAAGAAGCAAAGGGAAGGAAGCAGCATCTCTGTTGATGTTTAGATCACTCATATTCCTTCTAGATACAACATTTCCTCTTTTGTGACATTTCGGATTTCGCCCATTTTTGGGATTTATAAAATGTGTAATTCGTCGATGCGCTTTTATAATAAAATCTCGTCCGAACCAGATCACTTTTGGATTATTATTTTTAAATTAGAGATTTCGCTAGAATCGTACTCGATCAAATTTGATCGTTATTTAGAGCCCAAATTTTGGTATCGAATTTCTCGGAGTTCGGGATGAATTTAATTGGACGGTGTCGATATTAATGCCGCCACCCTCGATATTGTTAAGGTTTTGTGAAAAGTAAAATTTCGATTGGGTGTAAATTTGGACCGGTAGACCTCCCTTGTAGTGTGTTTTAGTTATTTTCTTTTGGCCCCTTTTCCTATTATTAATTAGAATTTTTATGGATAGTTAGATCGATTTTAGGTTTAAACCGTGACCGTTGAATCGCACTCGAGGACAAATTATGACTTTTGTCTTCTCTCTCTCTCCTCCTCTGCTTGGCCCACCCCGTTTCTCTCCCATGCATATGTTCCCTCCCTTATTTCCGCTCACGTCTTCTCTCTCTCTCCCTTTTCTTTTCTTCCTTTCTCTTCCCCTTTTTTCTTCTTCTCTAGTTTCTTCTTCCTGCCCAACCATGCGTGCCATCACCGCCATTTGCTTGCCCAAGCCCACTACTCTCTCCTCTCTCTCTCTCCCTCTCTCCTGGCGTGGCGGAAGACTCACCGGCGTCCGCGCGGCCGAATCCACCGAATCCTCGGCCAACTCATCCGCCGCTCGCCTAGCACCATCGCCCCTAACCATCCGTCTTTGTGTCATCCCGAACCACCATATGCCCTTGTCGCTCCGGTGGCGATCACGACCCTACTTCGCCTTTCCTATTCGGCTAAGTCGTCACTAAGCTCATCAGCATAGCTTGCCACCACTTGCCATCATCGCCGTTCGACCATCTTCTCGTCCATTGACTCGTGGACCAAAGCGTGCCGAACCGTGCTCAAGCTCGCCCATAAAGCATGCCCCACCGTGGTCAAATAGCCAACCAGCCTCGCCCATGCCGTGCCGTCCTTACCGAGGCGTGGGCCGAGGCCCGAGGCGGTTGAGCCCCAAGTCGCTGCCTTTGTTATGGCCAAGTCATTTGGGCCATGTGCTAAAGCCATGGTCAAGCCCATGCTCGTCGTGTCCTTGTCCGTCACGATCCCAACACTTTTTCACTTGGGCCATTTTGGGCCCATGTGGATTTTTTTCGGACCAAATTTAGGTAAGTGACTTCCTAATCCCTATTTAGTATAATGGGTATCTTTAGATTTGTTTAGCGGTCAAATAGAAGTGGTTTGGTGACTAAGTTAGGGAATGGATTA